>JAGGNK010003447.1:263456-309273 GCA_017590115.1 Montifringilla adamsi
CGGGGCGGGGCTGGCGGGCGGGGCCTCGGGGAGGAGAACGCGCCCCCCGCTCCGGCCCCGGTACCGCCGGAGGAACCGGAGGGGGGCGGGGCTTCAGGGAGATAGGGCAGGGCTACCCGATTGGGACCCCGCCCCTTATGTCTAGCCCCGCCCCATCGCAGGCAGCGGGGCGATGAGGGGCGTGGCTTGGAAGACGGTGGGCGGGAACGGGGCGGGGGTCCTGGAAGCGATGGGCGGGGATATCAGCATAGGCCACGCCCATAGTTTGACCCCGCCCCTCGGCACCGTCCCGCCGCCGTCAGGAGAGCGAGGTGTGGCTTCGGGGAGGAGGTGGGCGGGGCGATCTGCCCAGGCCCCGCCCCTCGGCCTCGCCCAGCCCGCGCCGCTGGGTCGGAGAAGGGGGCGTGGCTTAAAGAGCGCCGGGCGGGACCGGTCCCGCCCCTCAGGTCTAACCCCGCCCACCGGCCCCACCTGGTGTGACGCAGCTCCGCGCGCTTACGTGCGTGCGTACGTGAGCGCGTACGTGCGTGCGCGGCCCCGCGGGCTGGCAGGACCCGGATCGGCGGCGGCGGCGGCAGGAGCTGGAGCGGGGCCCGGGGCCCACGGCCGCCATCACGGATTTCCTGTGGGACAAGCGCACCGGCCTGGCTGCGAGGACGGTGCGTGGCGGCGCGGCGCGGTGCGGGGCGGCGCGGGCCGGGGTGGGTAGGCCGCGGCCAGTGAGGGCGGCGCGGGGCGGGCCCGGTTTGTGGTTCCCGGCGGGGCCGCGGTGGGGATCGGCGGCCTGGGTGTCCCCGCGGCGGCGGCGAGGCCGGATGGCCCGGAGGGACCGGCTCGGGGCCTCCCCGCCGAGGCCGCCCCGCCCTCCGCCCATCTCTCCCGGTGTCCGGTGCTTCCGGCCCCGCACGGCGGAGGCCCCGCCCGGCGCGGCCGCCATCACCGTCCCCAAACCGGTTCCAGCCCCGCTGCGGAACGCAGCCCCAGTGCTCGTTCCACGGAGCCGGGGCTTGGCGGGCCGCCAGCGCCGCCTTCGCGCTCCCTTCAGTCCGCGGCTGGAAACCGCGGGGCTCGGGGGGAGCCCCGGGCAAAGCCCCCCGTGCCGGCCGTACCGGGCCCGTGCCCCGGGTCACCCCGCAGCCGGGGCCGGTTCGGCCTGTCCGAGCCCTGGCGGTGATGTCAGCGCTGGGCGGGGACGGGGACGTAGCCGGGGGCATTTTGGATGGGGGAAATCCATCCCTGGGGACAGCAGGGACAGCAGGAGCTCCGGCTTCTCTCGCGGCCCTGGCACAGACTGCCCGGAGAAGCTGTGGCTGCCCCGTTTCCGAGGTGTTTAAAGCCCGGTTGGACGGGTCTTGGGGCAGCCTGGGCTAGTGGAAGGTGGCCCTGCACATGGCAGGGGGTGGGGCTGAGTCAGCTTGAAGGTCCCTCCCAGTTAACATTCCATGATTCCATGATTTGTGCTTGGAACCACAATCCGTGTGGGGAATGTTTGGGAGCTGTGGAGCACGGCCTGGCAGGCTCTGAGGGGCTGCACCCCCTGTGCCATCTCACCTCGGGATCTCCTTGGCTCCAGCCCCTCCCAAGGGGCAGGGCTGGGGGTCTGCAGGGCCCTGTTGGTGTCCTTTGGATCTCTTGGCTCCAGCCCCTCATGTTCCCCCAGAGGGGCAGGGCTGGGGGTCTGCAGGGCTCTGTTGAGAAGGTGCCAGGGCTCTGTTGGTGTCCTTTGGGAAGGCAGGATTTGCTCCTGGCTGGTTCTCCATGGACAGAGGGATGTGTGTCACCAATCTCCTGAGTTGGGAGGGATCCACAGGCATCAGCAAGTCCTGATGTCCTTCCCCAGGACTCCCAACAACCCCAGCCTGGGCATTCCTGGGAGCATTGTCCAACCTCTCCTAGAGCTCTGGCAGCCCTGGGACTGTGCCCATTCCCTGGGGAGCCTGGGCAGTGCCAGCACCCTCTGGGGAAGAACCTTTTCCTGATATCCACCTTAAACCTTGCTGACACAGCTCCAGATGTTCCCTGGGGTGCTGTCACTGTCACACAGAGCAGAGACCAGAGCTGTCCCTCCTGGGGAAGCTGCAGCCCCCTGAGATCTCCCCTCAGTCCAGCTGAACAGACCAAATACCCCCAGACCCTTCCCCACCCTTGTGTCCCAGTGCAGATGTCACTTGGCAGTAAACCTGAGGCATCTCTTGAGCTGCTCTCTGGGCATCCACTGCTGGATTATGCCTTTTTCTGACCCAGAGATGGGGCAGCTGAGAGGTGTTTTAAAGACTTTTATTCTGTTCTCAGCTTCATGTGAAGGGTGAGACAATACAGATGTTATAATTCATGCCATCACAATCAGAAATGAATTATTTCTTAATTACAATATATTATAATAATTTTTTGGCTTATCAGCTTTAGCCACACCATGCTGTAAACACTTCAAAGCAAATAATTTTAAATTACCCCTCGTGGGTCCCACTACAATGCATCTTTCATAGTTCTGTTTCTCCAAAGTATCTAGTCCTATTTGCAAGGCCATCTTTTGAACTCTGTCAGCCTTTGAGGATTTTCTGTAAATCCATTTCTCACATTGCCCAGGGACTCTGGTGATCTCCAGGGCTTCATTTCACCTTCCTTGGTGCTGCTTCCCTCCTTCCTAGGCAGCTTAAAGAGAGGAGGTGCAAAAGCTGTTCCTGGAGCTGTGGACAGTAGAGATGGGTGTGAGGAAGGGATACCAGCCTGGGAAAGAGATCCAGGGGTGTCTTTCTGGAAAAGAGAACAGGGCAGGATGACCATGGGTGGTCTCACCCTGTCCTGTGGGGCTCTGGGGTCTCTCAGAGGTTGCTCTCCCCTCTCTCAGATCCCCTGGCACACTCACACATGCTGGGTTCCTGTCCCATGCAGCTGTTAATGCTGCCCTGCTGTCCCCACGACTGTCTCACAGCAGGGTCCCTGCTGTCCCCATGGCTGCCTTACTGTCCCTGCTGTCCCAGTGGGTGCCTCATGGGGTCCCTGCTGACCTCATGGGGACTTCACAGGGTCCTTGCCCTCCCCAGAGGTTCCTGCTGTCCCCATGGGAGCCTCACAGGGTTCCTGCCGTCCTCATGGGGTCCCTGCTGTCCCCACAGATGCCTCACTGTCCCTGCTGTCCCCACGGGTGTCTCGCCGGGTCCCTGCTGACCCCGTGGGGGTTTCAGAGTCCCTATCATCCCCACAGGGTCCCTGCTGTCCCCATGGGTGTCTCACAGGGTCCCTGCTGTCCCCATGGGTGCCTCACTGTCCCCGCTTGTCCCCACGGGGTCCCCGCTGTCCCCACAGGTCCCTGACAGTCCCCGCTGTCCCCAGGGGGTCCCTGCTGTCCCTGACGGTCCCCGCTGTCCCCGCAGATGCCGCACTCCCGAAGGTACCGCTCGTCGGAGCGCAGCAGCCGCGGCAGTTACCACGAGCGCTACCGGAGCCGCAAGCACAAGCGGCGGCGGACGCGGTCCCGGTCCAGCAGCAGCGAGCGGGACCGGCGGCACCGGCGGGAGGACAGCTACCACGTCCGATCCCGGAGGTGAGCGGGGCTCGCGCTGCCCTCCTGCACGGAGTCACAGAGGGGTGGGCTTGGGAGAGACCGCTGGGGTCACCCTGTGCTCAGGGACGCGTCCGGGTGGGTTTGGGGTGTGGCAGAGAGGGAGGTGCCATGCTCGCCGCCCTCCCTGGGAAGAACTTCTTCCTTGTGCTGAGGTAGAATGTGGTGTGTTTTAGTTTGTGGTTTTGCCCCCCATCCTCTCACTGGGCACCACTGAAAAGAGTCTGGCACCTGCCTTGGACATACTGATGTGGGATTCTTCAGAGAGAGAGGTGCCATGCTCGCCCTGGGCAGCTGTGCCAGTGCTCTGCCCCCCTCTGTGGGAACAACTTCTTCCTTGTGTTGGGGTAGAATGTGGTGTGTTTTAGTTTATGGTTTTGCTCCCCATCCTCTCACTGGGCACCACTCAAAAGAGTCTGGCACTGTCCTGGCACCTGCCTTGATGTGGGATTCTTCAGAGTGAGGTGCCATGCTCGCCCTGGGTGCTCTGCCACCCTCCCTGGGAAGAACTTCTTCCTTGTGCTGAGATAGAATGTGGTGTATTTTAGTTTGTGGTTTTGCTCCCCATCCTCTCACTGGGCACCACTGAAAACTGGTGGAAAATGGACTGGCACCTGCCTTGGAGATGCTGATGTGGGATGTTTCCAGAGAGGGAGGCCCTAAGCTCACCCTGGGCAGCTGTGCCAGTGCTCTGCCACCCTCTGTGGGAACAACTTCTTCCTTGTGTTGGGGTAGAATGTGGTGTGTTTTAGTTTATGGTTTTGCTCCCCATCCTCTCCCTGGGCACCACTGAAAAGAGTCTGGTCCCATCCTGGCACGTGCCTTGCAGATACTGATGTGCAGTAATGAGATTTCCTCTCAGTCTTCTCCAGACTAACGAGGCACATCTCCCACAGTCTCTGCTCATTAAGAGAGATGCTCCAGTCCCTTAATCATGGCCTAGTCATCCATACTCACCCAGGTTCCACGTGACCTGGGCCTGCTCTGAGCTGTCACAGCCTGGGCAGTGCTTGTCACCAAAGCCCCTCACTCCCTTCTTAGGGAAACTTCTGTGTCTGACACCCAGGAGCCCCTCTGGCAGTGCCACCCACCACCTGAGCTGGGACTGAGGCCCCTTCACAGCAGTGGCTTCAGTGACCCAGTGCTTGCTCTGTTTGACTCCCTACACACCCCACACTCCCAGTCAGACCAGTTTCCTTACTGGCTCAGCCCTGGTTTCTCACAGCAGAGTCTCAGACATCTCAGTCCTTAAAAATGGTTCAATCTTGGTGCAATTACAAAGTAACAGCTCCAGCTGGTGCCTGCAAGGAGGGGTCCTGAACAAAGGACCCACTGAGCTTTTATTCCTTCACACTTCCAGTACAGGAAGATCTGGGGTCCTCAGCTCAGAGTGTCCCTCAGTGTCCCTCACCTGGCTGGGACACAGGTCACTGCCCCCATTGTTATGCCAGGGGTTGGCAGTTCATGGCTTCTTGCCCTGGCTCCCATCCCTAAAAACACTGCAAAAGTTTTGGTGTTCCCAACATAACAAGGGCATGAAACTGTTGGAACAGGTCCAGAGGAGGCTGGGAAGTTGTTAAGATGACTAGAACACCTTCCTCATGGAGAAAGGCTGAGAGAATTGGGGCTGGGAGCGTTTTCCAGCCTGGAGAAGAGAAGGTTGTGGGAGAATTGAGTCTGGAAGTGTTTTCCAGCCTGGGAAAGAGAAGAAGGCTGTGAGAGAATTGGGTCTGGGAGAGTTTCCAGCCTGGAGAAGAGAAGGTTGTGTGAAGACCTCACAGCACCCTGCAGTATTAAAAAGGAGGCTGGAGAGGGACCCTCCATGAGGAACTGTAGTGATAGGACAAGGAGGAATGAGTACAAATTGAAAGAGAGAGAATTTAGGCTAGACATGAGGAAGAGGACCTTCCCTGTGAGGGTGGTGAGGACAAGGACACACAGGTTGGATGGGGCTGCCCCAACCCTGTCAATGTTCAAGGCCAGATTGGACAAGGCAGTCTGGTCTGTGAGAGGTGATGATGATCTTCAAGTCCATTCCAACCCCTCAACATTCCCCAGTGTAGGAATGTGCTCCATGTTGATGGAGTGACCAAATTATTCTGTGTCTGCTTAAAAAGGCAAAAAGCCCAGAAGTTTCTCTCCCAGTTTGGTACAAAGACACCTCATAGGACCTTTGGGACTTCACCTCAGGCCTGGGGCTGCCTGATTAGACAGAGGCCAAGAGGTCCAGCCTACGTAATTTGTGGGACAGTAATTCACTAGAAAAAGAAGAGAACAAATGAAATAATCCCTTTTGTGGGGTGTTTCAGCAGGAGCAAGGACCTCTTTCCCCCAGCTCGGTTTTTCTCTGTAAGAACTTTGTTATTTTGCCTTTTATTATTAAGTCTTTTCCCATTTCCAGCACTACCTCAGAAGCCGTCCTGCTCATTTCATGCCATTCAGGGTAGCTGGGCTGTCTCAGGTGTGCTGGGTCCCTCTGAGAGCAAGGACCTCTTGCTCCTCACTCGGTTTTTCTCTGTAAGAGCTTTTTTACTTGCCTTTTATTAAACCTTTTTCTGTTTCCAACACTACCTCAGAAGCCATCCTGCTAATTTTATACCACTTGGGGTAGCAGAGCTGTCTTAGGTGTGCTGGGTCCCTCTGAGAGCAAGGACCTCTTGCTCCTGGCTCAGTTTTTCTCTGTAAGAGTTTTTTTACTTGCCTTTTATTAAACCTTTTTCTGTTTCCAACACTACCTCAGAAGCCATCCTGCTCATTTTACACCATTCAGGGTAGCTGGGCTATTTTAGGTGTGCTGAGTCCCTCTGAGAGCGAGGACCTCTTGCTCCTGGCTCGGTTTTTCTCTGCCTTTTATTAAACCTTTTTCCATTTCCAACACTACCTCAGAAGCCATCTTGCTAATTTTATTCGGGGTAGCTGAGCTATTTTAGGTGTCCTGTGTCCCTCTGAGAGCTCAAAGACTAACACCTCCCCCCTCCACATCCCCGTGCCCAGCTACGACGACCACTCAGCAGACCGCAGGGCCTACGACCGCCGTTACTGTGACAGCTACCGGCGCAACGACTACAGCCGCGAGCGGGGCGACGCCTACTACGAGCCTGAGTACCGACATTCCTACGAGTACCGGCGCTCCCGGGACCGCGAGGGCAGCTACCGGAGCTGCAAAAGCAGCCGGCGTAAGCACAGGCGGAGGCGGCGCCGCAGCCGGTCCTTTAGCCGCTCCTCATCGGTGAGTATCCTGCCGTGCTGCGCCTGCCCTGTAACCTTTCTCTCTCCCAGGTGCTGAGCTGGGTAAGTAGAAAACTCACTTTCTAAACGCTCTCTCGGAGTCGGCTTGAGATGTGTGTGTGCGTGTGTTTTAAGAGGAGTTTTGGTGCAGAGCGTTGCTGCCCGCATCCCTGGCGCTGCCCTGTGCCAGCTGGGCACGGGTGGCTCAGGCTGTCTCTCAGGTGGGAGGACAGGAGTGCCCCGCGAGGCTGGCGGGTCCCCAGGGTGGTGCTGCATCTCCTCCTGCTCAGTGATGCTCATGGAGCCCCAGCCAGGCAGGATTTGTGCAAAGCATGAACAGCCAGCGCTCAGCTGGTCCCAGTCCCAGAGAGCCTGTGACAGGTGACTGCCCCTGTGGTCCCTGTTTCGGGCCCTGGCTCTGAGGGTTACACCCTGCTCCAGAGCAGGATCCTCCTGGGTGGGCCCAGCTGATGTGGGCTTTGTGGAGGAGCAGAGCTTTTGGAGCACTCAGCTCAGGTGGAGGCAGAACCATCCCAGGCTCTTCCCGGAAGCATCCCTGGCTTTCTCTTCTTGTCTGTTCTGCTGTTCACCTTCCACTTCTGTTAGACCCCAGACACATTCTCTGCTCTGTGTGTGGAGCTCTCAGTGTTGTCTGGTCTGTTCTGGCTCTGTGTCCAGGGAAGGGACTGGGGAATGGATTTGGGTCCCAAGTCTGCTGGCTGGTTGCTCCCAGGTATGGGGATAGTTAGCTGAGGAACCGAAGGCAGGAATTTTCTCTTCTCCGGCATAAACCTCTTATCTGCCTCATCCCAGGCTGTCCCTGTTCCCTGTTGGGTTCTGCTTCTCTTCTGGAAGTTAGTCCTTCCAGGATCAGCTTCTTTGGGGGAGGGTCTAGGAAGAAGTGTCCATCTTTCCCCAGGCGGTCACTGCGAACTTTCCGTTTTGGATGGATCATTGTATCTAAAGCTGCTTTTCTGAAATCTCAGAGTTCATCTTTCCCTGAGTGTCGGGGCTGGGGGAAGCTGTGTGGGAGGTTATTGGAGTGGGATAGGGATGCCTGTAGGGGCAGCCTGGGCTTGTGCAGGACCTCCCAGCCAGCACCTGCCTCCTGCTGCCCTTGCTCTGCTGGGGCTGGGGAGCCCCTCCCCGTGGCCTCTGGCCCTCGGCGTGCTCAGGCAGTCCCCAGGACCCGAAGGCCAGTGCTGTTCCTCTCTGAGCCCCCGTGGGAGCAAGAGCAGCCAGCCCTTTCCATGCCCCTCAGCTCCCTCACTCTGACAGCTCTGCTGTCACACTGGTTCGGGTTGGGGCTGTTTGTAGGTTCTTTTTTTTCTTATTTTTTTTCTTTTTTTTTTTCTTTTTTTTATTCTTTTTCTTTTTTTTCTTTTTTTTCTTTTTTTTTTTTGCTACAACGAAAAGCAAACTGTTTTTTTCTTTTCTGAGCTAGTGTGTTGTATCTTGACATGTTCCCTTGCAATATCCCTATCGTTATATATTCCTCTGTGCCGTATGAATTGGCTGGGAATCTCCTCCTGCAACCCCTCCTCAAACAACCATGTGAATTTCCAAACCAACCAATGCGTGACGCTGGCTGCTGCGCTGGTTTGAAAATCTGATTGGTGAATGATGAATTCCCTGTCTGCCTGGGCCAGCAGCGGAGTCGACAGAGCAGCAGAAGGGCCAAGAGTGTGGAGGACGACGACGAGGGGCATCTGATCTATCGCGTCGGCGACTGGCTACAAGAAAGATGTACAGCCAAATCGTAACATAATTTAGCTCTCTAGTTAAGCTCCCATCGCAGTCGCAGATCTGTCTTATCTTTCTGTTTCATTTTATTTTCATTGTTTATTAAAGAGAAACCCTCTCCTTTTCCTTCCCCTTTTGTTAAAGCTACGTTTATATTGTGTATTGTTACTTGAAGTGCCAGGGAATTAGGGCAGCTGCCTTGTGCAGCCGGTGTCAGCCTTCCGCTGCTCCGGTCTCTCCAGCTGTGTGCAGGTTAGGTGTTGCAATGCATTCTCCTCTGCCCTGTGTATCGCTGCAGCCAGGTCCTGCTCCCTCTCTCAGCTCCTTCCCTCTCCTTCTCTCCCTCCCAGATGAGATTATCAGCACCCTGGGGGAAGGCACCTTCGGCAGAGTGGTGCAGTGCATGGATCACCGGAGGTATGTGGGGAAAGGAGGGACCGCAGCTGGCAACGGAGCCTTTTGGGCATAACGTGAGAGCCTGGGGATGAAAATCAGTCTCTTGGTTTTCAATATCCTCTGCTGCTCCAGGCTCTCACCCTCTTTGTGTTTCCCATGTGCTGGGAGAAGCTTCAGAGCTGTTTTGTAGGGAGGGAAAGGGACACCTTTGGTGGACAGCCCTTAATAATAACCTGCTTGAGCAAGGGAGGCTGGTCAGAAGGTCCCTTTCACAGGGCACAGCCTCTTTTACCTGCTCAGGACTCACCTTGTGCTTTCTTCCTGTTCCTCCCACAGGGGTGGTGCACGTGTTGCTCTGAAAATCATTAAAAACGTAGAGAAATACAAAGAGGCTGCTCGACTGGAAATCAACGTGCTGGAGAAAATCAATGAGAAGGATCCTGAGAACACAAAGTGAGTGTGCTCTTGGTGTTCAGCTGGAAGGGCTGGTCTCAGGGTTGGGGTGGAAGGGTGCTTGGTATTGTGTGGTTGAATGTGATCCTAGATAGTTTTGGAAGCATCTTGGCTTGCTGTGAGATACAAACTGAGCAGGGAAAGGAGGAGCCTGATGCAGGGGTGACACAGCTGAGCGGTGCCTGCAGAGCTGTTCCCAACTGGAATGTTTCTGTCAGTCTCTGTGTCAGGATGTTTGACTGGTTTGACTACCACGGCCACATGTGCATCTCCTTCGAGCTGCTGGGGCTCAGCACCTTTGATTTCCTGAAGGATAACAACTACCTGCCTTACCCCATCCACCAAGTACGGCACATGGCCTTCCAGGTGTGCCAGGCTGTGAAGTGTAAGTGTTCCCTGCTGCTCTCCCCCTGCTTTGGGCTGACCTGGGGAGCTGAGTAGGTTGCACTTCTGCAACTGGTGGCCCAGAGCAACAAGTTTTTGCTGTGGTTCTGAGCCTGAGCCTTCCTGCCCCTCTGGGAATGAATCCTCTTCATTTTGTGATGCTTGTGGGCTGGCAGTAGCTCAGAGCACTTCAGCATCCACCCCCCTGCACCTTCTGGGGATCAATACAATAAATCTTTATGCTTCTACTGAAGCATCATGGCCTGGGCTTGCCTGGCTGTTCACACCCAGGTTGAAATGTGGGTTCAGCTGGTGCCAGTATGAGCAAACTGCACCAGTGGTGGCTTTTTTTGGGGTGTGCAGCCTTGTTCTGCTTCTCTTCCCCTCACCCAGACTTTCTTTGCTCCCTCAGTTCTGCACGACAATAAACTCACCCACACTGACCTCAAGCCAGAGAACATCCTCTTTGTGAACTCTGACTACGAGCTCTCCTACAACCTGGAAAAGGTAACACACTGCCTCACTTGCCTCTCCTCTTGGTGTCCCTGACCTTGCCAGAGGGGTCAGACACAGCCCCAGGGGATGTGGACTCCGTGCAATCCTTCAGGGCTTTGCATGATCTGCCAGGCAGTGCTGAGTGAGCCGTGGCTGGTGGTGGGAGCTTGTTTGGGGCTGAGCTGTGGGGCTGCCGAAGCTTTCCCCACCCGTGGTGCCCTCAGCTGGGTAAGGCAGGGCTGGAGCTGCCAGGTGATGGATCCCATTGTCCCCCGTGCAGAAACGGGATGAGAGGAGCGTGAAGAGCACGGCCATCAGGGTGGTGGACTTTGGCAGTGCCACCTTTGACCACGAGCATCACAGCACCATCGTCTCCACCAGGCACTACCGGGCCCCTGAAGTCATCCTGGGTAAGGTGGCATCTGGGTAAGGTGGCACTGCATCTCTGCCAGGGCACGTGTGCCCCTTGTACCCTGCTGGGCTGGAGAGTGTTGGGCTTCCACATCATTCAGGAATTTCTGGTTTTGCCCTGGGAGATGGGAAGTGCTTGATTTAACAGCTCTGCAGTGCTGTTTCCTGGGAAGGCCATGGTTACAGCCCTGTCATTATTCTGGGTTGGTTCCACCTGGAGAAAAGGAGATTCAGCGGGGACCCTCTCACTCTCCACAGTTTCCTCATGGGGGGTTGGGCTCTGCTTGTAGGGAGCAAGGGACAGGACAAGAAGAAATGGCCTCAAGTTGTGCCAGGGTTGGACATCAGGAGGAATTTCTTCCTGGAAAGGGTGGTCAGGCATTGGAAGGGGCTGCCCAGGGAGGTTTGGAGTCCCCATTCCTGGAGGTGTCCAGGGAATGGCTCGATGTGGCACTCAGTGTCCTGGACTGCATGACAAGGTGGGGATTGGTCACAGGTTGGAGCTGGTGGTCTTGAAGGTCTTTTCCAACCTTGCTGCTTCCTTGATCCACCATCAGCTGGTGGTTTGGCATTGCCAGCTGGGCAGCGTATTGCCAGAGAACACCAGGAGCCTGGCTGGAATAGGATGTTATTTATTTTTTTATTAGTTATTTATTTTTAAAAGAAAGAGGTATTTGGACTCTTGGGTTGTAACTGGATAATTTATTTAAACAACATTGTTTTTCAGAGCTTGGTTGGAGCCAGCCCTGTGATGTGTGGAGTATTGGCTGCATCATCTTTGAGTATTATGTGGGTTTCACCCTTTTCCAGGTGAGAACTGTGTTGTGTGGGTACTTCCCAGCTGGTGAGAGGATGCTGGCTGCTTCCCTGACACTGACGGGGTCCCTCCATCACTGCAGTCCTGGAGAGACACCCAAGGTGTTGGCCAGGAAGGGGTTCTAGGTGGGGGAACACCCAGGGCTGGAGGCAGAACCACTGGAATCTATTCCATGCCTTCCCTTTACATTTCTCTCTCCCAGACACATGACAACCGGGAGCACCTGGCCATGATGGAGAGGATTTTGGGGCCAATTCCTTCTCGAATGGTCCGGAAGACAAGGTGAGCTGGGCACTGCAGCTGTGCCAGCCCTCCTGCTCCACGGGCAGTGCTTCTCCCTGGGGGACATCCCACTTTGGAGCCAACCAGCTGTGTCCCACTGGGGCTGGCACCTTGCTGCTGCTGCTGCAGGGGATGTTGTGCTCAGGTGTAACCTGCTGCCACCTTTTACTGTGACAGGAAACAGAAATATTTCTACCACGGCCGGATTCAGCGGGGACCCTCTCACTCTCCAGTTTCCTCATGGGGGGTTGGGCTCTGCTTGTAGGGAGCAAGGGACAGGACAAGAAGAAATGGCCTCAAGTTGTGCCAGGGTTGGACATCAGGAGGAATTTCTTCCTGGAAAGGGTGGTCAGGCATTGGAAGGGGCTGCCCAGGGAGGTTTGGAGTCCCCATTCCTGGAGGTGTCCAGGGAATGGCTCGATGTGGCACTCAGTGTCCTGGACTGCATGACAAGGTGGGGATTGGTCACAGGTTGGAGCTGGTGGTCTTGAAGGTCTTTTCCAACCTTGCTGCTTCCTTGATCCACCATCAGCTGGTGGTTTGGCATTGCCAGCTGGGCAGTGTATTGCCAGAGAACACCAGGAGCCTGGCTGGAATAGGATGTTATTTATTTTTTTATTAGTTATTTATTTTTAAAAGAAAGAGGTATTTGGACTCTTGGGTTGTAACTGGATAATTTATTTAAACAACATTGTTTTTCAGAGCTTGGTTGGAGCCAGCCCTGTGATGTGTGGAGTATTGGCTGCATCATCTTTGAGTATTATGTGGGTTTCACCCTTTTCCAGGTGAGAACTGTGTTGTGTGGGTACTTCCCAGCTGGTGAGAGGATGCTGGCTGCTTCCCTGACACTGACGGGGTCCCTCCATCACTGCAGTCCTGGAGAGACACCCAAGGTGTTGGCCAGGAAGGGGTTCTAGGTGGGGGAACACCCAGGGCTGGAGGCAGAACCACTGGAATCTATTCCATGCCTTCCCTTTACATTTCTCTCTCCCAGACACATGACAACCGGGAGCACCTGGCCATGATGGAGAGGATTTTGGGGCCAATTCCTTCTCGAATGGTCCGGAAGACAAGGTGAGCTGGGCACTGCAGCTGTGCCAGCCCTCCTGCTCCACGGGCAGTGCTTCTCCCTGGGGGACATCCCACTTTGGAGCCAACCAGCTGTGTCCCACTGGGGCTGGCACCTTGCTGCTGCTGCTGCAGGGGATGTTGTGCTCAGGTGTAACCTGCTGCCACCTTTTACTGTGACAGGAAACAGAAATATTTCTACCACGGCCGCCTGGACTGGGATGAGAACACCTCAGCTGGACGCTACGTTCGGGAGAACTGCAAACCCCTGCGGGTAAGGCAGCTTGGCTCCTCCTCAGGTTCTGCCTCTGGGCAAGTTTGGGCCAGCAGGAAGGGTGGTTGAAGGGAGCCTTGGCTGTCTCAGCAATAAGAAGCTGCAGCAGCCTGAGTTGAATCTGAAGTGGAGGACAAGGAGAGCATGGAAAGTTCAGGAAGTGCCTGGGGAAGGGAGGGTGTGTGACAATCTATCAGTTCTGGATAGAGGAGTGCAGAGCTCAGCTCCGGGCTGGGTGTGAACAAACCAGGGAACATCCCAGGACAGGGTGTACCCTCCTTGATCCTCATTTTCCCCTCCACCTGGCAGCGATACCTGACCTCGGAGGCCGAGGACCATCACCGCCTGTTCGACCTCATCGAGAGCATGCTGGAGTACGAGCCCTCCAAGCGTGTCACCCTGGCTGAGGCCCTGAAGCACCCCTTCTTTGACATGCTAGGCATGGAGCCCAGCACAAAAATGTGGGACTCGAGCCGTGACATTAGCCGGTGACGCCACAGGTGCCAGCCAGCCCTCGGATTCTAGCCCCCGTGGAGGCCTGTGTGATTTCTATTCAGACACTTGGTGCTTTTTTTTTTTATATACATGAGATGAACTTCCTGGACACGTTTGTAAAGCTGTTAATATGTGAGATACTGTAAATAGCCCAGATTCTCTGTCGGCCTAGGAGCACCACGGGCCTGACCTGCTGTCGCTGCTGCCGTTCTCGTGAGGTGAGGGGGGCCTGTGTGTCCGTGCTGTAAATACCTCTTGTCCTGTGTTGCTTTGTCTCCTGTTCCTGCCCTCCTCGATGTAAATACTCCAGGACTAGCAGCTCTCTGTAGCTTATCTGTTTCCTTGTAAGTTATGGAACTGGTGGGACTGCATGGGAATTATTTTTTGGATCAATGTCATAGCCCATCCCCACACCAGAGTTTTATAAGAATTTTGTACAGTCTTTGTGAAAAATAAATATGAAGTGAATAAAGCACCTGGTCTGGGTTTGGCCTGACAGCAGCTGATCCTGGGGTTGTTCTACTGTGCCCTGTGGGGGGAAGGACAGGGATGAAAGGAACTTTGTGGTCCAGCTGTATCCACCTGCACCATTCCCCCCCAAGCAGAGTAGGAGCTGCAGGGCTGCAGCTGGACCTGAGTAGGAGCTGTTGTGTGGGCCAGAAAAGCAGGGACTGGCCTTTTCTTCATGCCCTGGGTCCAGTGTTGGGGGTGGGAGGCAGAGAAGGGACAGTGTTCTCAGTGTTCTCAGCTGTTCTCTTACATGAAGGAACCTCTCAGCCTTAGCTGGGGAGCGCTGGCTGCTGGTGGTGCCTGTTGGAAAAGGGGTTGTGAGGAGCCCTCATCCAGCTGTCCTACAGCCACCCCAGGGCTGGCTGGGTCTTTTTGACTCTTCCCCAGCTCTGCAGGGAGCCTGGGCTGTTCCCTGGGTGTTTCTTGGGCTGTGTCACAGCTGATGGCAGGGGGACAGTCTCGCTGGGGTGTGGGTGACAGATGTCTCTGCTGTGGCACCACCAGGCTGTGCCAGGCTGTCACCATGCAGAGGGGAAAGGAAAGGTCTGGTTTCACCTGGAGTGAGCGTGGGGAGCCTCAGGAAGGGTGACACTGAGGGATCTCTGTGGGCTTGTGATCCCAAGTCACTGAGCTTGGGCTGGGGGCCCTCACTGCCCCTGTGCCCAGCCCCACGCTGAGGCTGGAGGAGAATTAAACTGATCCACAAAATGACAAAATTCAACTGACTTCAACAAAATAACAAACCCATGCTGGTGTCCAAACCCAAATGCACAGCTTCCACCTCTGCCAGGAGCAGCTCCAGGTTTGGGCTGAGGTGGGAGCTCACCTGTGGGATTCACAGAGGTTCAGAGTATTTAAGTTCAGAGAGTTAGGAGCATTTTTATGAGTCTGCTGAGCACTGGGGAGGGACAGGGCAGGGATGGGTGTCCTGCTCCCCGGGAGGGGCTCAGTGTGCAGCCCAGGGGCAGCTGGAGTGGCAGGATTTGGAGATCCCTATAAATAACTGGCCAGGAGACACAGAGAAATTCCCCAAGTGCTCGTCGTGCCCGAGTCCCCGGCTGGCTGTCGGTCCGGCTCGGTGACAGCTGCTGGGGTGGCCCCCGTGACCCCCGGGGTAACGCCTGGGGGGCTGCGGGGGCAGCAGGAAACTGGCACCGGGGCTGCCCGGTAAGAGCAGGGAGCCGGAGCGGGGGGGACACGCGGGAGGAGCCGCTGTCCCGGCAGGTCCGGCTGGGCGGGGACCCGGAACCGTGGGGGAACCGGGGGGCGATGGACGGTGGATACCGGGACACCGGGGGCTGATGGGCGGTGGATACCGGGACACCGGGGGGGGTGATGGGCAATGGATACCGGGACACCGGGGGGCGATGGATAATGGATACCGGGACATCGGGGGGCGAGGCGCGATGGATAATGGATACCGGGACACGGGGGGGGAGATGAGTGATGGATACCGGGACACCGGGGGCTGACGGGGTCCCGTCCCGGCCGCCACTGTCGGGGACACCCGAAGGAAACGCGGGGCAGACGGAGATGGGCGCGCCGCACGTGACCCCGGGACACGTGGCCGCGTCACGCGCGCGCCCCGCCCGGCGCGGCTCCGGCGCGTGCGCAGCGGACCCCTGCGGCCGGGGGGGTGGTGTCGGTCTTCCCCGATGACGTCACGGCGCAGCGGGACCAATCAGCGGCGGGGAGGGGCGGGGCCTGGCGGCGGCGGCGGCGCCGGTCCCGCGGGTGCAGCGCGCTCCCGGTCCCGGTCCGGCCCGGCCATGGCCCAGCGCGGCGGCCCCGCGGTGCTCCCGGACAACCCCTTCCAGGACCCCGCGGCGCTTCAGGCCCGGCCCGGCGCTGTGCTGGATGGCTACAACCCCTTCGAGAGCGACGCGGTGAGCGGCGGGGCCTGCCCGGGCACCGGGGCCTGCCCGTGTACCGGATCTTCCTCCCGGACACCGGAGCCCTCCCCGCTGCCGGCGCGGTCTCACTTCTCTCCTCTTCCCCTGCAGCCACCGCCGCCGTTCCAGACCCCTTCGGTAGCTCCGCCGCCCCCGGTACCGGCGGCCGCGCAGCCCCCGCGGAAGGCGAGTCCCACCGAGCCCCGCAACTACGGCTCCTACGGCTCGCAGGTACGGGGGGAGGCGCCGCCAGCCCGGGACGCTGGCGCCGGCGGGAGCCCAAGGTTTGTGTCGCCCCGTGTCTCCGCAGGCCTCGGCCGCCGCCGCCACGGCGGAGCTGCTGAAGCGGCAGGAGGAGCTCAACCGGAAAGCGGAGGAGCTGGACCGGCGGGAGCGGGAGCTGCAGAACGCGGCCCTCGGAGGTTCCCAGAGTGAGTGGCTGCGGGGCTGGGCGGGGATGGGACCCCCTTGGAGCCTTCCTCGCTCCTCCTCACCCCCTTCCGTCCTCAGCGAGGCTCAACAACTGGCCCCCGCTGCCGTCCTTCTGCCCGGTGAAGCCGTGCTTCTACCAGGACATCCCCGTGGAGATCCCTGCTGACTTCCAGAAGACAGTTACAACCATGTACTACCTCTGGATGGGTGAGTCTGGGGGGAAAACCTCGGGGCAGAGCCTGGCAGCAGGTGGATGGATGGCAGGGGGGATGAATTTCCTGTGCTGCAGGTGGAAGGATGAATTTCCCGTGCTGCTGCTCCGGGGAAGTTGGGATGAACAGGTGGTCGTGGGGGTTGGGGGAGCCTGGCTTGGCTCCTGAGCGCTGTCCTGTCCCTCAGCCAGCACCATTGCTCTGTTCCTGAACTTCCTGTCCTCGCTCGCCTGGTTCTGCGTGGATCCCAGCTCTGGCTCTGGCTTTGGCCTCTCCATCCTCTGGGCTCTGCTCTACACGCCCTGCTCCTTCGTCTGCTGGTACCGGCCCATGTACAAAGCCTTCAGGTGTGTCCCCGAGCCCTGGGCTCCAGCTCCTGGGGCCTCTGGCTCTGCAGGATGTGCTGTTCCACCCCGAGCTCCCTCTTCTCCTGCTTTAAGGAAGGTTTGAGAGCTTCCTCCTCTGGCCTAACCGTGCCCGTTTCTCCCTCCCAGGAGCGACAGTTCCTTCAACTTCTTTGTCTTCTTCTTCGTCTTCTT
This sequence comes from Montifringilla adamsi, assembly GCA_017590115.1. Taxonomy (NCBI): domain Eukaryota; kingdom Metazoa; phylum Chordata; class Aves; order Passeriformes; family Passeridae; genus Montifringilla; species Montifringilla adamsi. The sequence goes on from JAGGNK010003447.1 coordinate 280,650, forward strand.
TGCCCAGAACGTGATGTATGTGCTGCAGGCCATCGGCATCCCAAACTGGGGATTCAGGTGGGCTGTGTGCTGAGCCTGCAGAGGCAAGAGGTGGGTGGGGAACAGGGAACCTGGGGGCCACAGCCTCTTGTTTTGCAGTGGCTGGATCCTGAGCCTGATAGCGCTGCGGACTAACACGGCCGTGGCTGTGATGATGATCCTGGTGTCCCTGTCCTTCACGGCAGTGGCTGTGCTGGGGATCATTATGCTGAAAAAGGTGGGTTAGGATCAAAGCCTGCACCAGAGCCATCCCTGATCCCTTTTGGGGGAGGTTTGGGCCATCACGACTCTGTTTACCTGGAGCCTGCAGCCAGAGCCTCATCCCTTTTGGAGGTCAAAACTCTTGTTTACCATGGCTAAAGCCATCCCTGATCCCTTTTGGGGGTAGGTTTGGGCCATCACAACTCTGTTTACCAGGGGCTTGCAGCTAAAGCCATCCCTGATCCCTTTTAGGGGTAGGTTTGGGCCATCACAGCTCTGTTTACCTGGAGCCTGCAGCCAGAGCCATCCCTGATCCCTTTTGGGGGTCACAACTCTGTTTACCTGGAGCCTGCAGCCAGAGCCATCCCTGATCCCTTTCGGGGCAGGTTTGGGCCATCACAACCCTGTTTACCCGGGGCCAGACCCCAGCCCTGAGCCTGGCCTCTCCCTCTCCTGCCCTGCAGATCCACTCTCTGTACCGCCGCACGGGTGCCAGTTTCCAGAAGGCCCAGGAGGAGTTTGCAGCCGGGGTTTTCTCCAACCAGGCCGTGCGCACGGCCGCGGCCAACGCCGCCGCGGGCGCGGCCACCAACGCCTTCCGTGCCCCGTAGCCGTGCTGGTGCCCGGCCCTGCCCCCCCAGGGCTCCTCCCGAGGAAGAGGAAACACGAGTCGCACTTTCACTGGATCCCCATCAGCTGTCAGAGGCTGCCTCATCCCAGCTTGGAAGTGCTGGTGCCTGAATCGTCTGCTGCTCTTAGCCCCCTTTCCTGACGGACAGAGGCTGTTCTGGTTTGTGCTGGTCCCCTCCCCTCAGCAGGGTGGGGAGTGCTGAGGCCGAGCCCTGAGCCATCACCCTCCCTTCCAGCATCAGCTGCTGGGGGTAGGAGCCTCCTCCAGATGGCTGGAATGGAATGCTGCTTCCAGGGACTGGAACGGTCACTTGCCTTCCTTGTGCTCTCCTGTTTCCCCACCTGGTGATGACACTTGTGCTCCCTTAGGGTGTGGAGGGTCCCCTGCCCGCTGTGTGTCCAGGGACCCCCATGCTCTGCCAAGAACGTCATCCCCCTCTTCCTCCTGGGGCTTGCTCCAGCAGGATGAGGATGGGGCTGGTGCTTTCCCCAGGGTGTCTCGTCCTTTTGTCCTGTCCCTTTCCCCATCCTCTCCCTCTCTTCAGGATGAGGAGAGCAGGGCAGGGACAGGCAGGGCTCGGGCAGCTGCTGCTTGTGGGGATCCTGCCTTTACCCCATGTGGACCCCAAAGCCGGGCTGGGTGCCGAGGAGCAGCCCTGGCGTTTACATGGCACCCTTTGCCTCCAGGGAGAGCTGAACAGCTCCTCCAGTCCCCCTCCCCACTGCTTGGAGGACTAAGACCCCTGGCTGCCCCCAGCACCCTTCACACTCCTCGGGGGCTGAGCCAGCCCCGCCTCCCCCTTACCTGCCCTCTGTCCCCTGTCCCGGTGTCCCTGGGGATACCCAGGACAGGTCTCACGCATTGTGCTTCAGTCCATCTCCTCTCGGATGCTCCCGGTTTGTCCCCGCAGCCCCGGGGCTGGCTTTGTGCCTTCAGCTGTGGGGGCCGGTGCCCTCCCGCTCCCGCTGCAGCCGGGGCTCCTCCGGGGGTCCCCGCCTCCTCCGCTGCTCCCCGTGTGCTGTTCCTCGACCGCTCCCGGTTTATTTAAGGAATAAATGAAGGTTCACTCTCTTCCTTCGCCATCTCCGTGCGCCTGCCGGGGCTGGGGGGCGCAGCGGGCCGGTGTCGCCGCTCCCGGGGGCGGTGCGGATGGACTACAGCTCCCGTCATGCCGCACAGGGGCGGCCCCGGGGCGGGCGCGGCCGAGCAGCCGCCGGCCCGTGGGACCGTCCCCGCGGCTCCCGGCTCCATCAAAGCAGTGTCCCAGGTCTGATGACGAGGATAGGACTGGCAGAGCAGTGTCCTGTGTGTGACAGTAGGGACAGGTCCATCAGAGCAGTGTCCTGTGTCGGATGACGAGGACAGGACTGGCAGAGCAGTGTCCTGTGCCTGTCAGAGCAGTGTCCTGGTTCTGACAGTAGGGGCAGGTCCATCAGAGCAGTGTCCCAGGTGTGATGACGAGGACAGGACTGGCAGAGCAGTGTCCTGTGTGTGACAGCACTCACCCCACAGGGCTGTGCTCCGAGGCCTGCCTGCTCCACCGTTCCCACTGTGACTCCCCTCCGCTGCTCCGCGCTGGCTCCGTGGGGAAGAACAAGATGCCACCCTGCAAGAAGGTGCCACAGCAGCTGTCAAAGACAACCACCCGCTCCCTGGGGGACCTCAAGGGCTACCGGGGCACCCGTGGGCTGGTGGCCAGGTTCTTGCAGAGACCCAAGCGCAGCCTGGCAGCTGGCACGGAGGTGTCTGGGCACAGCTTCCACGGGCACAAACAGGTGGGTTCTGGAAGCTACAGGGGATGGGCAACTCCTCCTTCCCAGAGAACTCCCATCCACGCTCTCCCTCCCTTCTCTCCCCATCAACACCTCCACCCCAGCCCTTCCATTGTTCCCCTGCTGCACCCCTGTTTTGTCGGCACCCTGGCTGCAGGCAGAGCGTTCTTCCTCCACTGTCCTTGCCCAGCCCTTCCTGGGGGGCAGCTCCTTTTCCTTGAGCCCCACTGGAGCCACAGGTGGGAAAATCATGCCTGTTGCAATGGCTTTGCCTTTGCCCCTGAGTCACTGCACCTCGAGGCAGCTGCTGGGACATCCCACAACTCAGCTTTACGGGACACCGGAGTCCTTGCGCAGCCCGGGAGGCCCTGACGGGAACCAACCTGTCCCAAATGCCAGTGTGGGCGCGTGATGCACGCCTCTGCCATCCCTGTCACCTCTGTTCTCCTGCCCCATGCACCGCCTGGCCACGCTGGAGCGTGGAGGGTTGAGCACAGGGGGGTGAGTGCGGGAGGGTGCTACAGGCAGGGGTGCAGTGCAGTGTCCCAGGTCTGATGATGAGGACAGATCTGCCAGAGCAGTGTCCTGTGCCTGTCAGAGCAGTGTCCCTGGTCTGATGACGAGGACAGGACTGCCAGAGCAGTTTCCCAGGTCTGATGGGGCAGGGGTGTCACGGGCAGGGGAGCCACAGGCAGGGGTGCCACGGGCAGGGTTGCCATCCCTGTTGCTGCAGCCTGTCCCCACGGCTTGCAGGTTCCCTGGAGCGCCTGGCCGGGTGCAGAGCGGCCCCACGAAGGAATCCACCTGCAGAGCTGCGGGGACCTGAGCTCCACGTCGTCCCTGCGGCGGCTCCTGTCCGCGCGCCGCCTGGAGCGCGGCCGCCCCCGGAGCCTCAGCGGGGCCTGCAAGGAGAGTGCGCTCTGAGGGCACGGCCCCTGCGGGGACCCTCCGCTCTGGGGAGGGAGTCCCGCTCTGCAATCAGCCCTGGACATTGCTCGGACATTGCTGCTGCTGCCCTGGTGGGGCTGGGCCCTGCACTGCTGCCCCGGGGGTTCGGCCGGGCCCCCTCCCCAAGCAGGGCTGGGGTTCGGGGCTGGTCCCCTGGGGTGTCTGATGAGGGGCCGGGACAGTTGTGCCTGTCCCCTGCCTGTCTTGGGGTGGTTATGCCTGTTCCTTGCCCTATTCCTTCTTCTGGACATGCCTGTCCCTTGCCCTGTCCCTTGTGCCAGCTGTGCCTATTCCCTGGGATGGCCACGCCTGTCCCCTGCCCTGTCCCATGTTGTGGCTGTGCCTGACCCATGCACTGGCCATACCCTGTCCCCTGTGCCAGCTGTGCCTGTAGCCTGGCATGGCCATGTCTGTCCCCTGTGCCAGCTGTGCCTGTCCCCTGCCCTGGCCATGCTGTCCTTTGCCCTGTCCCTTTGGCTGGCTGTGCTGGCTTGATCCCCGGTCCCTCGTGCCAGCCATGCCTGTCCCCTGTCCCCTCCACTGGCCGTGCCTGTCTTCTGCCTTGTTCTTTTGGCTGGCCATGCTGGCTTGATCCTCGGTCCCCTGTGCCAGCCGTGCCTGTCCCCTGACCTGTCCCTTGTGCTGGCCTGGTCCCTGGGCTCTGTGCCAGTGCACCCGTACCCCGGAACTGCCATGCCTGTCCCTTGCTCTGTCCCCTGTGCCCATCTCCTCTCCAGACCCCTGTGCCCCGTTCGGTCCCGGTGCCGCCCGGTCTCGGTCTCGGTCGTGCCGATTCCTCCCCGCCTGGCTGCGCCCGGGCCGCGCTGCGGGGCCGGTCCCACGGCCGCTGCCCCTCGCTAGAGACCGAATAAAGGTGGTCGCCGCCGCCCACGGGGCCGGTGTCACGGGACGGGCGGGGCGGGGCGGGGCGGGCGGTCAGCTGACCGGTCACGGGGTGCCGGCTCCCGGTTTCCCGGTAGCGGCTCCGCGGGACGGGGCGGCCGGTGCTGTCGGGGCGTGGGGAGGCAGCGGGGACCGGAACCGGGACCGGGACCGGAACCGGCTGCGCTTTTCGGGGAGGGGGCGGGGGGAAGCCACCCCGTGCCCGTGCCCACGCGGTTCTCCCGGTTCGCGGAGCCAGAACCGGCGCGGGGGAAGCGCCGGGGCCAGGCCCGCCCAGAGTCGGTGCCGCTCCTGCACCGGGTGTGGGCGGGACGAGCTGCCCGGGCGCCCTTAAAGGCAAGGCCGGTGGCGGAGCCGGTGCTGCAGGGCCGGCTCCGAGCGCACCGGGAGCGGCGGGGCCATGGGGGCTGTCGGTGCCCTGTGCTGGCGGCTGCTGCCGGTGCTGCTGGCCGTGCACCGCGCCGCAGGTGAGCGAGGGGGACCCGGGGTACGCGGGGGGTGCAGGGGGACGGGGGTCCCCGGGCGGCCCGAAGTGGGAGGGGAGGAGGAGGAGGAGGAGGGAATACCTTTGGAGTGCGTGGTCAGGGATGCCCGGGAGCTGTCCGGGGGTCCGGAGGCAGCTCGGTGCTCGGGAGGGGCGGGGGTGTGGAGCACGGAGGCGGTGGCATCACCCCCGGGGCAGGTGGGAGAGCTGGCAGGGACATGTCCCTGAGGCTGCCCCCACCACCCTCCCGTGCCCCCCAGGCGCCCAGCCCTGCAGCCCCAAGTATTTCGGCCGTGATGCCATGGTCTGCGTCTGCAATGCCACCTACTGTGACACGCTGGACCCCCTGGTCGTGCCAGCCCCCGGCTCCTACGTCAAGTACGAGAGCAGCAAGGCCGGCAAGCGGCTGGAGCGGAGCGAGGGGAAATTCCAGCACAAACTCTGCGCCCCAGGTACTGCCACGGATGGCAGGGATGGGATGGACCCTGCAGCAACCCACCGTCATGCTGGGCTCCCCTCCCTGCAGATGTTGTCCTCAGGCTGGACACGACGCAGCGCTTCCAGAGGGTGAAGGGTTTTGGTGGCTCCATCACCGACGCGGCCGCCATCAACATCTTATCCCTGCCGGAAAGAGCACAGGAGCACCTGCTGCGCTCCTACTTCTCTGAGGAGGGTAGGGTGTCAGGGACACGGGTGGGATGGTGGCAGGGATTATGGACACCATGGACACCTCGTGTCCCGCTGTGCTGGCAGGGCTGGAGTACAACCTCATCCGGATCCCCATGGCCAGCTGTGACTTCTCCCTCCATGCCTACACCTACGATGACGTCCCCTACGACTACGAGCTCGCCCACTTCGCCCTGCGAGACGAGGACACCAAGCTGAAGGCGAGCGCTGGGAGGGAGCAGGGTGGGGTGAAGGGTCCCAGGGGCTGAGCTGAGCTGGCCCCTCCACCTCCTCCTGCAGATCCCCCTCCTTCAGCGAGCCTCGGCCATGAGCAAGCGGCCGCTGTCGCTGTACGCCAGCCCCTGGACCTCCCCCACCTGGCTGAAGACCAGCGAGTCCTATGTGGGGAAGGGGACACTGAAGGGGCAGGCAGGGGACAAGTACCACAAGACCTGGGCCAAATACTTTGTGCGGTGAGGAGCTGCTGGGGCTGGGGGAGCGGGGTGATATCAGGGGGACTCTCAGTGGTGGCACTTGGGGACTCCTCACGGCTCACCCCTTCCCCCCCGCCAGGTTCCTGGATGAATACGCCAAGCACAATGTGACATTCTGGGCAGTGACAGCAGAGAACGAGCCCACGGCCGGGCTGATCAACAACTACCCCTTCCAGTGCTTGGGTTTCACAGCTGAGCAGCAGAGGGACTTCATCGCTCAGGACCTGGGCCCGGCGCTGGCCAACAGCTCCCACCGCCACGTCCAGCTCATCATCCTGGACGACAACCGGCTCCACCTCCCGCACTGGGCCAGAGTGGTGAGCGTGCTGCCATCGTGGTGACCCAGGTGACCCTGACCTTGTCAGGGGCTTGGATTCTCCGTCCTGTGCAGGGCTGGGCCTCTGTGCCCCATGGGATTGACTCTTCTCCCTGCCAGGTCCTGGAGGATGAGGCTGCAGCTCGCTACGTCCACGGCATTGGCATCCACTGGTACCTGGACTTCATCGGTCCCATACAGGACACAGTGCTGCCCACTCATGAGCTCTTCCCTGACTACTTTATCCTGGCCACAGAGGCGTGCATTGGGGCCCATTTCTGGGAGCGGGATGTGATTCTGGGCTGCTGGGAACGGGGGAACCAGTACAGCCACAGCATCCTGACGGTGAGGCCCCTGTGTGCTGGGCCCTGGGGAGGGTTGCTGGTGTTGGGCAGGCATCTGAGCTGTCCTGTTGCAGAATCTGAACCACTTTGTGGCCGGCTGGACTGACTGGAATCTGGCCCTGGATCTGGAGGGGGGCCCTAACTGGGTCAAGAACTATGTGGACAGCCCCATCATCGTGGACAGCAGTGAAGGCATCTTCTACAAACAGCCCATGTTCTACCACATGGGGCACTTCAGGTGGGTTGGAGCCCACAACATGCGCTAAGCTGCCTTGTCCTGAGAGAAGCAAGGCAAATTTGGCTCGAGAGGAGCTCTCCTGGGGTCTCCCTGAGGTTGCTTCTCATTTGTCTGCTCAGTAAATTCATCCCTGAGGGCTCCCAGCGCGTGGGACTCGTCGCCTCCAGAGAGTCCAAGAAGACAGCGCTGGAGTACACGGCTTTCCTGCGGCCCGACGGGGCTGTGGTTGTGGTGGTTCTGAACCGGTGGGTGATGCAGCCTGGCCCCCCTCTGTGGGACCCCCGTCCTGCCAGCCCTGTCTGGGACCCTCATCTTGCCACCCCTGTGTGGGACACCCATCCTGCCACCCCTGTGTGGTACCCCTGTCCCATCAGCCCCATTTTTTGGGACCCTTGTCCTGCCAGCCTTGTGTGGGACTCCCATCCTGCCAGCCTTGTGTGGGACCCCTGTCCCATCAGCCCCATGTGGGACCCCTGTCCTGCCACCCCTGTGTATGACCCCTGTCCTGCCACCCCTATGTGGGACCCCCATCTTGCCACCCCTATGTGGGACCCCCATCCTGCCAGCCCTGTCTGGGACCCCCGTCCTGCCAACCCTGTGTGGGACCCCCATCCTGCTAACCCTGTGTGGGACCCCACCCCCCTGGGCCCTGTGCAGGTGCTGCAGGTCTGACCGCGCTGCTGTCACCACCAGGTCCCCACAGGACATCACCTTTGGGCTGGCAGACACGGTTGGCCTCATGGCGGCCGTGGCTCCGGCTAACTCCATCCAGACCTACGTGTGGCGGCGGCAGTGACGGGGCGGTGGCGGGGCCGGACGTGCAGCCCCAGCTGCCCGCGGGCTCGGGCCGGGGGAGGCGCCCCCGGGGCCGTGGCAGAGCCGGAGTGGGGCCCCGGGGACGCCGTGGCGTGCAGGAGGGCCAGGGGCACCGGTGCCCCTCAGGGTGGAGACCCCACAGGCTGTGAACGCTGTGTTCTGCTGTTCCCACATTAAACACGGATGCTGCCTTGGTGTCTGCGGCTGGAAGAGAAACCTCCGGGTGCCTCCCCCGCTCCTGGGCGCTGTGGCTGGGTGCCACCGCGGCGTGGAGCCTGCTGGAGCCTGGCGAGCAGCACAGAGCAGCTGGAGCATCGTGGGCAGCCCCTCTCCCTGCCCACCTCAGCTCCCGGGGGCTCACCCTGCTGAGAGATGCTCCAGGCGTGAGTCTGCTCCCAGTTCCGAGCATGCACTGCCTGGCTGGGGCTGAGCAGAGCCCGGCTGTGCTCCTGCTGCTGTTGGGGACGGGTTTTAGGACCTAGCAAGTGGCTCGGGAGTCACCCCGAATGCAGATGCTGCATCAGGAGCAGGAACGAAGCACTTGGAAACCCACCCTCGATGGAAGGGCTGAGCAGGGATTGCAGCCAAGTTTCAGCTTTCTGTGCTTTTCCTGCCAGTCTGGAGCCACCTGCAGCCTGATGTCAGGCCAGGGGCTGTGTGGGTCACACCCAGACCAAGGTCCTGAGGCCAGGGCTGGAGGCAGGGCCAGCTCCAGGAGCATGGCACCGTGGGGGCTCAGGGTGCCAGGCAGCTCTGGCTGAGCCCCAGCTGCTCCTGAGGCTCTTCTGGGATAGAGAGGCTGGCCAGGCTGCAGCAGCCCTGCCTGGAGCCTGCTGCTCCCCTGTGGGGGCTGATCCGAGGGGTCCCCATCATGGTGAGGAGAGTGGGGGTGCACCAGGGGCTCAGCACCCACCACAGCTCTGGCTGAGGTCATGTCAGTGCCAGCTGCTCTTGGGGCTTTTCAGGGACAGAGGGGCTGGCCAGGCTGCAGCAGCCCTGCCTGGAGCCTGCTGCTCCCCTGTGGGGGCTGATCCGAGGGGTCCCCATCATGGTGAGGAGAGTGGGGGTGCACCAGGGGCTCAGCACCCACCACAGCTCTGGGGTGCCTTGAGCAAGCGGGGGCAGGACCGGGAGTGGGTGCTGAGTGTGGGCGCACCCAGGAAGGAGGGAGGGAGCTGCCAGGGTGTGAGAGCAGGAGATTAGGGCAGGGAGGTCATAATTTCAGGGCGAGGAGGGCGGCGGGGCCCCTGGGCTGATCCCTGCAGGTGGGATGTGCCCAGGGGTGCTGTCAGGACTGACAGCCGCGATGCTGCGTGGGCTGAGCACAGCCCAGGCGTGGCCGGTGAGTGACAGTGTCACCCTGGGACACCGGAGCCACAGGGATGCTGCTCCCGGGACCCTGCAGCTCCGGGAGTTGCCGCCAGAGTCCTGAGGAGAGCAGCCTGTTCCTGCCCCGAGGCTGTTTGTGTTTGTCCACAAGAGGGAAATGTTTCTCCAGGATCACGCAGCGAGTCCCATCCCCACCACCCCGCTGCCAGCATCCCACTCCCTGCAGGGCTGCTCCCCCACCTGTTTCTCCCTTACCTGGCCCGCTGCTAGCGCTGGTGGCCGGATGCTGAATCACCCAGGTCCACGTGCCCTGGTCCCTGCGCTCGGCTCGGTGCTCAAGGACCGACTGGCTCCGGGATAAACGCAGCGGGGGCGAATCCTCCGACGTCGCTGGGCTTGGCTCTGCTCATTAATTCTTGTGCAAAGCCTTGGCTTGTGTGCGGCTCGCGGTGACTGGGGGCTGCTGGGGTCCCACCTAGAGCCGGTGATCACCCTGAGGATTGTCCTCATGCGCTCTGGGCCGGGGTCTTGCTGTTGGGAAGGAGTGATGCCACACTGAGGCTCTTTGGCATAAATATTAACAAAGTCGTGATGCCCAGAAAGGTGACTCAGCCCAGCTCTGTGTCCCCGTGTCCCCATCCACACCAGCCTGGCTTAGGGACAAAATTCACCCTCTGGTTCCTGTGAGGACAAAATTCACCTTCTGGTTCCACTGAAGACAAAATTCACCCTGTGGCTCCTCTGAGGACAAAATTCACCCTGTGGCTCCTCTGGTGGCTCCTTTGACCCCACCTCCTTCAATGAACCCACCGAGCACTGCAAAGGGCTGTCACACCACTCCACGAGACCCCTGCGACCCCCAGAAGCCCCCCCTCTTTGGAGATTGGCCACAAGAAGCAGCTTTGGGGGCTTGGTGGGGCTGCCTGGTATCTGCTGTGCCAGCAGCAGCTCCATGTGAGGCGTTGCCCGGCCCCTGGGTCTCACTTTTCCTGCTCAGCAGGGCGCTCTTATCAGCTGCTGTTGATAAGGATGAGCTCCAGCAGCCTCCGCAGTGTTTTGCTTCCAGGAGCTGTGTGAGCTGAGCCAGCTGGGGGGCTGTGGTGGATGGGGGGCAGGAAGAGCTGGAGTTTGGAATGGGAAAGGGTGAGCAGGGGCATCCAGGATGACTGGAAGCAAGCTCGAAGGTGGCTGATTGCCTTAGGAGCTATTAATCCCTCCCTAAAATTTGGGCTCATTAGCCTGGGTGTAGCAGTCTGGTCACACCTTAATCACACTCGGAGGTGGGAGAGCCACGGTGCAGCGGGACAGGGACAGGAGCTCCCTCCTGGGGCACCTGTTTGCCCCCTGAGAGGTAACCAGGGCTACCTGGCCACATCTGCCCCAGCCCCAGTGGCTCCAGGTGTCTCATGGCTCAGCTCCCAGCAGAGGTGTGGAACCGTGGCAAGGCCCACAGCAAGGCAGTGCTGGGGGTAGGAGGAACTTTGATGAATTGATTTGCCCCAGAGCTGCATCTGATATGCTAGAAATGGAGAAAATTAGTCACAAAGTGCTGCTCCACCCATGGAGGGAGAGCTAACGGAGCAGTTTAACCCTGTGCAGGGCAGCCCTGAGCTGCTGATGGATGCTCCAGGCCAGCAGAGCTGTGGCTGGGAGCTGTGGCTGGGATGTGGCCACTCTCCATTCCCTGGGCCAGCCCTGTGTGGAGATGCTGAGTGTGTCCCCACAGTGAGGAGTACCTGTCCACAGGAGTGGCAACGTCCTGGGTGATGGCACCAGGTAAGGTCTGTGTGCCCAGGTGAGCTGGCCCAGTTCAGCCTTGGCTTGCTGGGCTGGAGGGTGACTCCTGGAGGAGCAGGGAGTGCTACAGGAGCACCAGAGCTGGCCTTTGCTCCTTTGTTGGGACAGCAAGGTCCCCTTTGAGGGTCTAGCTGCTGCTGTTGGCCCAGGAGCTGGGGTATTGCCTGCTTGCTGTGCCACTGCTGTCACTGCTGCCACCTTCCCCAGGACATGCTGAGTTGGGGAGAGTGATGCCAAAGGCTTGGGCAGGGAATGACAACAGCCCCAGCTCCCCTGTGGCCACCCCTGCTGTGCCCCTTTGCTGCCCTGAGCTCTGCAGCCACGTTCACTGACCTTGCCTGGGTGTCCTGGACCCTGCTGCATGGCCCTGTGGCTCCTGGGGGACAGTGGGGACAGTGGGGTGGCAGGCAGGGACAAGTGGGTGTCCTGTTGGAGGTGCCCAGCAGGACAGACAGCCGTGCCATGAGCCTGCCCTTGGCTCTGCTGGGCTCTCAGGGGCTCATCCAGACCCTGCCTGACAAAATCAGTTCTTCCTTCAGTGGGGTTTCAGATCTGCCCCTGTGACCCCTCCCTGGGCTGGCTGGACCTTCCACCCGGGCCCAGCTGCCAGCACCATGTCCCTGTCCCTCCTTGCCCTGGCAGTGGAGGGTGACGGGGACCCGGCGGGAGCAGAAGATCGGCGGTCCTCGCCCCGGGGCAGGTACGGGCCGGGAGCAGAGCAAGGAGGAGCTGTGGGGGTGGGAGAGGGTGTGCTGCGGAGGGAGGTCTCCGAGCAGCTCCCTGTAAAGGCCAGGTGGGGAGGCTGCACTGCTGAGGAGGAGGAGGGCTGGCAGCAGCGCAGGTCGGGAGCAGCCGGGGTGAAGGCGGGTGCGCTGCGGGCTCCTGGCAGGGATGGACCCTCCCCGAGCAAGATGAGGGTGTTCTGGAGGGATGGAGGGTGCGGCAGGAGCTCCGTGGCACTGCAAGGGGCTGAGCAGATGGGGCTGATCCCTGCGTGCCCCTGCCGTGACCGAAGGTGTCCCCGCCGCAGGTGCTGCTCCCCGGGACCTTCCAGAGCTGAGGGAACGCGGAGGGGCCATGGGGGCTGTCGGCATCCTGGGCTGGCTGCTGCTGCTGCTGCTGCCGGTGCCCCAGGTGGCAGGTGAGCACGGGGACGTGGCGGGGGTGGCAGCGGGGCTTGGGCACCCTGGGGCAGCGCGGAGCTGGGTGCCCGGGAGGTGCCGGAATGCGGAGCACGGGGACAGTGGCATCTCCCCGGGGCAGGCGGGGGAGCACACAGGGACACGTCCCTGAGCCGGCAGCCACCCCCAGCCTCCCGTGCCTCCCAGGTGCCCGGCCCTGCATCCCCAAGGATTTTGGGCACGGCTCGCTGGTCTGTGTCTGCAATGCCACCTACTGTGACACGCTGGACCCCCTGGTCGTGCCAGCCCCCGGCTCCTACGTCAAGTACGAGAGCAGCAAGGCCGGCAAGCGGCTGGAGCGGAGCGAGGGGAAATTCCAGAGCAGTCTGAGCACCCGAGGTAGCGCCACTGGTGGGTGGCGGTGCCACCGCGGGTCCCCAGGCAGCAGGGACCGAGCCGGGCTCTTCCCGCAGGGCTGCTGCTGACGCTCAACATCTCCACGCTGCACCAGCACGTGAAGGGCTTCGGAGGGTCCCTCTCCGATGCTGCTGCCATGAACATCCTGAAGCTGTCCCAGCCAGCCCAGGACAACCTGCTGCGCTCCTACTTCTCCGAGAGCGGTGAGCAGCGAGAGCACGGCGGTGGGAGCGGACCGTGGGGTCGCCAGAGGGGGCTGTGCCTGTCCCACCTGCAGGGACATCGCCGCCTGGGCGCCTGCTCCGCTGCTTCTTGATGCTTTTCCTGCTCCTCAGGGATCGAGTACAACCTCATCCGGGTCCCCATGGCTTGCAGCGACTTCTCCGTGCGCCCCTACAGCTACGATGATGTCCCCAACGACCACGAGCTGAAGCACTTCAGGCTGGCGGACGAGGACGTGAAGATGAAGGTGGGAGGCTGAAGCGCTGCCATCAGCACCTTTGTCCCCTCTCGTGCTGGAGCTCCTGCCTGTGCCGGGACCCCCAGGACCAGGTGCTGCTGAGCCCTGCACACCGTGGCAGGCTGCATGGGGACAGCCTGTGGGAGCTGGCACCTCCTCCGGGGCACGTCCTGGCGCATCCCAGCTGGCAGTGGCAGGGTGAGCAGCCACGGCGCTGTGCCGGGGGTGGTGCTTGCCAACTGCCAGTCCCTGCTGAGGTCCTTTGAGTTCTCCCGTGCTGCTGGGCCCCGTGGTTTTGGGGAGTTGCAGCTGGAGCTGACCCCGTCCCTCTGTCCCCTCCCACAGATTCCCCTCCTGCGCCGAGCTTTGGCCATGAGCAAGCGGCCGCTGCTGCTGTTTGCCAGCCCCTGGACCGCCCCAGCCTGGATGAAGAGTAACGGGGACGTCCGTGGGAAAGGGACTCTGAAGGGGAAGGCAGGGGACAAGTACCACAGGACCTGGGCCAACTACTTCATCAAGTAGTGTCTCCGGAAGCAGGCTGGGATGGACAGCGGGAAGATCGGGGAGTGGGATGGGGTCGGGGGGGGGCAGCACAGCTGATTCTGCCCACCGTTCTCCGCATCAGGTTCCTGGATGAATATGCAAAACGCAACGTGACCTTCTGGGCGGTGACGGCACAGAACGAGCCTCTGGCGGGGCTCTTGACGCCCCCCCAGGCCCCCACTATCGCCTTCACGGCCGCACAGCAGCGGGATTTCATCGCCCAGGACCTGGGCCCCGCGCTGGCCCGCAGCCCCCACCGCACACGGCTCCTGATGCTCGACGACCAGCGCATCCACCTCCCTCACTGGGCCAAAGTGGTGAAGAGCAGCGCCCCTTCCTGCCCCTCCGCCTCGCTCCCCAGCCCCAGGCTTTTTGGGAGATGGAGCCGTGGCCTCTCCCAGCCCTCGAGAGTGGGAGCAAACCGGGTCTGCCGGAGCAGCCGTCTCCGCCTGTGCCCGGCGGGAGTGAGGACAGGAGGTGGCACTCACATCCTGGATCCCCGGATCCTGGCAGTGCTGCTGGGCACCAGCACCTTCGCTGGGCAGAGTTTTGGCTGATTTGGTTTTCCCCCCATGATGCTGTTTGGGGATATTGCCTTAAATTAGGAGGAAAGAAAGTAAAACGTGCTGCTCCTTTGCCTCCATGGCTGCAGGGCTGGACCACCCCAGGGGGGTGTGGAGGGAGGACGAGGCAGCAGGTGGGGGCAAGGGGCCTGTGCCCACTCCCTTAGCACTGCACCCAGCAAGGTGCCAAAGCCATGCTGGGGCAGCAGATCCATGCTAGGGTGTTGCTCAAAGGGGTGCAGTGCTGCAGGGTGTGGTGCCCATAGGAGGGGACAAGAGATGGCCCTGAGAGACCACGTGGAGTCCATGAGTCCATCCCTGCAGGCTTCAGGCATGGGTGGGCTCTGTGTGAGGCATCTCCTTTGCTCCCCAGGTCCTGGGAAATGCCACAGCTGCTCGTTACGTGGCTGGCCTGGCCATCCACTGGTACCTGGATGCCATTGTCCCACCTGGCTGCAGCCTGGAGGCCACCCACAAGCTCTTCCCTGACCATTTCCTCCTCTACACGGAGGCCTGCACCGGCTTCTTCACCTTCCGCTTCGCCGTGTCCCTGGGCTGCTGGGAGCGGGGAGACCACTACAGCTACAGCGTCCTGACGGTACAGCCCTCACACCGCCCTCACACCGCCCAGCCGGGGCTGTGGGCAGCCCCACTCAGCCCCTTCCCTGCCCCCCCAGGTCATGAACCACTTTGTGTCTGGTTGGACCGACTGGAACCTGGTCCTGGACCTGGAGGGAGGCCCCAACTGGGTCAAGAACTTTGTGGACAGCCCCGTCATCGTGGACGGCAGCAAGGATGTTTTCTACAAGCAGCCCATGTTCTACCACCTGGGGCACTTCAGGTGGGTCAGGGGGGTTCAGGTGCTGCCACCTGCCCCAGACTAGGGGCAAATCCCCTCTCCTGGTCCTCTCCCCACAGCAAGTTCATCCCCGAGGGCTCCCGGCGGGTGGGGCTGCACAGCAGCGGCCGCTGCCTCCTCTGCCAGCTGGAGCACGTGGCCGTCCTGCGCCCCGATGGTGCCCTTGTCCTGGTGGTCCTCAACAGGTCAGCCCAGTCAGGGGATGGGGGTGGTGCTCAGCCCCAGCCGTGCCGACCTGCTCAGCCCCTCTTGCTCCCCAGGTTTGGCCGGGATGTGCCCTTTGGAATCCAGGACCCCGCCATGGGGTTCATTGAGACTATGGCTCCAGCTCACTCCATCCAGACCTACCTGTGGCGCCAGCAGTGATCGCCAGGGGAGTGCTGGGGGGCTCAGGAGGGCTCTGGGGGTCAACCCTTCCTCCATCCTTTCCAGCATCCCTCAAGGGTGGAAGCAGAAGGTGACGCTTTGCTGGGAGCGCAGCCCCTGCACGAGGGGGCTCCGTGCGCTCCTGGCACCGGGACCTGCTGCTTCCCAGCCTCCCCTCCCTCCCGGCGCTTCCCATCCCCCTGGAAGTTCCCTCTGCACCGTCTCCTGGAGCACATTTCCACACGTGGCCCCCTTGAAACCTTCGCGTGTGTCGCGGGCGCCAAGTAAAGCCATGACGCGCTCCCTGCGGAATGCGCCCTTCCCGTCAGCGTTTCCTCTACGCGCTCGGAAATCGCTCGGTTTTCCTCGGCGGGGCCAGGGCTGCCCCGGGGGCTCCGGCCCCCGTGGCCTGCGGGTGGCTCCTTGTTTATCCCTGCAGCTGGAGCCTCCGCTGCTGCCAGCCCTTGATTCGTTCCATATGTGCTGTTGGTTTTCCCCAGCTTACTTTTTTTGGGGGAATTAAAAAAAAAAAAAAATCCAAATGTCAGACGCTGTCGGAAAGGCAGAGTAAATGATATCAGTGTCCCCATCCACCAAAGCTTACGGACGAATTAGGCTGGTGCCACCTCTCCAGGGTGGCCTCTGGACAGAGTCCCCTCTATTCTGGCTGTGGCCAACACCAGCCGCAGCCCGCAGTGACCTCCCCGTCCTGTTTGCTTTCCCTAAATACCAGTTACAGTATTCCCTGTGCCTTTGGGAACGTTCCCAGCACCTTTGAAGTACAGGAATGAGAAAGCCAGAGCTCTCCTTGGCCAATGCCCCTGTGTGGGAGCCACGGAACTGCTGAGGTTGGGGAAAATGAAAAACCCAGAGGATTTACAGCTGGTTTATTGGAGTGTGGTGTGAAGGTGGCACCAGGCTCTGTCCCAGCCCTGTTCCTGGAGCACACCAGCCTGTCCTGTGCTTTTATCCATGTTCCTGGGGAATGCTGGCCCCAACGGCAGCTGGGTCTGGCTGCCTGTGCTTGGAATCATAGAATAGAGTCATGGAATCCTTGAGGTTGGAAAAGACCTCGAAGATCATCAAGCCCAACCGTTCCCCCAGCGCTGCCAAGGCCAGCCCTAAATCACGTCCCCAAGTGCTCCTTACACATTTATTAAATCCCTCCAGGGATGGCAACTCCAGCACTGCCCCAGGCATCTGATGCCAGGGCTGCACAGTCCTGCCCATGAAGAAATTTTCTTTAATATTCAACCTAAACCTCTCCTGGGAAATGCCACAGCTCTCCTGATGCAACTTGAGGTCATTTCCTCTTGTCCTGTCTCTGTTCCCTGGGAGCAAAGCCTGACCCCCATCTGGCTGTCCCATCCTATCAGGGAGTTGTGCAGAACCAGAAGGTCCCCCCTGAGCCTCCTTTTCTCCAAAATGAGCCCCCCCAGCTCCTCCTGGAGCTCCAGACCCCTCCTCAGCCCCATCCCCTTCCCTGGACATGCTGCAGCCCTCATGAGGGGCACAGAACTGACCCCCAGGATTTGAGGTGTGACCTCATTAGTGTCCAGCACAGGGACACTGCCCTGCTCCTGCTGCCACACCATTCCTGACACCTTGGGAATGTCCCCTTCCCAAGGGACATCGGACCTCTGCTGTGCCAGGACATGGAGCTCTCACCCCCTTGTCCAGCAATGCCCAGGGGCAATTGTGCAGGGAAAAGCTTTAGCCCAGCCCTTCTGGGCTGCCTCGCTGCTCCTGCCTGTTTGGAGCCGCAGCAGGATGGCTCTGAGGGGTGGGGTGAGGCTGGAGGAACCATCCCCATCATCCCCACCGCCTGCAGCGTGGGCTGGGGGCAGCAGGAGGAGCAGGGCCTTGGGTGGGGGTGTGTTGGGGAGCTGTTTTCTTTATGGGCTGGGACTCTTGGGGTACGTTCCTTGAGTTTTATTTGCAGCATCAGCCTCATTACATGATTCAGTCAATAGGAAGATGGTAAAGCTCAGGTACAGCCAGCAGCAGCTGAAGATTTATTTGTTACAGAGCACTTGAAAAACTTTCTAGCCAATAACATATTGCTGAAAGTCAGTAGTTATTGCTAAAGCTCACAGACAATTGTTTCAGCCAATTACTAAAAGTACCAAAAGTACTCATTGTAACATTTTCTGCTTTCAGACTGCAGCTGCAGCCAGTTCTCTGTTCTGTTTCTAAGGCCTGCTCTTCCAGCTTGCTGAAAATCATCTCACCTTTACTGATTCCCACGGGGGGCTGTGATCTCCAGCCAGGGGCTGTGACCCTGCCTCGGGGGCTGTGGTTCCTGGGTGCCGACGGGACACAGAGCGAGGGACGGTGGTCCCTGGGTGGGGGTCTCTTCCTGGCCACCCTCCCCAGCTGCCCCAAGGGGACCCCGGGGAGCTGCCACTCCCCCCGTGCCTCTGCCCTCCTCCTGTTTCTCTTGCGGAGCAGATGCCTGTAATTAGGAAGGATCCCAAATTAGACGGTGTGGAGCCCAGACTTGTTTTGCCGATGATAAACCGCTGCTGCCGGCTCCACCCAGCCCGCTGCGGCGTGGAGCTCCGGCGTGCGGGGCACGGCGGGGGCGAGGGGACTTGGGCGGGCTGTGCCCACCCCAGGAGGGGTCGGGAGTCCCTGCCGTGACTGGCTGCTGCCTCTGCCCATGCCAGGAAAGGTGCTGGAGCAGCCACAAACGGGACACAGGTCGTGGCAGTGGCACTGGTGGTGGCAAAGCCAAAGTGCTGCCAAGAGCAGGGAGCCAGGGTGGGCACAGCCAGCCCTGCCCTGCCATGCCCGAGGTGTCCCAGGGACACAGGGCTGCTCCCGTGGGGCTCTTCCCGAGGGGAGCAGGGCAGGCCTGGCTGTGGGGGGTGATGGAGGCACCTGGGGGGCTGGAGGGCATCCTCCCCTCCCCAGCTTCCCTCTGGCCATTGGAACAGGTTGCAGGAGAGCTTTGCAAATGCTGCGGTGTGTGGAAAGCTCATCGGAGCCAGGTTGCAAAATCATCCCCAGGCTCCTCTTCAAACACAGAGTCCCATGAGCTGTCCCATTCCAAACTCACCTTTCCTGCTCCTCCAGAAGTGTCTCCTCCCACCAGGCACAGCCGGGACACAGGACCTGCCACCGCTGCCACAGAGACGCGGCAGCAAGAGGTGGTTTGGCAGCAGGTGAGTCCCCTGGGCCCGAGGTGGCTTCAGCAGGTGGGAATGGGGATAGAGAGAGGCATTGGGATGGGCATGGGACAGCCCTGGGCAGCAGGACCATGCTGAGGCCATGCCCTGGCCAAGCTGGGCATCATTCCCAGGCAGGGAGTGGGAGGCAGTGGAGGTGGGACAGCTGCCTGGCCCCACTCCACATCCCACAAGAGCTCGGGGAGCAGCAAGGCAGCACCATCCCACCCTGGCAGAGGTCCCCAGGGGTCCTCAGTCTGGCACCAGGGTCCCGAGGCTTGGAGGTGGCTCCTCCTGTGCTCTCGTTGAGAGGCCCCTTGCCCAGCACCACGGGAAGGACAGGACAGGGTGTGAGCACCTGAAAGAACAGGGGAATGTGGGACTCTCCATGCCAGGGGCTGGAGCCCCAAACCACTCTGTCCGGACAAGCCCCAGCTGCTAGGCATGTGGGATTGGGATTGTGGAGCTGTTTGCTCCTGGGCATGGCTCGGGGGGCACTGGAGGTACAGGGGGTGATGCAGCATGGCACGACACGGCATGGCACAGCTGTGGAACGGGTGAGAAGGGAGAAGGAGTGGGAGGGAATTGATGGGAGTGAACAAAGTTGCTGGGTACAACCAGCGTGGGCAGCTAGGAGCAGCAGGCTGGTGGGGTGGCTCACAGCTGGGGGCTACCCACACCTGGGGGGCTGCCAGAGCCAGAACTGGGACAGAGCCAGAACTGTTGGTAGACTCTGGAGGGGTGGGAGGGAAGGTGGGTGCTGGGCTGGAGCAGTGGGCAGAGGGCAGGACAGGCTTAGCCCTGGCAGGGAGGGGTCTAGTGGTCCCCTGGGCAGTGGGATGATGCTGGGGCTCTCCCTGCCCTGTGTCTCTGTCCCTGTGTGTGGCTGGGCCAGGCTGAGAAGCTCTGGGTGCTGACACCTTGCTCTGCTCCCAGCGTGTCCATTGGCATCGTTGGAGCCGCTGCAGCAGAGGTGCCATGGGGCCAGGCTGTGCCATGGGGCCAGGCTGTGCCAGTGTCCTGGGCTGGCTCCTGCTGGCACAGGCAGCCCTGCAGGCCACAGGTACGTGCTGGCACATGTCCCTGGGCTTTGGAGGGTGGGAATTTGGAGTCTGTCACAGGTCAAAGGGATGAGCTGGGTTCCTGCCACAGCCCTTTGTGCCCACCCGCTCTTTCCTCTGCTGCAGGTGGCCGTCCCTGTGATGCCAAGGATTTTGGGCACGGCTCGCTGGTCTGTGCCTGCAGTGCCGCGTACTGTGACACGCTGGACCCCCTGGTCGTGCCAGCCCCTGGCTCCTACGTCAAATACGAGAGCAGCAAGGCTGGCAAACGGCTGGAGCGGAGCGAGGGGAAATTCCAGCACAACGCCGAGAGCCCAGGTACCACCCTGGGCTGTGGGAGCGCCTGTCCTCCACAGCAGGGGTGGTGACACCGTGTGTCCCCACAGATTTCCACCTCACCCTGGACACAGCGCAGAGGTTCCAGAAGGTGAAGGGCTTTGGTGGCTCCATCACCGACGCGGCCGCCATCAACATCCAGTCCCTGTCCAAGGCTGCCCAGAACCACCTGCTCCGCTCCTACTTCTCCGAGGAAGGTGAGCCCAGGGCAGGCAAAGCTGTTGGGGTCTGGCTGCTGAGATTTGTTCTGAGGGGCTGGGGGATCTGGAGCCCCCAAATGCAACTCGAGGATGCCCATCACCCCCTGCCCTGTCCTCAGGCATTGAGTACAACCTGGTGCGTGTGCCCATGGCCAGCACTGACTTCTCCATCCGCCTGTACACCTACGCCGACGCCGAGGATGACTTCGAGCTGAGGCACTTCAACCTGACGGAGGAGGACACGCACATGAAGGTGAGTCCTGCAGGAGGACTCTGAGGGACTGGGGCTGCTGCAGGGATGGGATGGGATGGGATGGGATGGGATGGGATGGGATGGGACAGAATGGACAGGGGATGAAAGGCACATCCTGCTGATTAGGAGGGAGAGGACTCATCCTTCCACCTGGGGGGGAGAAAGGATGGGATGGGATGGGATGGAATAGGAAGGGGAAGGGGATCACTTCCAATGGGGAGGGAGAGGACTCATCTGTACTCCTGGGTGGGATGGGATGGGGTGGGATGGGGAAAGGGAACTCCTTCCTGCCTCTGGGGGGGGAGGTGACTCCTCCTGCTGTCCAGCACGGGGACAGACCCAGAGATCTCTGTGCCATCCCACTTCTCCGTAGATCCCCATCCTCCAAGCAGCCCAGGCAGTGGCCAAGAGGCCGCTGTCTCTCTATGCCAGCCCTTGGACCTCCCCGGTGTGGATGAAGACGAACGGAGCAATGACAGGGAGGGGAACACTGAAGGGCAGCCCCGGGGACAAGTACCACCAGGCCTGGGCCAAGTACTTCGTCCGGTGAGGAGCCGTGGGTGCCAGGGATGCCATACCTGGAGCTGGGGCTGGTACAGGTGTGACGCGGCCATTCATCTTCTACCCCACGCCAGATTCCTGGATGAATACGCCAAGCACAACCTGACCTTCTGGGCAGTGACAGCAGGGAACGAGCCCACGGCTGGTGAGATCGTCTTCTACCCCTTCCAGTGCCTGGGCTTCTCCCCTGAGCACCAGAGGGACTTCATTGCCCAGGACCTGGGCCCGGCACTGGCCAACAGCTCCCACCGCCACGTCCAGCTCATCATCCTGGATGACCAGAGGGTGATGCTGCCCTACTGGGCCGAGGTGGTGAGTCCCCACAGCAGCTGTCCTGGCCCCACAGCAGATCTCCCCAGCCCTGGCCACTGGTGACCCTTTTCTCCTGCCAGGTTCTCAAAGACCCTGTGGCTGCCAGCTACATCAGTGGCATCGGCATCCACTGGTATCTGGATTTCCTGGCACCCATCGACCTGACACTCTCCATCACCCATCACCTCTTCCCAGACTATTTCCTCCTCTCCACCGAGGCCTCCACAGGCTCCTACTTCTGGGAGCCCAGGGTGGTCCTGGGTGGCTGGGACCGTGGGAGCAAGTACAGCCACAGCATCCTGTCGGTAGGGCCTGGTGGGAGCCGTGGACACACTGGCCACCCTGGCCAGCCCCTGGGCCTGCCCGTGGCTCAGTACCACCCCCTGCCCTGCAGAACCTCAACAACTACGTGACAGGCTGGACCGACTGGAACCTGGCCCTGGACATGGAGGGAGGCCCCAACTGGAGCAAGAACTACGTGGACAGCCCCGTCATCGTGGACAGCAGCAAGGATGTCTTCTACAAGCAGCCCATGTTCTACCACCTGGGGCACTTCAGGTGGGTTGGGGCCACAGGCTGCTGGCTCCGGGTACCAGGTCCTGAGTACCACACTCTGACCCTGCTTGTCCCCACAGCAAGTTCATCCCCGAGGGCTCCCAGCGTGTGGGACTGGCTGTCTCCAAGAAGTGCCACCGCTGTGACCTGGAGCACTCGGCTTTCCTGCGCCCCGACGGCGCCGTTGTGCTGGTGGTCCTGAACCGGTGAGTGGCTCAGTTCTGATCCCTGTAAAAGGCCCTGCTGACCCCACTGAGCCTCCTTCCCCTCTGCTTTCCCCGCAGCTCCCCCACGGACGTGTCCTTTGGGATCTCTGACCCGCGCGTCGGCTTCATCGAGGCCGTGGCTCCCAGCGACTCCATCCAGACGTTCCTCTGGAAGCAGCCAGCCTAGCGTGGCACAGGAGAGAGGTGCCAGCACCAGGAACACGCTGCTGGTGGCAGCTTGGAGAGAAGACTCCAATAGGGTTGGGGCTGTGGCACAGCCCCTGTGGCCCAGAGGACCTGTTTGACCCTAGGGCTGCAATGCCTGTGCTTTTCTAGATGTTTCATAAAATAAACAGGTTTTCTACAAACTTGCCTGAACGCCTGACCTCCCCTTGGTGCCAGCTCTGTGGGCAGGACTATGCCAGGGGCAGAGGAGGCAGATTTGAGGCCCCATGGGTGCCATCCCTCCTCTGCCCAGGTTCCTGAGAATGCCACAGGGCTGGTGCTGCAGGGGGCTGTCCCCCTGAGGGGTGGCATCTCTCTCCTGTCTTCCACTGCAGCATCCCCCAGGCAGGGAAGGGCCCAAAGCTGCAGTCAGGACACGCAGCCAGGATTCAGAGCAGAGCTCTGGCGTCGGCAGCTCCAGCTTCTCCCCGGCCAGAGCAGGGCAGGGGGCTGTGCTTTCTCCTGCTGGAGCAGCCATCAGCCCCTCCAGCTAACGGGAACCGGGAGCACGGGGCACATAGTTCCTGAGTGACGTTAGAGGGGAGCGTGCTGGGGGGGGGGTTTGCACTGAGTCATCCCCCTCCCAGTGGGGCCCCTCGAACTGGGCCAGTACGGGGGAGGCTCCGCAGCTGGCCCAGCACCGTGGCTCTGCTCCAGCCCACTGTGGGGGCCCCTGGCTGTTGCAGCCGGGTGGGGGGCACAGGAGCGCAGCCTGGGGACATTCAGCCACCGCAGCAGCAGCGCTGGGATGCCGCTGGCGGTGGCAGCCGGCGGCCAAACAAGCGAGGGCTGTGTGCCGGGCTGGCCCCACGCCGCCTTTCCATCTGTGCATCCTAAAACCGGCAGAGGGAACGGCAACGCAGCCAACACCGGCACCAGCCCCACGCCGGGTGGCCCAGGGGACTGCGGGGGCAGAAGGAGCCCAGGTGGCCGCCCCCGACCCCGCTCGCAGCCCACGCGGTGCTGTGCCAGCTGCAGGAGCTCCCCGGCGCTGGCAGGCGTGCTGGAATGCAAACAGATGTCAGCGCTGGAGGGATCCCGGCTGCTGGAGCGGGGCTCCGGGTGTCCCGCTGGCAGCGGGGAGCGCTCCTGGGCTGGGGACGTGTCCTGACGAGCAGCCTCGGCTGCCCTTGGCTCTGGTTTTGTGTCTCGGCTGTGCTGCCGAGCTGGCAGCAGCGTGGAGGGGAGGTACCAGCCCTGCAGAGCTGCTGTCTGCACTGCCTTGAGGGCTGCACCATGGGAGTGATGCAGGGGAGATGTGGGGCTCAGCCCCACAGCTGTTGGAGAAGGGACAGGGACACTGCTTAGATGCCACAGATGCTTTCAGGTCCCCTCTCTGGGACATCAAGACCCAAGACTGGAGCTAGGGGCAGAGCCACAGGCAGGACTCATTGGTGCCTGCTGCAAAACTCCAGCCTGGGCAACTGGGGAAACTGGGAAGGGCCTTGGGAGTGCTGGGAGTACGAGAGGGTGCAAGTGGAGAGAGGGAGGTTTATTGGTGTGGCAGGGACGCTCCCACGCAGAGGGCTGTGGCTCCTGGTGGGACACAGAGCAGAGCAGCAACGCTGCCAGGCTTCCAGAGTAAAAACAGTCAGTTCCAGGGGCTGTGAAGGAACAGCCACACAGCTCTTCCTCACTCCTCCTCCTCCTCTTCCTCCTCCTCCAGGGCGACGGGCTGCCGGCCGGCCGGCCCCACGCTGCCGCGCTGGATGGAGACGATGCCGCTGAGGAAGGCGTAGCCCAGCATGGCCACCAGCCCCACCAGCACTGACAGCAGCTGCTTGCGCCGTTTGTGGGGGTCCTCCTCTGCCTCGCTGCTGTCCGTGCCTGCAGCCCGAGGGGCACCGCTCAGGGGGGCATCTGGAGGGGCACAGGGGTTACCCTGAGAGTGAGATGGGGGTGCGCCAGGGGGGACAGGTCACCCCAAGGCGGCAGGGTGAGGCGGGGGGTGGCTCTCACCTCCGTCCCAGGGGAAGTAAAGGCTGAGGATAGAGGTGCAGTAGTTGCACAGGTTCTGCAGGGATTTCAGGTGCTGCTGCAGTTTCCCGTTGGGCAGCTTGGCCTTCAGGAGCGGCGCCAGGCGGCTGAAGACTAAGGCGTCCAGGGAGGCTGGCCTGGGGCACAGAGAGCCATGCCTGGGCCATTGTCCCCACCCAAAGCCACCCAGAGCCACCAGGCACCCCCAGGGTGAGCACGTGGCTCCCCCTTGGGACAGTGTCCTGTGCCCTGTGAGCCTGTACTACCCCCAAAGTGGCTGCAACCCCGCCGCAGACCACGGGGTCTCAGCCCTGCTGGGGTGTGGGGGGCTCTCAGGCCACTTCCCCTCCCCTGCTTTGGCCACCTACGAGTCTCCAAAGAAAAACTTCTGGGAGCCGAGGCGCTGGGAGAGGAGTGTCAGGCATTCCCGAGCTTCCCGGTAGAGCTGCAGGAGGAGGACACAGGGCTGTCACCCGCCCAGGTACCACCACAGTGCTCAGGGGAGCAGAGGGGGGAACCCAGACCCCAGTTTGGATTTTTTCAGAACCAATCTTTAAAGGTACAAAACTTATTTCTGGGCTAAACAGACAAATGGGGATACGAGCATCATAAAGTCACCCCTGGACAGCCTCACAGGGATTTCACATTGTTCCCAGACCCCATTCCTCACCTCCTTCTCCAGCTTCTCCTCATCCTCCATGTAGTCATCCCCCCAGATGAGCTGCAGCCGCTCCAGGTGCCTCTTGTGCATGGCGTTGGGCAGGAAGAAGTTGAGGGGGAAGGGGATGGTCTCCGCGTACCACTTCCGCGTGTGCTCCACGTAGTTCTTGGCATCCACCCAGAACGTGTGGATCTGTGGTGGAGAACAATCCACAGCCTGGCCACGGCAGAGCTGCTGGCACACCAGAGCCCCTGCCTGGCACAGCCACCCTGGAGAGCATGAGGGGCTGCAGGAGCACTGGGGTCAAGGGCAGACCCCAGCCTGGGCTGCACAACCCACGGCTGCCACCCCCAAACCCCCATCCCAGCCATGCCAGGCTCCCAGGAGGTTGCTGCTGGCAGCTGGGCACACCCAAGCCTGTCTGCACAGCTCCAGAGAGCAGACCCCATCCCCAGCAAGCCCCCCTTCCCTGCAGCCTCACCAGTACTGGCAGCAGCTTCTCCTCCAGCAGGGACACGAAGGCCATCGTGTCCGCGCTCTGCGTGGCTGACAGGTCGTAGTCAGCGTTGTATTTCTGCAGAGAAAACACCCGTTTGATCCCACAGGATGCCCCAAATCCCACCCCTGGGTGACACAACAGAGTCTCCTCCTCCCTGAGGGGCTCCAGCAGCCCTCAGCCCAGGGCAGGGGGTGCCCCAAGCCCCCCTGTACCTGTTTCCTGAGGTGGGTGATGATCTGCTGAGGTTTGGAGATGGTGCCCTCGTCCCGTGTCCTCAGCGCGGGCAGGTGCCCTGCGGGCAGGGGGAGGGAGTGGGGGCTGCACTCACTGTGCCCTGAGCAGGTGAGGGTGCAGGGGGCTGCAGTGGGGATGGATCCCCATGCCTGGATGAGGGGCACGAGGCAGTGCAGGGGTGTGAGGTGAGGTGGGGACAGAGCAGCGCAGGGGAGGGGGTAGAAGCTGTGTGATGGGAAATGGGGAATGTGATGGGAAATGGGGAATGTTCCGGGACAAGGGGGGTGTGGTGGGGATGGACAGGGGGGTGCAGTGGGGAGTGATGGGACAGGGGAGCAATGGGGGAACAGAAAAAAGGGGGGTGCAATGAGGTGGGGGGTGTGATGAGGGTGTTCATGGGACACAAGTCACAATGGGATGAGGGGGTGCAATGGGACACGGGGTGTAGTGGGGCATGAGGGTGCAATAGCGCAAGAGGGGGCATGATGGGACAGGGATGGTGATGAGAAGATGGGGTTGGGATGGGATAGAGGGGACTGCAGTGGTGGGGGGACACACAGCAGGGTACAATGAGACGAGAGGGTGCAGTTGGGGCACAGGACATGAGGGATGCTATGGGGTGGGAGGCTGTGATGGGGCAAGGGGTGCAATATGGCGATGGTGATAACTGGGCAGGGGGTGTGATGAGGTACAGGGGGTGCAATAGGGTAGGAAGGTGGTAACAGGACAGGGGGTGTGATGGGGTAAGAGCTGCAATATGGCAATGGTGGCAATGGGGCAGGGGGTGTGATGAGGTACAGGGGGTGCAATAGGGTAGGAAGGTGGTAACGGGGCAGGGGGTGTGATGAGGTACAGGAGGTGCAATATGGCAATGGTGGTAACGGGACAGGGGGTGTGATGAGGTACAGGAGATGCAATATGGCAGTGGTGGTAACGGGGCAGGGGGTGTTATGAGGTACAGGGGGTGCAATAGGGTAGGATGGTGGTGCCACGTGGGGAGGAGAGGCCCTAGGACAAGAGAGCTGCAGTGGGACAGGAGGGTGCAATAGGGCAGGGGTCAGCGGTGTGGGGCCACAGGACATGAGGGATCAGACGGACTGGGAGGCTGAAATGGGGTGGGGGGCGTCACGCGTGGAGGGTGCAGGGGTGGCGAGTGGGGCAACGGGCTCACGGGGCTGCCATGGGGTGGGGGGTCCCGGTGGTGCTGCCGGTATCCTCGGCGGGGCCCTTACCGGAGGGGCTCCTCCAGGGGCTGGTGACCCGGTGCACCTTCAGCGGCGCCCCCGTGAACCGCGCGTAGGTCTGCGGGAGGGAGGGACGGAGGGATAGAGCGGGGTCTGCCCGCGGGACCCCGGCCCGCCCCCGCGCCGGCCCCGGCGCTCACCAGCACAGCCAGGCAGTCGGGATCCACCGAGGGCAGCCCCCAGCCCCCGGCCCAGCAGAACAGCTCCATGGGCGCCGCCATCTTCCGCCGACCCGGAACCGGACGGGCAGAGCCCCGCCCGCCCCCGCCGCGGGGCGGCACCGGCCGGGGGTCCCGGCGGTGGAGCGGAGCCGAGCGGGGATGGCAGTGGTGGTGGTGTCTGCAGGGTCTTTGGGGCAGAACCCGTCCCGCACCGCACGGCTCGGCTCAGCTCAGCTCAGCTCAGCTCCACGCTGCTCGACCCCACACCGCACCGCACTGCCGTGCTCCGCACGTGTCACAGCCCTGCCGTGCCCCGCACCCTGTCCCCGTACGGCTCAGCGCAGCTCCACACTGCTCGGCCCCGCACCGCACCACACAGCCCTGCGGTGCCCCGCACCGTGTCACAGCCCTGCTGTATCCTGCATCTCTCTGCATTGCCTCGCACGGCTCAGCTCAGTTCCACACTGCACGGCCCCGCACCGTACTGCCCTGCAGTGCCCCGCACGTGTCACAGCCCTGCCGTGCCCCACGCACTGCCATACTTCGCACGTGTCACAGCCCTGCCATGCTTCGCACCCTGTCCCCGCACGGCTCAGCTCAGCTCCACACTGCTCGGCCCCGCACCGTACTGCCCTGCAGTGCCCCGCACGTGTCACAGCCCTGCCGTGCCCCACACCGTGCTCACAGCCCCGCTGTATCCCCCATGTCTCTGCATTGCCCCGCACAGCTCAGCTCCACACTGCTCACCCTGCTATGCCCCGCACCGCACAGCCCCGCTGTGTCCCGCATCTCCCTGCGTTGCCCCGCACCGCTCAGCTCCGCACTGCTCCGTCCTGCTCAGCCCCGCATGGCCCCACATTGCCCCGCACCGCTCAGCTCCATACTGCTCACGTTTCTCGGTCCCGCACCGCACAGTCCTGCTGTGCCCCGCATCTCCCCGCGCGGGCCCGCACTGCTCAGCTCAGCCCAGCTCCGCACTGCTCACCCTGCTCGGCCCCGCACCCCCCCCCGCAGCTCTCCGTGGACAGCAGCCGGGCCCGGAGCCCGCTGGCAGCGGCGGAGGGAAAACGCCCCGTGTGCGGCTCGGGACCACCCCCCTCCATCGCCCGCACCCCCTCGTTACGCGGGATCGCTGGCGCGGAGCCGGCCCGGAGGCACGGGGCAGGGGCAGCCCCGGGGCCGGGCTCGGCCGGTTGTTATGGTACCGGGGGAAACAGCTGTAAACACGGCCGGGACGCCGCGGGCCGCCCGCCCGCCTTGGCCGGAGCTCCGCGGGAGCGGCTCAGCGGCCCGAGCATCCCCCGGCAGTACGGAGCGGCCCCGGGGCTCTGCCGGCCCGGGGGGCTCCGCGCCGTGGGGCACCCCACGGCCCCGCGGCCGGTCCCGCTCTCCCGGGCCGGGATGCTCCGGCGCTGCTGAGGCCGGCCCAGCGCCCCCGCCTGACCTCCCGGTGAACCGGCGCTGTGAACGGGGCTACCCCGGGGCCGGCAGTGCCGGGAGGTCCCCGAAACCCCGGGCTCAGTGCGTCTCGCCGGCACGCTGCCCCTCTCCGCGGCCGGAGCCGCGGCCGGTGGCCCGCCGGTGTCCCCGGGATGCGCCCGGTGATTGACGGCTCTTTGTTTCCTCCTCGCCGGCCCCGCCGGCCCCTCCCCCGTGCGCCAC
>JAGGNK010003447.1:309718-361657 GCA_017590115.1 Montifringilla adamsi
GGGGAGCCCCGCGCTCCTGGCGCTGCTCCTGCTGGGCGCCGCCGCAGCGGCGCGGCAGGAGCTGCAAGGTACCGGAGGGGCTCGGGGCGGCGGTGGGGCGGCCCCGAAGGGGCGGCTGGACACGGGGGGCGGCGGCGGCAGACCCTGTCCCGCGGCCGCTGACAGCGGCTCTGCTCGCCCCGGGGGAGCGGGGCTGCGGGCACCGGGGACGCTGGAACGTTCACCCCGCGGCGCTGGGTGGCCGCCGGCTCCGATGCTGGCTCGGGGCCGCGGGGGAGTGCCGCGGCGGGGGCTGACCCCGCACCGCAGCCCCTCTCGGACTGCCCGGTGCGTCTGCACGGAACGGGAGGGCACTCGTGCGGTTGTCCGCTCTCCCCGCTAAGCGCCCCGAGCCGGTACCGGGGGCCCGACAGTCCCTCCGGCGTCTCCCTGTCCGGCTGCCTCTTACTGGGGCTGGCCCGCGGGGAGTTCCGCGGAGCGGGATGCAGGGAAGCCCCAAGAGCAGGGCGGGCTCCGGGCCGGGACTCTGCCGGTCTCGCCGGTGCGGGGGCTCCGCGGGTCCCGCTCGGAGGCGCGGCCGGTCCTGGAGCGCCACCGCGCGGGGCGGCCCCGGAGCCCCCCGGCTTCCCTGGTCCCCCCAGAGCCCGGCGGTCCAGGGACACCCCCACCCACCCCCGCTCTGACCGCACCGGGCACCGGAGCTGCGGCTGCCGGTGCGGTGGCGACCCCGGTGCTCGTGTCCCGCAGTCATCGACCTGCTGCTGGTGAGCGAGGCTCGGCAGATGGCCAGCGTGGCCCACAAGATCCGCATGGAGCTTCTGACTGTCAACGACGTGTACCTCCTGTCCACCTTCCGCCTGCCCCCCAAGCAGGGGGGGACCCTCTTTGGCCTCTACTCCAAGAAGGACAACACCCGGTGGCTGGAGGTCTCTGTCGTGGGGAAGATTAACAAAGGTGGGTGGGGATGGACTGGCCCTGCTCTGAGCCAGACGGGGCTGAGCTCCCGCAGGGAAGAGCAATGAGCTCACGCCGCTCCCGGGGTGCTGCCGGTGCTGGGGGGGAGCTGACGGCCCCTTCCCGCTGCCCTGCAGTCCTGGTGAGGTACCTGCGGGAGGACAACAAGGTGCACTCGGTCAACCTGCAGCACGCGCAGGTGGCGGACGGGCAGAGCCACTCTGTCATCGTGCGCCTGAGCGGGCTGCGCAGGGACACGCTGAGCGTGGAGCTCTACGTGGACTGCAAGCAAATGGACTCCAGCGTGGGGCTGCCCGAGCTCTCTGAGATCCCCCTGGCCGAGGTGGAGTCCATCGAGGTGCGCACAGGGCTGAAGGCTTACCAGAGGATGCAGGTGAGTGCCAGGGGGATTGAGAGCCCAGCCAGTGCCCCCTTGGGGATGGGCAGAGCCCCCTCAAGCTGACTGCATCTCCCCACACACATCAGGGGTTTGTGGAGTCGATGAAGCTGATCCTGGGAGGGTCCATGAGCCGTGTAGGGGCCCTGAGTGAGTGCCCTTTCCAAGGGGATGAGTCCATTCACAGTGCAGGTAACGGCTTGGGGGGCTTTGGGGGTCACATGTGTGGGCCATGGCACAAGGAGGTGGGGGATGACAGCGCAGAGAGATGTTCCTGTCCCTCCTGGCCCAGTATCCCCACACAGGTGGGAGCTGCAGTGCTGCACATGTGCTGACCAGGAGTGACCATGTGAGGTGACACTGCTGGGGTGTGACAACAGCATTTGGTAATGTCTTGTCTCTCTCCTTGCAGTGACGAGCGTGCTGGCCTCCATCCTGGGTAAGTCCCTGCTCTGCTTTCCCTCGTTGCTTGGCGTGAGGCGTTTGGGGCTCCACAGAGGCAGAAATCCCTGCACAGCCAGTGCCCCATGTGGGATCAGAGGGTGTGGGGTGTGCTACAGGAAAAGGGCCCTGTGTGAGCACAGGCTGTCAGGTGCCTCATCCTCCTAGCTCACTGCCAATGGGCAGAGCATCCTGGCCGCAGCCCTGGGAGACTTTGTCTGTGCTGAGATTGACCTTTCCTTTCTGCTGCTGGCAGGTGAGCAGACCAAGGCACTGGTCACGCAGCTGACCCTCTTCAACCGGATCCTGACCGAGCTGCGGGAAGACATTAGGGACCAGGTGGGACTGAGGGGGTGCTGACACTCCCTGGGCTGGATTTTCCCAGAGCACAGTGCCAGCACCCTCCTGATGTTCCATGCTTTTCTACCTTGCAGGTGAAGGAGATGTCTCTGATCCGCAACACCATCATGGAGTGCCAGGTCTGCGGTGAGTGCTGGCGAGGCGAGGCTCCCACCTTGGGGGGCAAAGGGCCACCTTGTCTCACCTGCCTCTCCTCTCCTCAGGCTTCCATGAGCACCGGTCCCGCTGCAACCCCAACCCCTGCTTCAGCGGCGTGGACTGCATGGAGACGTACGAGTACCCTGGGTACCGCTGCGGGCCCTGCCCGCCGGGGCTGGAGGGCAACGGCACACACTGCGCTGACATCGAGGAGGTGGGCATGGGCTGGGGGGCATCAGCAGCCCCGGCACTGCCAGGGCTGTGCAAGCAGAGGGTGTTTCCTCTGGGAATGCCCCAGGATGGCCTGGGGAGCAGCCACCCCGCGGGATGTTGTGCCCAAGGATGAAGTTTGTGTCTCTCCTGGTGTTGCAGTGTGCCCATGCCAACCCCTGCTTCCCCGGCTCCAAGTGCATCAACACAGTCCCTGGGTTCCGCTGCGAGCCCTGCCCCCGTGGCTATCGAGGCAACACCGTCTCTGGAGTGGGGGTGGACTATGCCAGGGCCAGCAAGCAGGTGAGTGCAGTGCCAGGGGATGTGGGATCCCTGTGGGATCCCTGGAGTGCAGGACAGTGTGGATGATGCAGTGCCAGTGGAGGAGGACAGCTTCCCGTGGGCAGGAATGGGCAGAGCCACCCACAGGGAAAGGCCCCAGGTGAGCGTTTCTCCCACACTGCCCACAGGTTTGCACAGATATTGATGAATGCAACGATGGGAACAACGGGGGCTGCGACCCCAACTCCATCTGCACCAACACGCTGGTGAGCAGCGCTGTCCCGCTCCCTCCCTTGCCCCCAGGGTTGCTCAGCTCCCCTCATCCCACCCCTGCCCTCTCTCCCCCAGGGCTCCTTCAAGTGCGGGCCCTGCAAGTCGGGCTTTGTGGGCAACCAAACGTCTGGCTGCGTGCCACAGAGGTCCTGCAGCATTTCCACCTCCAACCCCTGCGACATCAACGGCTTCTGCCTGTTTGAGAGGAATGGGGAGATCTCCTGTGCAGTGAGCAGGGGACAGGGACAGGAGGAGGGTGTGGGGGGTACAGCATGGCAGCATTGGTCCTGCCAGGATCCTTTCCAGACCCTGATCTCTTCTTTATTCAGTGCAACGTGGGCTGGGCTGGCAATGGCAACGTGTGTGGGCCAGACACAGACCTGGATGGGTACCCAGACGAGCCCCTGCCCTGCATCGACAACAACAAGCACTGCAAGCAGGTGGGCTGCTGCAGGGGAGGCACAGGGGGTGCAGGGTCCTCAGCAGGGCTGTGCTCCAGACATCATCTCCTCCCATCCCTAATTCTGGCTGTGCCTGCAGGACAACTGCCGCCTGACGCCCAATTCTGGGCAGGAGGATGCTGACAACGACGGCATCGGGGACCAATGTGATGACGATGCTGATGGTGATGGTGTCAAGAATGTGGAGGTGGCTGTGCTGGATGGGTGGCCATGCCAGTGGCTTTAGGAGTGCTTCTTGTTTTGGCTTGGTTCTGGGTCCCTCAAGATGCTTCTCCTGGGGAGCAGCAGGCTGGTGGCTTGGGAGTGGTCTCAGGGTGCTGGAGATGTCTGCCCTGACCACTGTGGGACTGTGGCCTCTGTGGCCACCACTGCAGCGCCAACATCCTCATCCTCTTCACAGGACAACTGCCGGCTCTTCCCCAATAAGGACCAGCAGAACTCGGACACTGACTCCTTTGGGGATGCCTGTGACAACTGCCCCAATGTGCCCAACAATGACCAGCGGGACACGGACAGCAACGGCGAGGGGGACGCTTGTGACAATGACATCGATGGGGACGGTGAGCTGCTCTTGGGTTGGCCTGGCTGTGCCAGGGGGGCTGTCCCACCAGCGTGGGGGAGGGTATCCACTCAGCACAATCCTTGCAGGGATACCCAACATGCTGGATAACTGCCCCAAGGTGCCCAACCCTCTGCAGACCGATCGGGACGAGGACGGTGTTGGGGATGCCTGTGACAGTTGCCCTGAAATGAGCAACCCCACTCAGGTATGGCTGGGCCTGGGGGCCTGGCATGGCTGGGGCCTGGCCCAGGGGGGAGCAGGGGCTCCTCCTCCTAGCCCCAGGATGTGCACTGAACTAGGGCTTCGCTCTCCTCCAGACAGATATGGACAGTGACCTGGTAGGAGACATCTGTGACACCAACGAGGACAGGTGTGGATAGCACTGCAGTGGGGTGACCTCGCAGTTGTGTCCCGGGGGGCAGAACTGGGCTCCTGGTTCAGGGACCAGCCAGGAGGGACAATGGGGTCTTTGGGGCGATCCCCAGTTTTGTCATTGCTCTGACCTCGTTCTTGCTCCCAGTGATGGGGATGGGCATCAGGACACCAAGGACAACTGCGCTGAGATCCCTAACAGCTCCCAGCTGGACTCGGACAACGATGGGCTGGGAGATGACTGTGACAATGACGATGACAATGATGGCATCCCGGACTATGTGGCACCTGGCCCGGACAACTGCCGCCTCATTCCCAATCCCAACCAGAAAGACTCAGACGGTGAGCATGGGGTGGGCAGGGAGAGGCAGAGCTGCCTGGGCTCAGCCCAGCCCTGACTGAGCCGGTGTCCCCAGGTAATGGCGTGGGTGATGTCTGCGAGGAGGACTTTGACAATGACACAGTGGTGGACCAGCTGGACGTGTGCCCCGAGAGCGCTGAGGTGACGCTGACTGACTTCCGCGCCTACCAGACCGTCATCCTCGACCCCGAGGGGGACGCCCAGATCGACCCCAACTGGGTTGTGCTCAACCAGGTGTGGGTGCTGCGCCCCGTGTTTCTGGGGGCTGCGCTGCAGGGTGGGCGCTCAGGGGACTGGGAGGTCCCCAGGGGTGCTGGGGTGCCCCTCACCCAGCTGTCCCCCCGCAGGGCATGGAGATTGTGCAGACCATGAACAGTGACCCGGGTTTGGCTGTGGGTAAGATATGTTCACCCACCCACAGGCTCTGGGGGCAGAACCAGAGACTCCCCCACTGTGCAGGGGAGTAAGGGCTGGTTCTTTGCTCTACAGATGAGGGGTGAAGGGTGGGCGGGCTGGGAATTCCGTGGGGAGAGAGGGCTCCCCACAGCGTTTCCTGCCTGTAGGTTACACAGCCTTCAACGGGGTGGACTTTGAGGGCACCTTCCACGTCAACACCATCACCGATGATGACTACGCTGGCTTCATCTTCAGCTACCAGGACAGTGCCAGCTTCTACGTGGTGATGTGGAAGCAGACGGAGCAGACTTACTGGCAGGCCACCCCCTTCCGTGCTGTGGCCGAGCCGGGGCTGCAGCTCAAGGTGGGTGGTGGCCCCACCCATGGGCTGGGTCAGGCCCCCCTGTTCAGGCCCCCCTGAAGCCCCCATGCACCTGCAGGCAGTGAAATCCTCGACGGGCCCCGGGGAGCACCTGCGCAATGCTCTGTGGCACACGGGCCACACGCCCGACCACGTCCGCCTGCTCTGGAAGGACCCCCGGAACGTGGGCTGGAGGGACAAGACATCCTACCGCTGGCAGCTGGCACACAGGCCCCAGGTGGGCTACATCAGGTAAGCAGAGGGGGCATGGGGGGCGCTGGGGTGGGGGCTGTGCTCACGATGGGCACCCCCAGTGGGACCACAGCAGAGGTGAGAAACCTGGAGTGAACCAGCCCTGATGATAACCACGAGTAAGGGTCCTGCCCTGCGGATCCCCCTCGAGGATAGGAGCATGTCCGTGAGGAGGAGTTGTGCCTCCTGGGACCACCCTAGTGAGGGGATCCAGCCCTGTGGGACCACCGCAGTGTGGGGATACTGGCCGTGGGGGAACATGCAGCCCCGTGAGACCTCTGCAGTGGGGGGATTTTGGCCGTGGGGAGGGCTTCTGCCCGGTGGGGCCGCAGCCGCGTTTCTCCTTTAAGGCTCCCGCCGGGGCGGCCGCGGCGGGGGGGCTCCGCCGCCGGGCCCTCCGCCCCCCGGGCCCCCGGGGCCATTGTCCCGTCGCCATGGCGACCCCGCCGGCGCCTTTCACATGCAAAGCGCCCGACAAAGGCGGCGGGGCCGGGCCGGGGGCGGCGCGGGGGGCTTCAGCCCGGCCATTGAGGGGGGCCCCGGCCCGAGGATCCAGCCGGTCCGGTGCCCCCGGCCCAGTCTCCCGCAGGATGCCCCGGCTCCAGCCCGGTGCCACCGTCCCCGGATCGCGATACCCGGGGCCCGGTGCTGGTCGTGGAGGGGTCCCAGTGGGATCCAGGTGCTGGCCCCGATGGCGTCTCAGTAGGATCCCGATGTTTGCCCCGGTGGGGTACCGGCGGGATCCCAGTGGAATCCCGGAGCTGGCCCCGGCGGGGTCCCGGTGAGGGCCCGCTGACCGGTCGGGCCCCGTTCCCCGGCAGGGTCCGCCTGTACGAGGGCCCGCAGCTGGTGGCCGACTCCGGTGTGATCATCGACACCACGATGCGCGGGGGCCGGCTGGGGGTCTTCTGCTTCTCCCAGGAGAACATCATCTGGTCCAACCTGCAGTACCGCTGCAACGGTGAGCAGGGCCCCCGGGACCCCCGCATCGGCCCGGCGGCCGGCCGAGCATCCCCTCCCTCGCCGCTGCGGCGGGCTCAGTCCTGGGCCGGGGGCTTTATGGGGGCTCGCTCCCCTCGCCGGCTCCTGACGCCCCCCGCGCTGCTCCCCACAGACACGATCCCTGCCGACTTCGAGCCCTTCCGCCGGTTCCTGCTGGAGGGACGCGAGTGACCGCGCCCGGCACGGGCCTCCCCCGCCAGCGGCACCGGTGGCGCTCCGGGCTCCCGCCACCGGCGGCACCCGGGGGCGCACCGGGCCCCGCCGCTCCTCCCGGCCGGGCCCCGTTCCCGGCCCCCCGCGGACTTTGCACTGCCAGTACCGGGGCCCCGCAGTGCCGGGGCTCCCGCCACGCCTGCCCCGGGCGCTCCGGTCCTTGCCCCACGCCTGGCCATAAAGTTTTGAGTGTTTTCTACCCTGCGCGCCCGGTCCCTGCGGGTTCCCGCTGGCCCGAGAGGGCCGTGGGTCCCCCCCGTGCTCTCGGCTCCGTCCCGCGCCGTTCTCCCGGTGGTCGCGAGTTTGGGTCAGCGCCCGGCCGGTCCCACAGGCGCAGCCCGCGGCGGCGGGAGGCCGGGACGAGTGCAATATTGGTGGGCGAGAGCACAACACTGCACCGCATCCCGGCCCTCCCGCCGCCCCGGAGGGAGCGGAGCCGCCGCCGCCCGGGCCGCTCCGTGGGAACTGCGCGGCGCGCACCGCGGCTCGGCGGCAGGGACCGGTCGCCACGGCGACGGCTGTCCCGGCAACGCGGCGGAATGTGCTCCCACCCCCCCATCCCGCCCGCCCCGGAGCGCGCAGCCCCGGCACCGGGACCGGGGCCGGGACCGGGGCCGGGGCCTGTGCCTCTCTGAGTACCGGGACAGGTGAAATCACCGCTGGCTACTGAGCGCCTCCTCCCGCGCCCCCGAGCTGCGAGGGGCGACCGCGGTTCCCGTTACTGTTCCGGTCCTTCTTCTGCTCCCGGTCCAGTACCGTTCCCGGTTCCATTCCCGCTGCGGTCCCGCTCCGCTCCTGCTCTATCTCCTGCTCCCTCTCCCGCTCCCGTTTCGCCCCAGTATCGGTCTCACTCCTGCTCTGCATTACTGCGGCTGACTCCCGATGCCGCTCCCGGTCTGTTCCCAGCAGCGGTTCCGCTCTCGCTCCAGTCCCAGTCTCTGTCTCGCTCCCGGTCTC
Organism: Montifringilla adamsi; assembly: GCA_017590115.1. Taxonomy (NCBI): domain Eukaryota; kingdom Metazoa; phylum Chordata; class Aves; order Passeriformes; family Passeridae; genus Montifringilla; species Montifringilla adamsi. The sequence goes on from JAGGNK010003447.1 coordinate 317,711, forward strand.
ACGCCAGTAGAGGTCCCCTTCCCCCTCCCGGTCCCGGTTCTGGTCCCGGTGCCGGTGCGCGGCGGGAGCGTCGTGCGGGGCTGCGCCCGCCAGGGAGCGCCGCAGGTCCGGGGCCACCGGCCCGAGCCGGGCACGCGCGGGGCGGGGACGGGGCGAGTCGGGACCACCGGGCACGGACAGGGTGGACACAGAGGATCCACCGGGCATGGACAGGCTGGGCACAGGGAGTCTACCGGGCACAGACAGGGTGGGCACATGGGATCCACCAGGCACGGACAGGCTGGGCACAGGGAATCTACCGGGCACAGACAGGGTGGGCACATGGGATCCACCAGGCACGGACAGGCTGGGCACAGGGAATCCACCGGGCACAGACAGGGTGGGCACATGGGATCCACCGGGCATGGACAGGCTGGGCACAGGGAATCTACCGGGCACAGACAGGGTGGGCACATGGGATCCACCAGGCACGGACAGGCTGGGCACAGGGAATCTACCGGGCACAGACAGGGTGGGCACATGGGATCCACCAGGCACGGACAGGCTGGGCACAGGGAATCTACCGGGCACAGACAGGGTGGGCACATGGGATCCACCAGGCACGGACAGGCTGGGCACAGGGAATCTACTGGGCACAGACAGGGTGGGCACATGGGATCCACTGGGCATGGACAGGGTGGACACAGGGGATCCACCGGGCACGGACAGGCTGGGCACAGGGGATCCACTGGTCATGGACAGAGTGGGCACATGGAACCCACTGGTCATGGACAGGGTGGACACAGGCGATCCACTGGGCATGGACAGGGTGGGCACACTGACCCACTGGGCATGGACAGGGTGGGCACATGGCCCCTGCTCCCAGGGCTGGTGGATGAGAGCAGTTGCTGGGACCCTCCTGCCCCTGAGCCCCCCACACAGTGTGTCCTCTGTGGGTGTGTGCAGGAGGAAAACTGCAGCCCTCACTTTGGGGGGAAGGGGAGGCTCAGGGGAAAGGCCCCAGAGCTGAGTGGGGAGGGGGATTAGGGCTGGAGCAGAGAGCAGCATCACTGCACGGGGAGAGCCATTCCCGTGGTGAGGCCTTTTGGGAAGGAGATGTTTGCCCAGAGGTGCTGCCTGCATCCTGCCTGCACTGCCTGCACGTGGCCTGGCTTGCCAAGGCTGCGGTCACTGTGGGGGGAGCAGAGTGCTGCTGGAGTCCCATTCCACCTGCACTGCCATCCATCCCTCGTCCTCAATCACTGCAGCACGGAGGGTTCCCCCTCTCTGCTCCCCTTCTCAGCACCACCTCACCTTTGGCGTGGCTGGGGTGGCACTTTGGCTGGCCAGGAGCCAAGTGTGGGGACCCCGACCACGACCTCCCCAGGAACTGGGACCCCCCCAGGAATCAGCACCCTCCTGAGAGACTGGGGCTCTCCCAGGGATCAGGAATTTCTGCAGGGCAGGGGCAGAGTGGGACCACTCCCCAGTAGCTTTTGATGCCCAGCCGTGCCAGGAGCACGTGTCACCTGCCCAGGCACGGGCGGCGCCCGTTACTCTGAGGTGGGGCACTGGCACCCAGCGTGGCACCTGGCATCACCCGTGTCCTAACTGGGGATGGGGCTTTGTGCCCACTAGGGGGGCCCTGGCTCCTGGAGGGAGCTTACTGGGAGGTACTGGGATGTCGTGGGGCCCTGGGCTGTACCTGCGTAAGCATTTCGGGGGGGTCACCGTGTTTATTTGAATGTAGGGCGAGGCGATGACCAGCGGTAATGATTAACCCTGGGCTGAGCCAGAGGATGAGGCCCCCCCTGCACGAGGGGCTGGGGGCCTCTGTGTCCCCCCCGGTGTCCCCCACCAGCTCCTGGCGCCCATGGTTCAGCCCAGGGAGCCCGGCAGATGCTGCTCCTGCCTCTACCCCGGGATGCCCGGCTGCTGTGCCCACCCGAGGCTGGGTCCACCCGTGGCACAGGGACGCTGCCAGTGGTGTCTCCCCGAGCCAGGGGAGTGCGAGAGACCCAACCTGGGGGGCTGATGCTGAGGGGACCCCATGAGCGAGGTGGCACCCCTGTTCCAAGCGGGGCAGAACGACCCCCCTGCCTGGAGCCGGCGGTGGGGCGGGGCCTCCCCACCTGCCCCAGGTGCTCTATAAAGCTCAGGCCGCTGTCGAGCTGCCAGTTCCGGATCCCTGCACTGAGGCGTGTGCCACCAGCTAACGGGAGAGCAGCCACTGCCGAGCCCCGAGAGGCGCCGGGACCACCCGGACAAGCCCCATGGCGTTCACTGCCTTTCTGCTGCTGCTGGTGCTGGGCACAGGTGAGGGGCTGGGCACAGGTGAGGGGCTGGAGCCAGGCAGGGGGAGCAGAACAGGATCCCTTTCAAAGGAGGGACACGGGGATACTGGAGCCAGTGGCATCATGGCAGCAGGGACATTGTCGCTGTTCCGGCTCTGGGGTGCAGCACCCCGGGGCTGGTTGTGCCCGGGAATTTCGGTACCTGGGGGATCAGAGTGTAGCCCCTCTGCCGTGTCCGAAGGGCTCGGCCAAGGGCTGGGCTGTGCCGGGGCCAGCCAGAGCAGGCTGTGCCCGGGGCTTGCAGGCTGGAATGCAGGTGTGTCCCGGTGAGCACCCGGACCCCGGGCTCTCCTCCAGTGCCGCCGGCTCCTGCAGCAGCTGCTGGGAACCTGCCCGGGAGCTGCCTGTACTGGCCCCCAGCCAGGCCAGGCAGGTCTGGAGGGTGTGAGGGCACCCCAGCCTGTCACCCACAGCAAGGGGGGCTTTATTGGGTGGCCCCCAGCATGTCAGAGACACCGCAGGGACTGCATGGCTGGGCACAGCGCAGGTGCCAGTGCCCAGCCAGCTCCACCTGGACCCTCGGTGGTGTCACAAGTGCCCGATTGTGGGGCATTGCTGAAGGTCTCCTTAGCCTCGTGGGCAACAGCAGCTGGCTGTTGGCTGCTGGGGGTTGTGGTGCTTCCTACAGTGTCCAGCTGATGAGCTGTTTTGGGTGAAACCTTCCCTGACTGTTCTGCAGCCATTGACTCCGGGGGTTTCCTCCAGGTATCCGTGCCATGACCACCGAGACAACCATGGAGATGGAAACCACCGAAACCACCACCGTGGAAATGACCACGGAGACCACCACCACCACCGTGTTACCAAATGTATTCCCCAAAAGCACACGGGCCAGCCGGTCCCAAACCTCTGTCTTCCCCTACGCCACTGCATTCCCTGGCACAAACACCACGAACTTCCAGTTTGGCAACCACTCCATGAGCAATGCCACGACCAATGGCACTGTGGTGCCTGCCCAGAGCAGCCCAGCCATCCCCCATGCCAATGCCACCTCAAACAGCAGCAGCTGGGCCCCCCAGTTTGGCACCAACGGCAGCTCTGCTGCTCCCACCACCATGCACGGCAGCACCAAAGGCAACGGGAGCACCAGTGCTCAGGTCTTTCCCACCCAGATAACATCTGAGGGCAGCACAGCTCCCACCCAGGGTGGTCCCAACCCCAGCAAAACTTCAGCCCAGCTGCCTGCTGCCCTCCAGCTGCTCGTCCGTGTCCCGCTATCCTTCCGCATCATCAACAGGAGCTTCAACGAGAGCCTGCGTGACCCAGCATCGCAGGAGTACAGGAGCCTGAGCCGCACTGTGCTGACCATGGTGAGTGCCAGCCCCGCCAGCAGAGGCCCTGGGCTGTGCTGGGAAGGAGCCCCCTCACCTTGGGGCAGAGAGCTGTGCTGGGGAGGAGCCCCCTCACCGTGGGGCAGAGGGCTGTGCTGGGGAGGAGCCCCCTCATCTTGGGGCAGAGAGCTGTGCTGGGGAGGAACCAGCTCACCCTGGGGCAGAGGTCCTGGGCTGTGATGGGAAGGAACCCCTTAACCTTGGGGCTTTCCATGGAAGCACCTGGAGCATCCATTCTGCCAGTTCTGCACAGAGACAGGAAAGGGGGGTGTCAGTCTGTGTCTGTGGGGAGGTGGCCGTGACCTCAATGCTTCCTTCCAGTTCCAACACGTCTTTGGCTGCGCGGGCTGCATGGGCACGCAGACCTACACCGGGTGCAGCGAGCTGCAGTACAGGTGAGCAGCAGCACCAGCAGGGCTGGTGTACTGCAGTGTATCCCCCCGGTTTGTAGGCCCTGGGGGGCAGTCTGGGTGCTGATGCCTCTTCCTGTGCAGCCAAGGCTCGGTGGAGGTCCAGTCCACCCTCGTGTTTGGGAATGGAAGCGATGCCGTCACTGCCGACGCTGCTGAGCAGCGCCTGAGGAAGAGCCTGGACCAGAATGGCTTCATCATGGGCCTGCAGCTGGACAGCATCCAGAGTGAGAGGCTGGGGAGGGAGGGGATGGAGCTTGGGGGGCTCCAGAAGCATTGCCCTGTCCTGGTTGAGGCAGGGGCCTGCTTGGTGCTGTGATGGGCTTGGGGCTTGCAGTGGGTGGGGCCAGTGCACATTCCCAGTGCCTGTGTCAGGCAGGATCCCATGCAGCAGGGCTCAGACCCTGTCCCAGGGATCTCTCAGGGCTCTGTCCCGGTTCTGCCTGTGGTGCACACACAGCTCTGCTCCTTTCAGGCTCTGCAGCAGTGATATCCCCAGCTCCAGCACCCATGATCCCGGACTGGGCCATCGCTCTGTTGGTGCTGGTCAGCATCCTGCTGCTGTTCACCATCTTCACCTGTCTCCTCCTGATGGTGAGGCCCCATCCCCACCCCAGTCCTCACCTGCACTCTGCTGCTTGGTGCCCTGTCCCCAAGCTCTGACCCCTCTCTCTCCCTAAGTCCACTTGCACGTGCCGCCGGAAAAGCCGAGGGAAGCTGGACCTGCTGAGCCAGAAGGACTCCTACCACCCCATGGCTGAATACCTGCAGTACCAGAGCCACGGGCGCTACGTGTCCCCCAACAGCAAACCCAACCCCTACAGCCAGGTGAGAGCCAGAGCCCCACACCTGGGCACTCAGGAGGGCAGAGAGCAGGGGGGCATCCCTGGGTTAATGGGAGGTGGCAGGGCAGGGAGATGGCAGTGCAGGGAGCCCGTCCCACACCAGCCTGGCCCGGAGGTGAGCGTAACATTCACGCCTGGCTGGAGCAGCGGCCGGCGCGGGCAGACCCGACCCGGCTCCGGGGAGCTCCCCGCGACCTTGGGCAGCCTCTCCCCGTGCCCCGCCCCAGCGGCGTCAGGGGGCTCGCTGCCTGCCCACCCTGCCCCTTCTCCTGCTCTGCTGTGTCGCAGCTGGTCTCCCGCAGGTCCCTCAGGTCTCCCGCATCCTCTGCCGTGGGTGGGGAGCAGGTTTGAGGCACAGCAGAGCTGATGGGGGATTGAGTTCCCGCAGCCAGCATCCCTCATCCCGCACCGGCAGCTCCCAAACCGGAGCTGCAGCCGCTCCTGTGGCGCCGGGAGCTGCCTGGAGGCGCAGAGGGCTCTCCAAGGCGCTGCTGGGCACGGGGGGCCGCCCTGTGCTCCCCCCACGCGGGGCTGTGGGCGGGGGCCGTGTCCAGCTGCTCCGGCTCCCTGAGAGCAGCTCACCCTGAGCAAATACCAGGGGCCTGGGTAAATATTTACCTTCGCACTCGCCAGGCCGGCTTATCGTGCGGGAACACGGCCGGGGCCACCGCCGCTCCTCCTGCGCACGGGGAGGGGGGGTCGGGGTGTCCCTGGGGGCCCGGGGTGCCCGCAGTGCCCATGGATGGGGGGCAGCAGCCCACCACGGTGGCACGATGTGATATTTAGTTGCCAACAGTGGGCGTGGAGAGGGCGCAGCTCTTCCTGTGATGCTCCGGGGTGGGGGCTCAGCCCAATCCTGACACCCCCTCGCTTTTCCTGCCCCGAAGGTGGCCGGCGGCAGCACCACGAGGTCCGGCACCTTCACCTACACCAACCCCGCCGCCGGCTCCGACAACCTCTGAAGGGCGCGCTGGGAAGGAGGGCGGCTGCCGAGGGGAGGGGGCGGCCGCAGCCCCCCACTCCCGGGAGAGCAGCACATCCCCCGGTGCTGCTCGGCCCCTCGCCGTGGGCAGCGGGAGCTGGATGGTTCTGGAGCAGCCGGATTCGTGCACATGACAGAACTGGGTGAACGGAGATCGGCGGAGGGGAGGGAGGGTCCCGCACGCCCCACGGTCCCCGCACTCGCTTGGCTTTGCAACCCTGCTCCGTGCCGGGGGTGGAGGACTGGGCTCGTGCTCCCCCTGCGATTCAATGGCTCTTTTTGTGGTGTTATTTTATATAAATATCTCTATTTGCGGGGTGTTGGTGCCGGGCTTGTCTCGGCGGGGTGGCAGCTCCTCGGCTGGGCTGTATTTATCACAGATAAAATAAAAGGATGGGGCAGCCATGTGTCCCCAGGGCTGCGCCATGGTGTGCCAGGGGGGCTTCTCTGGGACAGTGACTCCCTGACGTGGCTGTCACCCACCTCAGCTTGGGCGGTGGCTCTTGTTTCCCATTCCAGTCAATGCTGGGCTCGGTGCTGGGGGTGTCACCGTGTCCCTGGTCCCTGCACACCTCTGGATGTGACATGTCCTGCCAGACACCATCCCTCTCACCCCTCCTGCTTGGTTTCTGCTCATGATTTAACGTGTCTGGTTTGACGTGCCCGCTTTCCCCGTGGCTGCCCAGGCGGAATGTGCCGGTGCCAGGGCAGCTGCACGTATGTCACTGGCTGCATGCAGCATGTCCTGCTCCCCTCCCCTGTGGGCTCAGGCTCTTGCAAACACTAAGTGAGCCCCAAAAAGGCTCTGGGGGTGCTGGAAGGACAGGCTGTGTGGCAGCACCAGGGCACAGACCTTGGGAGCAGCCATCCCTGGAGCGCAGCGCTGGCCCCTTGGCAGCCCCAGTTTGAGCTGGGCCTGTTCCTGGGCACTGGGAGTGTTTTGGCAACCTCTGAAAAGGCAGAAAAACAAGGAAACCAACCCTTCCCCAAAGAAAGCCCATGTGGTCACAGGCACGGAGCCAGTGCTTGGCTGGGAACAGCCCCAGGAGCAGCCCAGCAGCGGGCAGCTGATGGAGCCCTCGGCCACAGAATGTGGGCTCTGGGTGGGGCCCATGGCTGTGCCAGGTGCCCAGGAACCCTGGCACGTGCTGGCAGCTATCAGAGCTGGGCTGGGGTGCAGGCAAGGGGCTGGGGCTCTCTGGAGAACAGGGGGGCTCCCCGAGACTGCTGGGGGGGTGCACTGATGGGGGGTCTGGCACAGTCGAGCACCCCCCACCCCCAGATCCTTTCTGCCAGCTGGGCACGGGGTCGTGTGCCTAGGACAGAGCCCCAAAGGGGATGGGGTGTGCCTGGCACTGCTGTTTCCCCTCTCAGCCCCCCCAACCCTGGGCAGGGCCCCAGGGATCAGAACAGGGGACTGATTTGAAGGGCTGGGCCCTACAAAGCGTTGCCTGTTCACAGAGGGCTCAGCCCTGCAGCCCCCTCCCCTTCCAGCTTAGGGACTGGGGTCTCCAGAGACAGGCACCCACCCAGGAGGGCCCTGCCCTGCCTGTGGCCCCTCCAGCTCCCATGCAGAGTACCCAGGTGCGGGGGTCCAGCTCCCATACCCACACTGAGAAGGGGCCTCAGCACCCAGCAGCCCCCCTGGCTGGACTGGCCGCCCATGGCACACCCCAGCAGTGCTGAAGGAGTTTGTTCTGGCCCAGAGATGTCCCCTCCAGGAGCCCCTGTGACAGAGTGGCAGTGACCATGTGGCCAGGCAGAGCACGGGTAGGACCTGACACGTCAGCACTGCCCGGGCTGGGCAGGGTTGGCACCTGCTGGCCACGGCCCAAAGGACAGCCCGGCCCCACGGCCCCGGTCCCGTGCACGCCTCTGGACACGTGCTCTGGGCTCACGGCCCCATGGCCAGCCCAGCACCAGAGCCCTGCAGCCCCATAGCCTGGAGAGTCACAGCCCTGCAACCTCACAGCCCTGAGACCCCACAGCCCTGTGACCCCACAACCCTGCAACCTCACAGCCCTGACACCCCCCAGCCCTGAAACCTCACAGCCCTGAGACCCCACAGCCCTGTGACCCCACAACCCTGCAACCTCACAGCCCTGAGACCCCCCAGCCCTGAAACCTCACAGCCCTGACACCCCCCAGCCCTGAAACCTCACAGCCCTGAGACCCCACAGCCCTGAAACCTCACAGACCTGAGACCCCACAGCCCTGTGACCCCACAGCCCTGTGACCCCATAGCCCTGAGACCCCACAGCCCTGTGACCCAATAACCCTGAGACCCTACAGCCCTGTGGCCCCACAGTCTTGAGACCCTGCAGCCCCGTGACCCCCCAGTCGACCCAAGGCCCCATGTCCCTTGGCACCCTGACCCCATGCACAGTCTGGCCCCACGCACAGCTCAGTCCCACAGGCCCCTTGTGCCAGGGAGCTCCGGACGAGTCTGGCACTGCAGTTTATTGTAGGAAACCATGAAAATACAGCGTTTGTTGTAACAGAACCCAGGAGAAATGACAGCAGCTCGGACAGATCCCGGTGTGGGACTGCTGGCACAGCCCCCACGGTGCTGGGGCTCCCTGGTGGGTCAGGTCCAGACCCTGCAGGCCCAGCCCACCCCGGCCATGGGTTGGGCACTGAGCGGTGTAACAGGAGCCAAATGTGGCCCTCAGGCCATGTGCAGGGCTGGCCAGGCACGTTGCTCCCCAAGGACAGGGCAGAGCAGGCAACAAGCACTGTGGTGCCCAGGAGCCCACGGGAGGGACCCCACACTGGCTGCGTGCAGGGGCCGTGCCTGGCTGCAGCCAGATGATCCACGTTGAAAATGAGCCATTTTACAAAACATCTTCACACCTTGTTCCAGCCCAGCCTCCCCCCAAGCCCTCTCCCCCACCCCAGCTGCCTCCCCCACCCCAACGAGCACCCAGCCTCTCCCCTGCACTGTCACCCCACTGTCACCTTCCACCCCCCTCCCTGTGCAGCCCCGTCCCCCTCCCTGACCCATCTCTAGGGCTGACCCTCTGCCAGCCCTGCCCACAGCCCCAGCCCAGAGCAGCCTGGGGCTGAGCTGGAGCTAGGGGCAGGCAGACAGGGTGAGGAGGGGACGGCAAAGCTGCCCCCGTCCCCCCATCCCACAAAACAAACACCTGGCCTGTCCCCAGTGGTGGCAGGGCTGGGGCCACCCCTGCTCTGCTCTGCTCCCTGGCCACTTGTGTCCCCCTGGCGCTTGCAGGGTGCCCGGGGGGCATGTGGGGACCGCGGGCGTGGCTCAGTCCAGCTTGGCGAAGTTCCCGATGGTCACTTTCCTCTCCTGCTTGTTGGCCACCAGCTCCTGGAGGTGCAGGGCCCCCCCTCCGATGAAGCAGAAGGCGGGGCAGACGGGCCCCGAGCAGTCCACGCCGCACTCCCAGAGCTCGCGGAAGGACACGGCGTCGTAGAAGCTCACCTTGCCCTGCTCGTAGTCCAGGCAGATGCCAATGCGCGGGGGCAAGGGCACGGTGCAGCCGTTGGGGTCGCGGGACGTGAGGGCCGAGCCGTGCGACAGCAGGATCTTGCCCATGCCGATGGTGAGGAAGGCGTAGGGAGGAGGTGCCTCCACCGTCGTGTCCTCTGCCCCGCTGTCGTGGCCACTGTCGGGGTCATACCTGTGGAGCGGGGACAGGTGAGTCCACCCACGGGACAGGCTGGAGATGCCCCCACACCCCGGTGCCTGCCGGGGAGGTAGCGACAAACCCTGCACCTGCCAAGCTCACCTGGGGCTCACCACGTCCTGCGGCACCTGGAACCACTCCTGCAGCTTGCTCTCCAGCCCCACGCCCACCTTGACCAGGTAGGAGCTGGGGTCCACGCAGCAGGCCCAGTAGCTCTTGCCCTGGGTGATGGCCACGTCGCCGATGACCAGGTCGATGGACAGGTGGCAGCTGGTCATCAGGCGCTCGGCGGCGAAGAGCATGGGGATGCCGGGCACGCTGCGCACCGCGCGCTGGTCCTTGCTGATGGCCAGCCGGTCCCGGTTGAAGCCCCAGCGGTTGTCCAGGAAGAAGTTGAGGACTGTGGGGAGCAGACAAAGAGGAGAAAGGTGAGCAGCGCAGCACAGCGGGGCGCCCCGCCTTGATCCAAGCACCCACGTGTGGTCATCACGCATCCTCTGAACAGACAGAGACATAGTTCTCCCAGGGTTTTCCTGGGAAGCTGTGAGAAAGTTCAGAGAAATAATTAAAACAATTATCTCAGTCCCTGCACCTGGCAGGCAATCTCTCTTTGTCAAAGATGTTTACAAGAAGGAGTTGTACCTTCCTGACCAACAGGTGAGAAAAGATTCCTAAAGGCCAATCAGGTCTTAGGTCCACCATTGTTTCTATAAGAACTGTAGATTCCTAATAATAAAGTGCCTTTTTTCATGCCTTCTGATGATGGAGTCTCTACATCACCTTTGGTGACAATTGGTGACCCCGACACGATCCCACCCCCTCTCACCTGGGGCGGGCGGCGTGTGCAGGTAGATGTCCTCGCTGTAATCCCCAAAACCCGCCTTGTTGTAGCCCTTCACCCTGAGCACGTAGACGCTGTCGGTGTCCAGGTACTCGACGAGGGCACAGGTGCCCCTCACCTCCTCCCGCCGCTGCCACAGCTTCAGCCCCTTGGCCTTGGCGTCGGTCTTGCGGAACTCCACGGTGTAGTGCCAGGCGGGCGGCGAGTGCTGCGGCAGCCGCCAGCACAGGAAGATCTGGTCGTAGGTGTAGGTGCGCTGCGTGTCGATGACGGGGGCCTCGGGCGCTGCGGGGAGAGGCGGCAGCGGGGCGTCAGGCAGCATCCCTCACCCCGAGGGCAGGGAGGCGGCCGGACGCAGGGAGGGGGCATTCCGGGATTCCGGACGGACGGACGGACGGACGCACAACCAGCAGAGTCTAGAGGGGTCTGACTGCGGAGGACCGTGTGTCGGCACCGGAGGAGAGCGAGAGTCAGGGAGACAGAGGAGCTGCTGCTGTGGGGCTCCAGGGACCAGACAGGCCGAGTGCAAGTCAGGAGGGAGGAGAGAGAAAGAGAGAGAGAGAGTGGAGGCAGCAGGAGAGGAGGAGGAGGAGGAGATGGGGATGAAGGGTGGCAAAAGGTACTGGCAGGAACAGAGGCAGGGTGGGGAGGAGAGATGAAGGGTGGCAGGTGGAAGAGGGGTAAGGAAAGGATGGGAATGGGGCGAGGAAGAGAAAGGAAAAGGGATGATGAGAGAGGTAGAAATGGGGCAAGGAGAGGGATGGAAATGGGAGAGGGAGAGGACAGAAATGGGGTAAGAGTAGGATGGAAATACAGAGAGAAGGAGATGGAAACGGGGCAACAATGGGGCAAGGACAAGGTGGGAATGGGATGCAAAAAGGGAAAGAAATGGGGTGAGCAGGATGGAATTGGGGTGAGGAGGCAGATGGGAATGGGACGAGGGGGGAAAGAAATGGGATGAGAAGAGGGGTGGAAATAGAGTGAGGAAGAAGAGAGAAATGGGGTGAAAGTGGGAGAGAAATGGGGTGCAGACAAAAACATAAATGGGGGAGGAATGTGGACATAAATGGGGTGAAGGGGAGACAAATATGGGGCAAGGAAGGGAATGGAAATGGGACAAAGAGGGAGAAGAAAATCAAACAAGGAGAGGAGTGGAAATGGGGCAAGGAGAGAATGAAAATGGAGTAAGACTGGGGTGGAAATGGGGTGAGACTGGGATGGAAATGGGATGAGACTGGGATGGAAATGGGGTGAGACAGGGATGGAAATGGAAAGTGGGGGAATGGAAATGGGATGAGAAGGAAGTGCAAACAGGGCAAGGATGGGGTTGAAATGTGGCAAGGGAGAGCTAAAATGGGATGAGGAGGGAGCAGAAAATTAGGTCATGAATGGGACAGAAGTGAGGTGAGGATGTGGACAGAAGTGGGGTGACAGTTGAGCAGAGATGGAGTGAGGAAGGAGATGGAAACAGGGTGAGAGGGGACAGAAATGGGCGAAGAAGAAAATGGAAACAGGACAAGAGGGAGATAGAAATGGGGTGAGAGAGGGCAGAAATGGGGCAAGGAAGGTGATGGAAATGGAGCAAGGAATGAGACAGAAATGGGGTGAGAGGGGGATGGAAATGGCGTGAGAGGGGGCAGAAATGGGGCAAGGAAGGGGATGGAAATGGAGCAAGGAGTGGGACAGAAATGGGGCGAGAGGGGGATGGAAATGGGGTGAGGATGGGGATAGAAATGTGGCGAGAGGGGGTGGGAGGGCAGGAGGAGCGGCGGCAGATGGAGGAGGCAGAGCCACCGGCTGCCAGCGCCGGCGGGCAGGACGGGGATGGAGGATGGCGGCGGAGCGGGGCCAGGGGTGGGAGCAGGATGGAGGGATGGAGGGATGGGAAGAGAGAGCGGGGCGGCTCTGGGGCAGGGGTGTGACTTGCCTCAGTTACTTCGGTGACGCCTCGGCAGCGGCCGCAGCCTATAAACAAAGAGAGGTAGAAGCAGGTCTGAAACGTGTCGCCAGCGGCTCTGGCAGGGCCACGCGGCTCCTGCCCTGCGGGAAGCGCCCGCCCGGCAGCGGGGCAGCTCCGTACTCACCCTGCGGCACTGCTGCTGCCAACACCTGGCACCATGGCCCTGCCTGCCTGCCCCTGGCCTGGACGCCCTGGCACAGGGCAGGGCAGGGGTATCTCTGGGGGCTGCTGGGGCGGGGGCTGTCCCTGACGGGGAAGGGGACACCGGCAGATCCGCGAGCAGCCCTGGGCACTGTGGCTGAGCTGCAGCTCCGAGGCGGGCAGGGACCCGCTCTGCCCGCAGGGGCTGTGCCTTGGCACGGGGCACAGCCGGTGCCCAGGTCCCGGTGCCTTTACCTCGGATGAAGGCCAGGTCAGTGAGCAGCTTCAGCTCCCTGCTGACATCCAGCTGGAAGTGGCTGAAGGAGGCGTTGGCTGCAGGACGGAAGCTCTGCAGCGAGTCGGTGGCCCTGAGGATCCTGCAGCACAGGGGAGCGGGGATGTCAGGGTGCCACCTCGGGCACCAGAGGGTCCCAACCCCCCTGGCAGCCCCGTGCCTGCAGCCCATACCTGTTGTGCAGTTGCTTGGCAGCCTGGACAAAGCAGGGATGGTCAGTCTCCTTCAGCACCTCCTGGGCATAGCCCACCATGCCTGAGTTCTCCAGCATGGCCTGGTGCTCCCGGATCTGGCCGTGCAGGCTGGCCAGCCGCTCCTGCTGGCACTCCTCAATGGCCTGCAGCAGCGTGGCCCGCTTCTCCTCCAGCATGGCACAGAGCCCCTGGATCAGCTGGGACACCTCTTCCTTGGCCTGTGAGCCATTTACCTGCCGGGCACAGACACGGCAGGGTCAGTGTGTGGCACCTTCTGGGACCAGAGGGGACTGGGCTGGCTGTGCCACCCCTGCCTAGGGACAACTCAGGGACAGATGGGGACACCTTGCCCTTACCTCTGTGTGCTTCACTGTCTCCTCCAGCTCAGCAATCTGGGTCTGCACCGTGTCCTGGCTGCTCAGGATGTAGGCGAGGCTCTTCGTCAGCTTCTCCTGCAGGAAGGTGATGAGATGTGGCGCCAGCAGCCCCCGCCCCACACTCCCCATCTGCACTGGGGCTCTGTGGTGCCCCCAATTCCCCACAGAGCCCCAGCCTGGCCCCTGGAGCCCTTACCCTGAGGGCCTGGTAGGCGCTGAGCACCGGGGTGATCTTGTGGCTGGTGTGGGTGCGGCGCACGCGGCAGAGCTGGCACACCAGCCGCTGGCAGGTCTTGCAGTAGTGAGTCACCTCCTCCTTGTGCTCTGGGCACATCAGCCCCTGCGGGCACAGCGGGGCTCAGCGGGGCTCTGCACCCCCTCCACCCCCGCAGAGTCCCAGCCCTGCCCCCCAGATCTCAGAATCACAGAATGGCTGGCATTGGAAGGAGACCTGGAAGATCATCTTGTTCTAACCCACCTGACATGAGCAGGGACATCCTCAACCAGACCCCATTGCTCAGAGCCCCACCTTGGCCTTGAACACTTCCAGGGCACCTTGTTCCAGGACCACACCACTCTCACTACAAGAATTTTTTCCTAATATCTAACCTAAACTTATTCTCTTTCAATCTGAACCCATTGCCCTTTGTCCTGTCATTCCAGGCTCTTGTAAACAGTCTTCCCCCATCCTTTCAAAAGTTCCCTTCAGACACCAGAAGGCCTCAATTTGGTAACTCCAAAGCTTCTCCTCTCCAGGCTGAACAATCCCAACTCCCTCAGCCTTAATCAGGAGGATTAAGGTGGGCAGGAGGACCCACCTTGGGGCGGAAGGTGAGGGTGGGGGGCGTGGGCTCATGCTGGGCTTTCTGCGTGCCCCAGGGGTGGTAGAGCTTGAAGCACTCATTGCAGAAGCTGGACTTGCACTCCGTGCAGCCCTTGGTGGCCTCCAGCTGTGGGGGCTTGCAGAACTGGCACATGATGGCCGCGCTGATGTTGATGGTCTGCCGGTAGCGCTCCACCACGCGCTCCAGGGTCAGGTTGCGGAAGAGGCTGCCCAGGCCCCGCTCGCCCAGGTCCACGTCCCGCTGGCAGGCAGGGCACGGGAAGCTGACGGTCTGGGGGTGCACGGCGCCCCGCTTGCGCCCCGGGTAGGTGCCGAAGCCTGTGGGAGGGAGGCGGGGATGGGGGTCAGCAGGGCAAAAAGCCCCATCCCCACCTCCATCTCTTCCTGTTGTCCTTGCTCCCAACCCCTCTGGCCATCCCTGTCCCCGTCCTCTCCAGCCATCCTCATCCCCTCTGTTGTTGTTATTCCCTCTGCTCTGCTCTCCAGCCATTCACCTCCCCTCCATCCATCCCTGTCCCCTCCAGCCATCCCCCTCTCCTCCAGCCATCTCTGTCCCCTCCAGCTGTCTCAAACCCCTCCAGCCATCCCTGTCCCCATCCCCTCTGGCTACCTCAAACCCCTCCAGCCACCCCTTTCTCTTCATCCATCCCTGTTCCCTCCAGCCATCTCTGTTCTCATCCACTCCAGCCATCCCTGTCCTCTCCAGCCATCCCTGTCCCCATCTCCTCCAACCATCCCTTCCCTATCTCCTCCAGCCATCCTCCTCTCCTCCAGCTGTCCCCATCCCCATCTGGCTGTCCCAAACCCCTCCAGCCATCCCTGTCCCCATCCCCTCCAGCTGCCCCAAACCTCTCCAGCCCTGTCTTCTCCAGCCACCCCATTCTCTCCATCCATCCCTGTTCCCTCCAGCCATCTCTGTTCTCATCCACTCCAGCCATCCCTGTCCTCTCCAGCCATCTCTGTCCCCTCCAGCCATCCCCCTCTCCAGCCATCCCCCTCTCCAGCTGTCCCAAACCCCTCCAGCCATCCCTGTCCCCATCCCCTCAGCCACCCCTGTCCTCTCCAGCCCTGTCCCCATCTCCTCCAACCAGCCACCCCTCTCCTCCAGCCATCTCTGCCCCCTCCAGCTGTTCCCGTTCCCTCTGGCTGTCCCAAACCCCTCCATCCATCCCTGTCCCCATTCCCTCCAGCTGCCCCAAACCTCTCCAGCCACGCCTGTCTTCTCCAGCCACCCCTGTCCTCTCCAGCCATCTCTGTCCCCTCCAGCTGTTACCATTCCCTCTGGCTGTCCCAAACCCCTCCAGCCATCCCTGTCCCCATCCCCTCAGCCACCCCCGCTGTCTCCAGCCATCGCTGTCCCCCTGTTGCCCCGTCCCTCCTGGCAGCCCCTCCAGCCCCACCTGACTTGAGGAGGCGGTCCAGCCGGTCGGGTTTGGGGACAGCCCTGCGGCCCAGGCGGGGGCTGCGGGTGGAGGGGGTGGCCGCAGGCGAGGTGGGCTCAGAGGTGGGGTCGCAGTAGAGGTGGCCGTGCTGCAGCAGCACCTCGCTGGCACACACGTGGCACACGTTGTGGGTACAGGGCAGTGCCAGCGGCTGCTTGTACATCTCCTTGCACACCGGGCACACCAGCTCCCGCTCCATGTTCTTCATGCTGGTCTGCGGAGAGAGCGGGAGCGTCACCCGCCGGGGACACAGCGGGGCCGGGACCAGATGGGGCCAGCACCAGGGCCAGGATCTGGGCCAGGGCCAGGATCAACATCAGGGCCAGGATCAGCATCAGGGACAGGATCAACATCAGGCCTGAGATCAGCACTGGGGCCAGGATTAGGGCCAGGATCAGCATCAGGGCCAGGACCAGCATCAGGGTAAGGATCAGCACCAGGGCTGAGATCAGCACCAGGGCCAGGATCTGGGCCAGGGCCAGGATCAACATCAGGGACAGGATCAACACCAGGGCTGAGATCAGCACCAGGACCAGCACCAGAGCCAGGACCAACATCAGGGTCAGGAGCAGCATCAGGGCTGAGATCAGGGCCTGGGACCAGCACTAGGGCCAGGGCCAGGAGCAGCATCAGGGCAAGGATCACTTTCAGGGCTGGGATCAGGGCCTGGGACCAGCACCTGGGCCAGAATCAGCATCAGGGATGGGTTAAGCACCAGTATCACAGCTGGGACTGGCACCAGGGCTGGGATGGAGACAAGGACTGGGACCATCATCAGGGCAATGATGGGGCCTGGGACCAGCACCAGGGACGGCATGAGGACAAACAGCAGGACCAGCAGCAGGATGAGGATCAGGGCTGCCACTGCGATGAGGAATGGAGCTGGGATCAGCAGCAGGGCCAGGATCAGGCCTGGGAGCAGTCAGAGGAATGCCAGGGCCAGCACCAGGATGAAGCCCAGGGCTGGACTGGGGATGGGAACTGGGGCCACAGCAGGACCAGGACTGGGGCCAGCACTGGCAGCAGAACCAGCATCATGGTCAGGATCAGGCCTGGGAGCAGCACCAGAACCAGGACCAGTATCAGGAGCAAGGATGGGGGGATGATGAGGACAGAGACCAGCATCATGGTCAGGATCAGGCCTGGGAGCAGCAGCATGGTCAGAACCAGGATCAGGACTGCGATCAGAACCTGGATGGGACCCAGGCCTGGTGTGGGGATGGGACTGGGGCTGGGGCCACGATCAGACCAGTATCAGGACTGGCAGGGATGGGGGCCACCACTGGGATCAGCACCAGGATGGGCCCAGGGCTGGGATGGGGATGGTGGCTGGGATGGGGATGAGGACCAGCACTGGGAATAGTGCCAGGATGGGCCCAGAGCTGGGATGGGAACTGGGATGGGTGTGGGGTTGGAACTGGGATGGAGAGGGAGATGGGGGCCAGGATGGAGATGGGGGCTGGGATGGGGACTGAGGCTGGACCCACAGCACAGCCCGGACCGGCCCCGCCGCTGGGACCAGCGCCAGGACCGGGCTGGCCACCAAGATCGGGGCCGGGATGGGGCCGCCCTCTCCGCACCCGGTGCTCCGGCTCGACGACGGCTCGGTGTGGGGGGGTCCCGATGACGGACAGCCCTCCCCGGGGGTCGCTGCGGTGAGTCGGGGTGCGGGTCCGCTGCCCGCCCACCCCTCAAGGGCATCGCCCTCCCCCCCAGTTCCCGCCGCGTTGCCAGGGCGACCCGGTCCCGGAGGACCCCCGTCCGCCCCCCCGCCGCCACCGCGGCCGCTCACGCTGATGCGGACGAGCGCGTCCATGATGGAGGTGAAGGTCTGCAGGTCCTCGCCCTCGGCCATGGCTCCGCTACCCGCGCCCGTGCCTGCGGCGGCGGCAGCGGCGGCCGCGATCGCCCCGGTGTGTTGCAGGGAGCGGCGGAGCCGGGGGGAGGGCGGGGGGCGGCGGCGCGCATGCTCGGCGGCGCCCGCCCCGCCGGCACCGGAGGGCGGTGGAGGCACCGGAGGGGCGGCACCGGTGTGGGGGTGAGGGGGGTTGGAGCGGGGATGCTCTCGCCGCATCACCGAGCATCTCCCGAGGAGCGACGCTCGGGGAGTGGCGCCGGGGGCGGGCTGCGGGCAGAATGAGCATGGCACCGGTACCGGCGGTGGTCCTGGGGGTGCTCCCGAGGGGGTCCCGGTGCCGGTCCCGGTCCCGGTGCGGGGGTCCCGTCCCCGCGCTGTTCCCGTCCCCGCCGCCAGAGGGCGCTCCGGGACGGCGCGGACTTGCAGTGCCACACCCGGGCCGCCAGGAGGCGCGCTGGGAGGGGCGGGGCCTCTCGCGCATGCCTAGAGGCGCAGCCCGGCGCTGCTGCCGTGTCCCCGCTGCGCGCTGGGCGGAGCGCGCATGCGCGGAACGGCGGCACCGGGAGCGGCACCGGGACGGGCTGGGGGCACCATGGGTAACGGGGGGGCGCACGGTGGGGGGGTACCTGGGAGAGAGAATGGAGATATGATGGGCCAGGAGGGTATTGGGGGCACGGGGATAACGGGGTTAACGGGAACAGGGGGAAATGGGGAGAGGGAATGGAGGTGTGATGGGGCAGGAGGGTATTGGGGGCACGGGGATAACGGGTTAACGGGAACAGGGGGTACCTGGGAGAGGGAATGGAGGTGTCACAGGCCAGGACGATATCGGGGGCACGGCGTTAACGGGAGCAGGGGGCAGCTGCGCTGGGGGAAGGGGGGCAGGGCACGGCCCTGAGCTCAGCCCCGGTGCCGGTGCCGGTGTGAGCCAGCCCCGGGGCTCAGCCGTAGGCACGGGCACGTCGCTGGCGCTGTCGTCGCTGCTGTCGCTGCTGCTGTTCGCCGGGATGCAGATGTACAGCCGGCAGCTGGCCTCCACCGAGTGGCTCACCATCCAGGGCGGGCTGCTGGGCTCGGCGCTCTTCGTCTGCTCCCTCACGGCATCCCTGGGCACAGCAGAGGGGCCGGAGGGCACGGGGGGCTGGGAACAGCACCACAGGGGTGGTGGGGGGCAGCCCCCGTAACACCCCCCTACTGCCATCCACATTGCACCTCCAAACTGGGCCTGATGCCCTGCCCATTGCACCCTCATATAGCCCCCATTGCACCCCCAAACTGGGCCTGATGCCCTCCCCATTGCACCCCTAGACTGGCCCCCATTGCACCCCCAAACTGGGCCTGATGCCCTCCCCATTGCACCCCCCAATGGCACTCACTGCACCCCCAAACTGGTCCCCATTGCACCCCCCTATGGCCCTCATTGTACCCCCAAACTGGCCCCCATTACATCCCTCTGTGGCCCGCATTGCACCCCCAAACTGGCCCTGATGCCCTCCCCATTGCACCCCCCTATGGTCCCCATTGCACCTCCAAACTGGGCTTGATGCCCTCCCCATTACACCCCCCAATGGCACTCACTGCACCCCCAAACTGGCCCCCATTACACCCTCCTGTGGCCCCATTGCACCCCCAAACTAGGCCCCATTACACCCCCATGACCCCATTGCACCCCAAACTGGCCCTAACACCTTCCAGGTGCAGGGAGGGTGGGACATGAGGGCCGCAGGACAGCAGGATCCCGTTGTGTCCCTTAACTCCACACGCAGGCCTTCAACAACCTGGAGAATCTCATCTTTGGGAAGGGCTTCCAGGCCAAGATATTCCCTGAGAGTAAGTGTTGTGGGAGCCCAGGAGGGGAGCGGGAACGCCGCGGTGTCCAGAGGGCTGGGGGTGCTCCAGGAGTGGCACTGGTGGTCCCAGCCCTGCCCTGGAACTGTGACAGCTCCTCTTGAGCTTTTCCTGGGGCTGGGGGAAATTCTGCTGCAGCCAGAACCCCCCATGAGCATCGTGTGTCTCCTGGTTCTCCGCAGTCCTCACCTGCCTCTTGCTGGCCCTGTTCGCCTCTGGCCTCATCCACCGGGTCTGTGTCACCACCTGGTAGGTGCAGGGCTGCCCTGGGGGGTGGGAGTGACTGAGGGGACACCGAGGGGACACCGAGGGGTCTGTGTCACCACCTGGTAGGTGCAGGGCTGCCCTGGGGGGTGGGAGTGACTGAGGGGACACCGAGGGGTCATGGGGGACACCGGGAGGGGGGCAGGAGGCTGGGCAGGGAGCATCAGGGGGCTGGTGGGAAGGGCAGCACGGTGGGGTCTGAGGGAGGGTGGTCAGGAAGGGCAGGAGAGGGGGATCCAGGGGGAAAGTGTTGGTTTAGGAAGGGCAGGAGAGTGAGATCCAAGGGGAAATTGTTGGTTTAGGAAGGGCAGCACAGTGGGATCTGAGGGGAAAGTGTTTGGGAAGGGCAGGAGAGTAGGATCCAATGGAAATTGTTGGTTTAAGAAGGGCAGGGGAGTGGGATCCAAGGGAAAATTATTGGTTTAGGAAGGGCAGGGGAGTGGGATCCAATGGAAATTGTTGGTTTAGGAATGGCAGCACAGTGGGATCCAAGGGGAAATTGTTGGTTTAGGAAGGGCAGGGGAGTGGGATCCAATGGAAATTGTTGGTTTAGGAAGGGCAGCACAATGGAATCCAACGGGAATTGTTGGTTTATAGGAAGGGTTTATAGGGGAGTGGGAGCCAGGGGCAAGGGTTGGGGTGAGCCTGGCATGTCGCTGCCCCAGCAGCTGAGCAGCCTCTTCCCTTCTGCCCCCGTAGCCTCATCTTCTCCATGGTGGGTCTCTACTACATCAACAAGATCTCCTCCACTCTCTATCAGTCCACAGCGCCCGTCGCTCCCCCTGCCAAGGCTGTTGGCAAGGGCAGAAAGAGAAATTGATGTCCTGCTGCCCCTTCCTGGGGCAGCCCCCTCCCTGTGGCCGATCCGGGACTCCCCCCTGCCCAATAAAGCCATTTCTTTGTAGCTTCTTGTCCCCTGTGCCAGCTGCCAGCCCAGTTCCTGGCCCTGCTGTGTGCCAGGGTGGCTGGAAGTGGCCCTGGAGCCTGGGGTAGGTTCTGGGTTGCCCAGGGGAGGGGAGGGTGGCCAAGGGTGGGAGATGTGCTGCTGGCATCTCGTGTGCCCAGCCCTGCAAGGGAGGAAGATGCCACTGGAGCCAGGATTGGAGCAGACTGGAGCGGGCAGGGGGCTGTGGGGGTCCAGCCCCAGCTGCTGCGCTGGCACAGCTCAGCCTGCTGCCTTTGGCAGGGCACCACACACTCGTCTGTGCCCTCCGCACTGCACCGGGGGGGCACCGGGGCTGCCCGGCTGGGGAGGGGGGGTGGGAACAGCGCGGTTCCCGCAGCCGTGGGACGGCGGGCGGGACTCGCTCCCACGCCGGGTCCCTGGCACCCCTCCGGCCGGACGTGGAGGAAACCAGATGCTTCCTGCGGCCCCGGCGGCGGCCGACAAAGCCCGGCGCTTCCTGCGGCACCGGGAGCGGGGCCGGACCGGGGCTCCCGGGGGGCTCCCGGTGCTGCCGCGCCCCGCCAGCAGGGGGCGCGCTCTGCCATCGCGCCGCAGAACTACAATTCCCGGCAGCCCTCGCGCGCGGCGCTGCTGTGACGTCATCGCGGCGCCGGGCGGGGAGCGGGACCGGCACCGGGAGCGGGACCGAGGCAGGTGGGGGTGGGGCTGGGGCTGGGGCTGGGTCCGAGTTCGAGTTCGAGTTCGAGTTCGGGTTCGGGTCTAGGTTCGGGTCTGGGTCTGGGTCTGGGTCTGTGGGGAGGGCTCAGTCCGGCGGGTGGAGGCCCAGGGGGAATTGGGGCCACTCTGCCGGGGGAGACTGGGCCCGGTGCGGGGCGCTCCGTCTCTCCCGGTTCCCTCCTCCTTCCTTCTCTCCCCTGTTCCTCTCACGGGTCTCCCACTCTCCTCTTCCCCCTGTCCCCTCAGGCCGCCATGACCAAGCTGGCGCAGTGGCTCTGTGGACTCGCCCTGCTGGGCTCGGCCTGGGCCGCGCTGGCTCTGGCCCCGCCGGGGCTGCAGCCGCCGGCCCCGCTCCGCCAGGCGCTGCTGCCGCTGCCCGTCTACCTGCTCGTGGCCTTCGGCTGCTACTCCCTGGCCACCGTGGGCTACCGCCTGGCCACCTTCAACGACTGCGAGGAGGCGGCGGCCGAGCTGCAGGAGCACATCAGGGCGGCGAGGGCCGACCTGCGGCGGCGGGGGCTGCGCCTCGGAGCGCAATAAAGGCCCGGACGGTGCTGGCCGTGCTGTGTGTGACCCCGGGACACGGCGGGGACGGGGGCTGCGGGCACTGCGAGCCTCGGGGGCTGCTGGAAGGCACCTGGAGGAGTCACTTGGTTATCCCGGGGGAATCACTCGGCTTTGGGCAGTGTGTGGGGAGGGTTTGGGGTTTCTGTGAAGGGCAGGGTCTCCGTGCAGGTCCACTGAGAGCTCAGGGGCTGCTGGAAGGCACCCGGAGGAATCACTTGGTTATCCCGAGGGAATCACTCGGCTCTCGGGGTATGCGGGTTTGGGGGTTCTGTGAAGGGCAAGGTCTCTGTGAGGGTCCACTGAGAGCTCAGGGGCTGCTGGAAGGCACCCGGAGGAATGATTTGGTTCTCCCAGGGGAATCACTTGGCTCTGGAATGATTTGGTTCTCCCAGGGGAATCACTGGGCTCTGGGTGGTGTGAGGTGGGGGTGCAGGGAGGGTTTGGGGGTTCTGTGAAGGGCAGGGTCTCCTTGTAGGTCCACTGGGAGCTCGAGGGCTACTGGAAGGCACCTGGAGGAGTCACTTGGTTCTCCCAGGGGGTCGCTCGGCTCTTGGTGTGTGTGGTTTTGGAGGTTCTGTGAAGGGCAGGGTCCCCATGCAAACCCCCCCGGAGCCGCTGCTGCCCCTCGCTGAGCTCTCTGGAATTGCTCTGGAGCGGGATGCGGCACCGGGGCCGTGCCCCAGACACATTCCCGGCTCAGATGTGGCTCACCCCAGCAGGTGGGAGCTGCAGGAGCCTCATCCCGTCCCGCTGGCCGAGTTCCCGGCAAGGAGGAGAGGGACTGGTGGGGTGGGGCAGGCGACACAGCCTTTAAATTGCAGCGTGGTGTCCCCCACCGCCCCCCCCAGCAGCTCCAGGGGAGCTCCTCTGACTCCTCTGCCCATCCACAGCACCACACTGGGCTTCACTGGGAAGAGGGAGGGGTGGGGGGCTCTGTCTGGGGACCCCCATTTCTGCTCTCTGACCCCGTGTGCAGGAACCTGCTGCTCTGGACTTTGGGATTTTAATTAGCAGCTGTGTATGCTCTGCAGAAAGGAGCAGTTGGGAGCGGGAGGGAGGACTCGGGTTAATTAGCAGGAGCAGCTAATTAGCTGTTTCCTGAGCAGCAAAGGCTGGTGGGAGCAGAGTGGGAAGCTGGCTGGCACATGAGTGGTTGGGGGGGTGACATTGCCCTGGATTTGGCCACGTGGGGCCAGGACCACAGCAGTGCTCTGGGGGCTACTGACAGACTTCTGTGGGCTACTCAGGGTCATCAGGGGCTACTCAGCCAACCAAGGACTCCTCATGGTCATTTAAGGGGCTACTGTATCTATCCAGTGGCTACCTGTGGCCATGCAGGGGCTACTCCTGACTGCAGGCTACTCATGGCAACCTGGCTCCATCCTGGGGCTACTTGTGGCCCTCAGGGGCTACTGACAGCCAGCTAGGGGCTCCTTGTGACCATCCAGGGGCTCCTTGTGGCCCCTCAGGGGCTACTGACAGCCATCAGGGGCTACTGACAGGCTACTCAGGACTGTCAGGGGCTACTTGTGGTCATCTAGGGGCTACTCACAGCCATGTGTGAGCTACCCATGACCCTGTGCAGGCTACTCATGACAATCCAGAGCCTGTACTCATGGCTTTCAAGGGGCTACTTATGGCCTTCAAGGGGCTACTTATGGTCATCCAGAGGCTACTTATGGTCATCCAGGGGCTGCTCAGGGCGATGCAGAGCCTGTACTCACGGCCATGAGGAGCTCCTCCCAGCCCGTGTGGCAGCAGCTCCTCCCTGCGTGGAAGATCCGGGAGCTGGCACGAGGGGCCACGTCACCGGCGCTCCCGGCACGGGGCAGCTGGAGCGACCGGTTGGCAGCCAAGGTGTGGCAGTGGAGAAAGCTGCTCTTTCTTGAGGTGTGGGAGCCCTTTCTCGAGGCTGTGGGGCCAGGCTGGGAGTGCTTTTCCCGAGGTCGGGGGGCTCCTCCCTGCTGGGCCAAGTCCTGGGAGCAGCCAGAGCAGGCATGGGGAGCTCCGGCTCCACAGGGCAAGACAGAGCACGCCAGGAGCTCGTCCTCCTTCCCTTGGCACCACGCTCAGCTCTGTCCCTTTATATGGATTTTTCCAGGCTGTGTGTGAGGTGTGCACAAGCAGCACAGGCACAGCACAGCTCTTGCCAGCGTCCTTCATCCTGACGGTGTCATCTGGCCAGAGTGTGGGATGAGGCTCCTCGGTCCTGGGGGGGTCCTGCATGGAGTGAGGGTCTCTAAGTCTCCAGGGTCTGCTGTGTGATTTGGTCCCTCCACTGAAGCACAGCCTGATATCTTCATTCCCCATCACTCTTAATTGGTTAATTGACAGAGCGTCGATGCTTGATCCAGGCCTGCTCGATCCACGGGGGTTTAGCAAGGATTCCCATCGATTCCTGTTGCTCTCTGTGACCAGAAAGCTGCTGCCACAGTTTCCCATGGTGGCTGCTCATCAGTTCCACAGACTTTTACCCCCACACTGATGGGAGGCTCCCTCAGGGTGCTCAGAGCAGTGCTGGCTTGCCTGGGGTCTCCTCATGGGGGGAGTGTGGGATGAGGCTCCTCAGTCCTGGGGAGTCCCCCCATGGGGTGGGGGTCTCTTTCTGCAAGGCTCCGGTGTCTGCTGTGTGATTTGGCCCCTCCACTGAAGCACAGCCTGATATCTTCATTCCACATTGCTGTTAATTGGTTAATTGACAGAGCATTGATGCTTGATCCAGGCCTGCTCGATCCACGGGGGTTTAGCAAGGATTCCCATCGATTCCAAGGTTCTGTCATGGTGGCTGCTCATCATTTACACAGACTTTTACCCCCACACTGTGATGGGAGGCTCCCTCAGGGTGCTCAGAGCTGTGCTGGCTTCCCTGGGGTCCCCTTGTGGCCCCAACACCAGGGCTGATGCCTATTGAGGGTTTGCCAGAGCCCAGGGTGTGTCAGAATGTCAGAATGAGCCCCCCCCAAAAAAAAGTAGCCCCTGTTTGGACATAAGCAGCCCCCCTGGCTGGCCACAAGGAGCTCCCAAAGCAGCTGCAGGGCCAAGAGCTGTACCATGCTCTGCAGCAGGAGGGAGGTACAAGAAGCAGGCGCTGGGAAGTCTGTGATTTATTAAAAGGCACTTGAATCCATACAAAAGTGACACGTGGACCCCTGGAAGCCACTCAAAAGCCCTGCCCCTCAAAATCCTGCTGCCAGGCAGGGCCATAGGCATGGAAAACTTTCCTCCCACCCTGGGGTTTGAGGGGCTTGTGGTACCCCAAAGGATTCGCTGAGAGCTCCAGGGCCTTCACTGAAGGATGCAGGGCTGGAGGCAGGAGGTCCTTCCTGGTGTCCCGCTGGGAGTGGCCGAGGCGACAGCGGTGGGGCCAGCCCAGGCCAGAGTTGGGGTGCTCCTGAGGGGCCCCCTCAGGCAGGCAGGGCGCTGTAGGGCTTGTCATGCTCTGGCCTGTACCGCTGGAAGAGCCAGAACCGCACAAGGCTGGTGACGATCCCTGGCACGTTGGGGACCTGCAGGAGGACATGGGGGGGACAGTGGATGTACCCCTCCCCACTATGGTGCCGGGGGAGGTTTATTGGCCCCATCCCAGCTAATTAATGAAAATCAATAGTCATCATGCTGAGCCTTGTCACACTTGGCTGGGTGACACAGACGGTGCTGAACGGGGCCAAGCCAAGTGCTCAGCTGAGCCATGAGAGGGGAATGGGGTGGGATGGGATGGGATGGGATGAATGTCCCTCCGTGGCCTCCACTGCAGCCCCCAAAATGCCTCTGGTGCCCTCACTATTGCACCCCCAACCCTCCCCAAGGCCCCCACTGCACCCCAAAACCAGCCCTGGGCTCTTCATTGCATCCTCATCCCCTATGGCCCCACTGCACCCACAAATCCCCTCCTCTGCACCCCAAAACCAGCCCTGGGGTCCCCCCTTTGCCCCCCGCCGCCCCCGGCCCTCAGTGCACCCCCGAGCTGGCCCCGGTGCGTTCCGCATCGCCCCCGCCCCGCCCGGGGCCGCCGCCGCCGATCGCTCACAGGCCGGTGGCGAACATGGCGAGGGTGGCGGCCAGGCAGACACCGGCGAGCACCGACAGGGCCATGCCGGACACCGGGAGCGCGGCGGGGCCGGCGCTGCCCGCGGCGGAGCGGAGCGGAGCGGGGCGGGGCGGGACGCACTACCGGGGAGGGGCGGCGGGGATCCGGCTCGGAGCGGGGGGAGCGGCGCCGGCTGCACCGGCGGGACCTGCCGCGGGCACCGGGAGGGCACCGGGGCCGGTGCGGGGGGGAGCACCCCGAGGGTGGCGGGTATTGAGCGCCCCACTTCAGGTTTGGGGGGCCCAGGGTGAGCCCCGTGGTGCAGATTGCACGGCACGGGGGTCTCACACCCCTGTGAGCCCAGCTCCCCATCCCCGCCTCCTGCAGGAGTCACACATCGCTGTGACAATTCCTCTGGGATCCACATTTCCCTGTGACCCCACTGTCCCAGGGTGCCCCCACACATCTTGGGGGGTCACACATCCCTGTGACAATAATTTCCCTGGGATCCACGTTTCCCTGTGACCCCACTGTCCCAGGGTGTCCCCACACATCTTGGGGGGGGTCACACATCCCTTTGACAATAATTTCCCTGGGATCCACATTTCCCTGTGACCCCACTGTCCCAGGGTGTCCCCACACATCTTGGGGGGGGTCACACATCCCTTTGACAATAATTTCCCTGGGATCCACGTTTCCCTGTGACCCCTCTGTCCCAGGGTGCCCCCACACATCCTGGGGGTCACACATCCATGTGACAGTAATTTCCCTGTGACCCCACTGTCCCAGGGTGCCCCCACACATCCTGCTGGGGTCACACATCCCTGTGACCCCTCTCCGTGACCCTCCATCTCTAGGGTCCCCCACATTCAGGTGTCATGCATCCCCGTACCCCAAAATCTCACCTCTCCAGGACCCTCGCTCCCTGAAATTCCCAATTCCAGGGCCCCCAAATCCCTGTGATCCCAGCTCACTGCACCCACAGTGTCTCCCCCTCGGGGGTCCCACATCCCTGAGGTCACCCCGTGGGGGCCCCTGGGGTGCAGCCAGGCTGTGTCCCCTGCCCAAGCCCCCTCCTTACCAGCGGTGGGATTTATCAGACCCATCCCACGGGGTCTGTCACATTCCAGCGGGGCTTGTCCCAGGAGCCGCTGCCCCCCACCTGGAAGCTCCCTCCAGTGCAGGGGGAGGGGTCCCTACCCTCAGGGCAGGCCTTTGTGTCACCAGATAAAGCCGGGGACAGTGCCAGCCACTGTGGCACTTCGCCACTTAACAGCCCCGTGCAAACACCAGCCAATTAATTAATTAACCAGCCCAACCCCCCACAGGGGCCAGGAAAGCCTTGGCCAGGAGGGTGGGGGAGGTCTCAGGAGCTCAGCATGGTTTTGGTTATTTATTCCCGACAATGGTATAAAAAAGTCCCGTGTTAGAAAGCTGTACAAAGGGGGTGCTGGGGGGCCCCTCCGGCACCCAGCGGAGGGGAGGGATGGGGAAGGGCCAGGGGATGAAGGAAGGGGTAGGGGTGCAGTGCACTGAGGAGTGGGATGTTTCTCTTAACCCCGCTCCCCTGGCTGCGGGGCGTCTCCAGCCTGTCTGTGCTCCCAGGCCACTGACACTGGGGGGTTAGTGGCCCCCTGCACGGGTGTCACCAGGCCACCCCCACGTCCCCGCCTGCAGGACACATTCCAGTTCCAGCCCACCACGGGGAAAGCCCCGAGGGCGGTGGGTGAGCTCAGCTGCGGGGCAGGGGTGCCAGCCCCCTGCCCCTCTCCAGTCTGGGGCACCTCAGCCCCTCCAGCTCCAGGCTCCCGCTCGGCCTCTGGCTGCCAGGAGCATCCTGGAAGGGCCAGGGAAGCCTGAAGGCTCCAGCTGCTCCGATGGCTTTGGGCCCTCCAGCCCCATAATACTGACAAATCCTTTCCTGGCCCAGATGTGCGCAGGGCAGGGCACCCGGGGCAGATGTGCGGGGACCACGGGGGTCCCCAGTGGCCACAGCCTCGGTGGGTCCGGGCACGAGGGGCGGCTCAGAGCCCCTGCGGCAGCAGGAGGGGCAGCAGGAGGCTGATGAAGGTGAAGGGGCGGCTGCTGCTGCGCATGGCCGAGTTCTGCCCCACGCTCCTCAGCACGTGTGCGGCCGCATCGTCTGCGGGGGGAAAACAGAGGAGCCATCAGCAACCAGCAACCCCAGAAGAGAAACCGTACCCCAAACCAGCAGCACATCACCCCTGCAAAGGCTTGCCACCAGATTTGGTACTTCAGCCAGCTCCAGAGCCCCCAGGAGGGGCAGATGAGCCCCAATGCCCCCCACAAACCCCTGGGTGGCTGTGTTCAGGCCAGTGCCCCCCACCTGCCTCCCCCCCAGGCTCGGCCTGGTGCCCCCAAGAACACCCTGTCACCCCAGAAAGGGAAACTGGCTCAGCCCCAACCCACAGCCCCCCACACACCTGCCTGGATCCTCCCCTTCTGTGTCGAGGCCGGGGCAGGCGGTGCCGGAGCTGCGGAGCAAACAGGGGGTCACAGAGGGAAGGGCAGCACCTCAACCTTCCCAAAATCCC
Organism: Montifringilla adamsi; assembly: GCA_017590115.1. NCBI lineage: Eukaryota > Metazoa > Chordata > Aves > Passeriformes > Passeridae > Montifringilla > Montifringilla adamsi. Next base: position 346,099 of record JAGGNK010003447.1, read on the forward strand.
AAAATCCCGTTTCGCTGTGGGCTGTCCCCCCCCCTCCCTGCCCCCACCAACACCTTCCTGGCCAAGCTGCGCGTGCCCACACCCCGGGCTGGCCAGGGGCCACGGCCAGGCCGTGACTCAGCGCAGCCAAGGCCACGCTGGGAAGGAGGGGACGCGGGGGGGGGGCCCTGAGGGGGGGGGGATACTTACTGCCTTTGCCTGTCACCGTCACCTTCAGCTTCAGGCAGGCTTCACCGTGGTGGTGGATGGGTTTGGCTATGAAGGGAGAGGCAGGTTAGGAAGGGATGGGGGGGAGCCTGATGGGGAATCCCTGCAGCACCTCGGAGCCCCCCCCCGCAGCCCCCCAGCACTCACAGATGTAGTAGTAGCTGTGTCCCTCCCTGAACTCCTTGCCCAGCGTGAAGGGAGTGAAGCGCTGGAACTTCTCTGAGAACTTCTCGGGGCCGTGCAGGGCGCTGGGCTTGTCGCATTCCCAGCGGATCTGCTCCTTGGAGCGGGGCTTGCAGGCCTGGTACTCCTCCAGCTCCACCAGGTACAGCGTGTAGCGCTCCATGGCCCGGGGGTCCACGCTGCCCTCCTCGTAGTGGGGGCAGATAATGTCCAGGTAGTCATTGAGACGAACCTCCACCGTGTAGTCACTCCACAGAAACCTGCGCCAGGAGGGTCGGCAGGGGGGTCAGGTCTGGGTTAGGGGCTTTACTTGCACCCCCAAATCCCCCATACCCAGGGGGGCCAGCACCTCGGCCACGCCAGCGCTGCCTGGGGGCACCCTTGGGTGCACCCTCCCCTGTGCTGAGTCTTGCAGCACCTGGAATAGCTTCGAAAGGGCAGCCCCCCCTTCACTCCCCCTCCGGCTCGGCACCCCGGCGGTGAGTGGTGAGCGCACCCCACTTCCCAGCGCTCCCCAAGAGCCGGGGAGCAGGGAGGGGACCCGCTGGGACGCGCAGCCTGCCCGCACCCTGCCCGGCCCAGCGCTGCCGGAGCAGGAGGCGTCGCGGCTCTCGCCGTGGGGCAGCCAGCCCGGCTCCAGCTGCGCCCCACACCCCACCCGGGGGGGGCACGCCGGGGGCCTCCGCGGGGTCCCCACCTCGCCGGCTGTGGTGGCCTCGAGAGGGCACAGACACCCCAAAAAACCTGCGGGGGGGCACAGAGGACACGGCCCTACAATCTGGGGGAGTCCGACATCCGTGGGGGGCACGGCGGGGGGGAGAACCCCCAGAACCTGGGGAGGGAGCGACTCAGCCCAGGGAAGGAGGGGAAGCCCAAAATCTCCCCAGGGCTGCCTGAGTGGGGGGGCACCCCTACAGCCTGGGGGTCTGGAGAGTGTGGGGGGCTCCCTGAAAGCCAAGGGGGACGCTCCTAGAGCCTGAGAGAGCTCATGCACCTCTATAAGCAGGGGGAGTCACGGCCGCGGCCGGGGGGGACCCCCAGAACCTGCAGGGCTGTTGCTTGAGATGGGGTCACCCCGCAGCCCCGGCGGCCGGTGAGCGGGGGGCCCCGATCCAGGTCTACCCCCCCCCGCACATCCTGCCCCGTGTTTGTCAACACGGTCCCCGGGGCCGGCGCCGGGGCTGGCGCCGCGCCCCCCCCCGCGGGAAGGAAGCGGCCCCTTCGCACGGCCCTGGGAACGGAAAGGCCCCCCCGGGCGCACCTGGACCGGCCCCGCCGCCCCCCGCACGGCCCCGCACCGGCCCCGCCACCTCGTCCCGCACAAAGGCCGCCGGGGAGGGGAGCGGAGCGGAGCGGCGCCGCCCGCGCCCTCGGGGCGGCCGGTGCCGGGCTCGGTGCGCGTTTGCGGGGGGGTCCCGGTGGGAGGCGGGGGTCACTCACCGCGGGTTGGAGCTGTTCCAGAACACCGTGTGCCGCTCGGCCGCCGCTGCCCAGCACAGCCCCAGCCCCAGCAGGGCCAGGGGCACCCCCGGCTGCCCCATCGCTCCGCGGGTGCTGCGCTCCACGGGCGGCCCCTCGCCCGCCCCCGCCTTATGTACGGCCCCGCCGCCGCCCCGCCCCCGCCACCGCCCCGCGCTCGCACAACAACACACGGGACCAGGCGGGGGGGGACACCGCACGCACGACACACCCCCACCGGTATCGGTCAGGGGGACGGAAACCACCCCCACACCGAGAGCAGCACCGGCGGGGACACGCACCCCCGGACGCCGGGACCACCGGGACCGGCAGCAGGCGGGGGGACACAAACCTTCCCTACCGAGACCGGCGGTAACCGGGACAAAAACACACCCCCCCGCCCCCACCAGGACCGGGCCGGGGGACACAAACCGCCGCCCCCCCACCGGGAATGGCACCAGGAAGGGGACAGAGTCCCCGCACAACACCACGCTCCAGGTCCCCCCCACCTCCACACACACACACCCCATCCCCCCACACGGGACCGGCACAGAGCAGGGCCACCCCCCAAAACAGTGACCCACACCGGACAGGGACTCTGCACACACACTGGAGGCTGTGGGTGCACACTGGGGGGCTGTGGGTGCAGGACGGGGATGTGTGGGTGCAGGACAGGGGTCTGTGGGTGCAGGACAGGGGGCTGTGGGTGCAGACTGAGGGATATGGGTGCAAGATGGGGCTGTGGGTGCAGGATGGGGATGTGTGGGTGCAGGACAGGGGTCTGTGGGTGCAGGACAGGGGGCTGTGGGTGCACACTGGGGGATATGGGTGCAGGATGGGGGAATATGGGTGCAGGATGGGGGTATATGGGTGCAGGATGGGGCTGTGGGTGCAGCATGGGGCTGTGGGTGCAGGACAGGGGGCTGTGGGTGCAGGATGGGGGGCTGTGGGTGCACACTGGGGGCTGTACATGCAGGATGGGGGTCTGTAGGTACAGGAGAGAGGTCTGTATGTGAAGAATGAGGGTCTGTACGTGCACAACAGGCCTGTGGATGCACACTGGGAGGCTGTAGGTGCAGGACAGGGGCCTGTAGGTATAAAATGGGGGTCTGTAGGTGCAGGACAGGGGTCTTTAGGTGCAGGATGGGGGTCTGTAGGTACAACACGGGGGTCTGTAGTTGCAGAATAGGGGTCTGTATGTGCAGGACAGGGGTCTGAAGGTGCAGGATAGGCCTGTGGATGCACACTGGGAGGCTGTAGGTGCAGGACGGGGATCTTTAGGTGCAGGATGGGGGTCTGTATGTGCAGAATAGGGGTCTCTAGGTGCAGAACGGGGGGCTGTAGGTGCAGGACAGAGGGGCTGTAGGTGCAGCACAGTGGTCTGTAAGTACAGGACAGGGGTCTGTAGGTGCAGGACAGGGGCCTGCAGGCGCAGAGCCGGGGTGGGCACAGCGGGCACGCTGCCACTGCCTGGCAGGAGCGCAGTGCCTCGCTGTCGGCTCCCATTTGCTCTGACACGGATCCATCCGTGTCCCGGCTGGGCGCGCGACGCTTCGCCGCGTGTTGTGAAGCGATAACTCAGCCGCATTTGCAAAACAACTTTCCTCTTGTTTATTCCATAATGATCCATTGATTGTGGGTAATGTTGCATGCCCTGTGCCGCAGCGGGCGCGGAGCGCTCCCCTGGCACGCGGCAGGGGCTCCGGCAGGCGCCGGCGCAGCAACCTGAGAGTGGCTGTGGCTCCCTCAGCCTACGAGCCCAGGCCGTGGGGCTGTGCCCCACATCCCCCCAAATCCCACCTGCATCCCAGCCTCTCTCGCCACCCCCTCGCTCCCAGGGAGGCTGCTTTGCTCTCATCCTCCCTGCTTGTGGCCAGGCCTGACATCATCCATAATGACAGTGCCAGGCCTCTGTTCCCGGGATGCCGGCGCTGCCGTGGCTTGCACAGGGGAGCACTCCTGGGAACACCGCTGGGATCTCACGTGCAGGCCACGGGGATGGGTGAAAGCACCAATCCCATGGTTCTGGCATCACCCTGGTACTGCCCCCTCCACGTCAGGGACAGACTGTGCCTGGGGAAACCAAGGCAGGGAGCACTGACGGGGGAGGGCTGGGCAGCCCTTGGTGGTTGAGCCTCGTGCTGGGCCTGCCAGGGGCATAATGAGCCTCCTGGGGCATCATGCTGGATCCATCCTGTGGTGCTGGGATGTGGCACCCAATGCTGTTGGCCAAGGGGGTCCCCTGTCTCATGTGCCATGTCCCCAGCCCTGGAGCAGGGCCACCAGGTCACAGGGAAGGGGCTGGGAGTGAGGCCATATGGACACACCGAGACCCAGTGTCACCACCAGCGCACTGGTGCAGGAGCAGGAGTGGAAAGACAAGCCCGTGTCCCCTGCTGGGGACAGTCTGAGACAAAAACTGGGGCTAGAGGTGCCCCATTACCTCCCTTGGGACACAACAGTGAGGCACAGGGTGGGCAGCACCCTGGGTAGGGTGAGTGCCCACCTGCAGCGGCGCCGGGAATGCCAGTGGTGGTGTGCACATGGTGCACATGGTCACGGCCACGCCGCCTGGGAGAAGGTGACAATGGGCTGGGTTTGGTGCCTGTGATGGAGGGACAAAGGTGAAGCCGTTTCAGGCTGTAAACATCGCTGCTGCTCCGTGTGGGGCAGGTAGGGTTGGCCAGAGGCCGCCGAACTCGTGACAGTGTTTGTGGTTTGTTGGCTGGGGACACCCGGGAGTGCCCCGGCCCCTGGCTGGGCTGACGTCACCCCTGCAAGGCTGGGGGAGGAAGAGGAGCCGTCCAGTTTGTGGCCGGGAGCGAAGGCCGCGGTGACGCAGTGCCAGCTGCGTGCAGCCTGGCAGGTAGGCATGGCAGGTAGGCATGGCCTGATGCCAGCCTGGTGGGGGCAGAGCCGCAGCCCCAGGGCTGTCCAGCTGTGCCAGGACCTCATGGCTTTGGCCAGAGAGCCCTGACTGGGCAGGGGAGCTGCCCCGAGGTGAGGCAGAGCCTCGTGCCACACAGCGGCTCCTGGCACACATCTGGATCCGCTGCCAAGGCTGTGAAACCCCAAAGTACCCAAGGGGCACCCAGACCTCAGCACTGGGGTCCCAGCAATGGCCCCCCACTTGACTTGGGGCAGCTGGGCTTGGGAACCCCCTCGGCCAGCACCTCAGAAGACCCCTGGTGGGTCTGGGCTGTCCTGCTGTGCTCAGCCCTAGGGCACGGGGCACACCTGAGCCAGGTGCCCACTGAGCCATGGGTGGTGCCATGCAGGCACAAGAAGCGGTGCCAGGGTCGAGGCAAGCGGCAGGAGGGATCCTGCAGGCAGATCTCTCTGTGCCAGGGCTGTCACTCCAGCTCTCACACCCCCCCAGGGCACTGGCCACCTAAGCTGTGTCAGGCTCACTGTGCCACGTGCCACCAGCATGGCACCACACTGGCACAGGTGCTTTGGCCAGTCCCTGGCAATCAGCACCTGGCCGGATGTGGCCCTTGGCAGTGGCAGCGGTGCTGCCCCACCCACACCGTGCCCACCCTGCCCTGGGCCAGCAGACAGCTGCCGGTGGCACCTCAGGACCCCGGGAGGGGGTCCATGCCAGGGACCTCAGCCCCATGGCGGGCCAGGCCTGCCAGAGCCCTGGGGGGGACGTGGCGAGCCCGGCGCCTGCTGGGAGGGCTCCCAGGACCCGTCTGACGGGTTCGTCGGCTCTTCCCGCACCCGGACAAGCCCGGGCCGGCGGGACACCCAGCCACCGCCCAGCAGCGCCTGCTGGGTGGGGGAGAGTGGCTGCCCTGCTCTCTGGGGCTCTGAGGACCCCCTTCCCCAGGAATCCGCACCGGGAGCGGGGTCCTCGCAGCCCCTTATCCCTGTGGGGAGAGTTCCTGCCCCCTCCGTGGGGGCACCGGCCCCCCCCAGCCCCGCAGAGCGCAGGATCGGGACCCCACGAGTGCTCCACCGTGGGGGCTGTGGGGGTCTGGGTGCCCCAGCAACACCCCCATTAGATGCGATCCCACCACCAGGCACAATCCAGCCCCAAAATCCCCTTGGCTGGAGGTGCTGGGGGAGAGATGAGGGCGTCCCCCACCCCGCAGGAGCCGCCAGATCCCCCCAGAAGAGGCAGGAGCCGGCATGCCCGGCAGAGCCAGACGCGCCGGAGGGGCGATGCCGGAGTTCCCATGGGGTTGCCAGCGCCTCGTGTCTGCTCGCTCCGTGCAGCTGGCGAGGATGGCAAGGAAGGATTTCCTGCTCCCAAACGCCACCCCAGCACCCTCAGGGCTGCGTGTCACCCCCCGCGCTGCCCTTACCTTCAAGCACTCCTGCTGTCCACGCCACATTCCTGCGGGAAGCACCGCGTCCCTGCCGGCGCTGGGGGGTCGGCGGGGAGCAGAGGCAGCGGTGGGGAGTGCCCTGCATCCCCCTGGCAGCGGTGCCGAGCCTGTTGTGCCTGGCAAGGCGGGTGGCACGGCGGGAGGTCAGCCCTCTCCTGAACGTCTGTCCGAGACGGAGCCCCCCAGGGACCCCTCCGAGGGCTGGAAGTGCTGCACGCCACCGTTACAGGGATCCCTTTTTTTATCCTTTTATTTTTTTTTTTTTTATAGACTAAGAGCAGAATATGAAAATCACCAGCCAAAGCACTTTGAAAAAAAGATCGAGAATGTTTTTTTTGTTTTGTTTTGTTTTGTTTTTCCCCAAAAAGTGTCTGTGCGTTTGCATAGGTCGGGTCTTCACGGAAGACGAGGAAAATCCAACACGTTCGACTATGTACAAGCCAGCCCGGGGCCGGCGCCACTGCCTATGGTACAGTATAGATATATCTCTGTAGTCGCTCTCTGTACAGTATGTATAGATCTATATGGGTATGTACACACTGCCCGGCCCCGGGGGTCCCTGCTCTCATCGGGCTCTGCCCCCTAGCCACGGTGGGGTCACCGGGGGGGTTGCGGGCAGCACCCCGCCCTCCCCGGGATGCTGTCGGCGGGAGGAGCAGCGCTCCCAGCCGCATCCCCGCCGAGGCGGCCGGTCCAGGCGGATCGCTGCGTGCCGTGATCCCGGCCCCGCGGGGCAGCTCCGCAGGCGGCTCTCCGGGCAGGGGGTGGTGGTCTGGCCGTGCTTCCCCGCTGGCTCTCACGAGGGGCAGCAGCTCGAGGGGGCCGCACTCGGCAGAGCGGCGCTGGCCGGGCCCCCGCGGGCACCGGGAGCTACGAGGCCAAGAGCGTCATGAGGAAGAGCGCGGCGGCCACGGCCAGGGGCAAGTGTTCCCGCTTGGGGCTGGTGCCGCTGATGCTCTTCTCCAGCTTGGGCATCTCCGGGTTGAAGTTTTCTGTGAGGAGGAACGAGAGGATGAGGAGGGAAGCAGGGCGGCCCTGAACCCCCACCCCGTGGCCGGGGCTGCCCCAGGGGCGGCGGCGGGGAGCGGGGACACGGCGCTGCGGGGCCGGGGGCTGTGCCTGACTCACCCAGGTCCTCGATCTTCACCTCGGGCCGCAGGGTGAACTGGGGCAGGGTGGGCGCCAGCTTCTCCCCGGAGTGCGACGCTGTGGAGGGAGAGAGGGGACGGGGGTGACGCTCCCTGGATGTCCTGCACCGCAGCTCCCACACCTCCCCCCTTCCTCAGGAGGGACGGGGCACCCACGGGCCAGCCTCGCCGCCCCCGCTCGCCCACAGCCCCCGGGATGGGCACGGGGGTACTTACTGGAGGCGCAGCAGACAAACACCTTCATCTTCAGGCAGGCCCGGCGGTGGTTGTGTGTCGGCGTGGCTGCAAGGCAAGAGCACACTGAGAGGGGCTCCATGGCAGGGATCTCAACCCCAGGCACCCCGAGGCTTGGGGGTCTGGACAGAGAGGGGGCTGGTACTGCCCAGGGGTGCACTCTGGGCTGGGGGAATGCAGCAGCACCCCAAATCCTGCACCAGTGCTCTGTACCAGCACCTCAGGCCCGAACTATCAGCTCCAGCATCACAACCCAGCACTCATATCTGGCACCAAAACTGCAATCCTGCAGCAGCAGCCCCTGAACCCTGATCCTGCAGCAGCATCCTGCATCCTACATCACCATCCCCCAGCACCCCATCATGCCCTTGCACCCTCATCTTTCCCCACACCCTCATCTGTTCCCTGCACCATGTAAACCCCACTCCCCCCATCCCTTTGCTCCTTCACCCCCTCCCAGAGCTCCAGGTTCCCACTCTTAGGGGAGAAACAGCTGCCCAATTGTGGGGGTGCAGGTGAACCAGCCAAGGGGGACACAGGGGCCCAACTGGGGTGGGACCTGATGGGACCCAACCAGGGTGGGACTTGAGGGGACTCGGCTGGTGTGGTACCAGAGAGGATCCAACTGGGGTGGGAGCTGAGGGGACACAACTCAGTGGGATCTGAGGGGACCCAGCTGCGATGGAACCTGAGGGGACTCATCCGGGCTGGGACCTGAGGGGACCCCACTGGGGTGGGACCGGGGGTTTGGGGGCTGTGTGGGAGTCCCCCCCAGCGCCCCACGTACAGATGTAGTAGTACTCCTGCCCCGCACGGAACTCGTAGCCCAGCGAGAAGGCGCTGTAGCGCTGGAACTTCTCCGAGAACTTGATGGGGCTGTGGGGCGCGTGGGGCCGGTTGCACTCCCAGCGCTTGAAGCCCTGGCTGGTGTTGCAGGTGCGGTAGCCCTCCGCGTTCACCATGTAGAGCACGTACTGCTCCAGCCGGTGCTCGGGCACCGAGGCGTTGTAGTGAGGGCAGTAGATGTCCAGGTAGTCGTTGACATTCACCTGCACAGTGTAGCCCTCGCGCCGCAGGCTGCAAGGGAAAGAAGGGATGGGGAGGTCAGGCTTGGGGAGGGCCTGCATCTCCCCAAGCAGGGTTCTCCAGAGGCCGGATGAGGTTGCAGTGAAGGTTGGAACTCTGGGAGCAGTGGTGCCCCCTGTTCACACCCTGTATGAAGCTCCTGACACTGTGGGACCCCTGCACAGCCAGAGCCTCACGAGTGGAGCAGAATCCCTGTCCTGGAGGGTACGGGTGGTCCTGGGGTGAGGGAACAGGCGCTGTGTGTGTCAAGCCACATGCACAGGTGGGATGGGCAAGAGCATGGGCATACGAGACAGCCTCGAAGAGGAGACGATGCACAGATAGACCCAGGAGGGCATCAGGGTCCCACAGGCACCAGGGTATCTACGGGGCAGCCCGTGGGTGTGCGGGGCACCCCGGCATTCCCCGGAATTCCCCGGCATTCCCCATTTCCAGCAGCCTGGAGCCGACCCACCGCTGCCGCCCACCACGGCCCTGGCACGCGCCGCAGCTCGGAGCCAGGATTTCTCACCCTGCTCCGGCTAATCCCGTTAGTTCGTTAATGCCGTAAAGGGTGGCCCTGGGGGAGCCTCATTTACATTGATTAGGAGCAGCAATCCCCTCAGATCCACTCAGGAGAGGCTCCGCTGGCTCCTAATCCGCGCCCGACGGAAATCCCGGCCTCGGTAATCCTCGCCGCCGCGCTGACCCGCTGCTCCTGCCAATTAATTACCACCCGGCGCTGGCTCGGCACCGAGCCGCCGCGGCGGCACCGGACCCTGACCGGCCCGCCCTGGCCCGCATCCCGCAGGACACGGGCAGCAGCATCCCGGCACGCGTGGCCGTGGAGCTCCCCTGTGGAGCTCCAGCTCCCGGCGCATCGCTCCGGATCACGGCCCTTTTCCCACCTCACCCCAAACCCCGGACCGTGAGCCCCCCAAAGCATCACTGCGGGTTGCCTTGGCCGTGGGTGGGGGGTCCACCACCCCTCCCGGAGCTCAGCGGCTCCCTGGGTCTCCCCGGCAGGGCTGGGCAGGCAGCGGGCAGGGCTGCGCGTGCAGACGCCCCACCCTGCACCATCGCCCCCGGGGCTGTTTGAGGAGCCCCGGCACTCCGCCAGCGCCCGCGGCACCCCGAGCCGAGCTCGGAGACAGAACCGTAGCGGGACGCGGTGTCGGGTGGCAAATCGGGGGGATAAGAAGCGCCGCCTCCGGCAGCGGGGGGCTACAGGGGGCGGCTGATGGCAGAACTCATCACTCGTGGGACAGGGAGCGCAGCCCCACGCGGCCCCTCCCTCGCTGCGCAGCCGCTATTCCGCAGCCCATCCCGGCACCCGCCGGCAACTGCTCCGCCGGGAAGGTGCTGAGGCAGCCACCCTTGCTGAGCGGGCGCCGGGACCTTTCATCTTCCCCCTTTGATGTGGTGGGAAGGGGGGCGGGGGGAGAAAAAGGCTTGTTATTAAAGAAATGGCCCCAAGGAGAAAATTGCAATTAACTCCACGCGGGACGCAGAGCTGGGACGCTGGCGTACCCCAATACCAGCTGCCCCACACCGGGGCGGGCACCTGCAGCTGGGGCTCCCCACAGCCGGGCTGTGGCTGTGCCATGGGACAGAGGGGCCAGGAGAAGTGTCACAAGTGACACTCTGTCACGGGGTGCTGGGGAGAGGTAACCCCCATTCCCCTGGGGCACCCAGTGCTGAGGCACGGTCCCCTGGGACCCCAGGCTGGGGCTCGTTAAGCCACAGCTCATTAGGAAGTGTGGCTGCTGATAAACAGCCTCACTAACGAGGCACCGAAGTCTCCCCTGGGCTGGGGGACAGCAGCACCCACGGCAGGGTGCAGGAGCCCTGGTGGTGTGGCAAGGGGCCCATGGTAGTGACTCCCACGGGCATTGCCAGCTGCCACGGCATGCCAGGAGCCCACAGGCATCACCATAAGCTGGGAGGGGCTGGGGAATGGCCCCATATGGGGAGAGCCACAGGGCCACCACAGCCAGAGGCACATCCAGGTGAACCCGGCAGCAGCTTTGGTCACCAACACGGTGTCCCTGCCACACTTGGCTCCTGCACAGTCACTGCAGAACAGCAACTCTAGATACTCCCAAACCCAGCAGCCCCCTCAGTGCAACAGCTCAAGTTCTCCAAGACCTGCTGACAGCACCACCCAGGGAGCCCGTGGGCCTTGGCTTGGGGTGGAAGGGCAGGAACAGACACTCTGAGAGAGGGACTCTGCCTCTTTTCTCACCAGCACCCATCCCAGAGCAGGCACGGGCTGCCTGGTCCCTGCCAGCTCCACAGCTATCAGGAAACACCAGCAGCCTGGGCTGGGATGGAACCTCCATATCCCAGACTGGCAGCCATGGCATGGCCGGTGGGGATGGTGGGCTCTGGCAGTGCCCGAAGGGTTAAATGCGGGAGGAGAACGGGCAGCATCACTTCTGCACGACTGCGTTTGTAGAGCAGGGCTTGGCGAGGCAGTGGTACCTTCCAGCAGCCTGTCATGCTGGGCAGATGGATGTCCCCTGGCAGCACCGACCCCGGGCCCGGTGCCCACCGGCCCCGCACCGGAGGGATGCCGGTGGCACCCTGGTGGCACTCTGGTGGCAGCCTGGCTACCTGGCACGCCGCAGGCACCGGTGAGCCGGGCGGCCGCTCCGCTCCCATCTGCTGCCATCAATCCGGGCTGCGTGCCGCACGCTGGCTCCCACACTGCTGGGGAGCGCCTGGTGCACTGCAGCACGCCCTGGCAGCAGTGGCACGGCGGGACAAGACCCCCGTCGGGACCCCCACACTACACAGACTCATCCCCATGCTGCTGCAGAGGCCTGGAGGGCAGCGGGGCCAGAGCTGGGCTCAGCACCCCGCGCTGGTGGTGCCAGCGGTGAGGAGCAGGGCAGCGTGGTGTGTCCTCGATGTGGTGCCCCCCAGCACTGGACAGCCCCCAGCACAGCCAGGCTCTTTGTTCGGCTCCAGCAGCTTCGTCCTTTTGGCGCATCCGGGGCCCATCCATCACCCGGGGAACAAAAAAGTGCCATTGATTTACGAGTCCCCTTCCCGTCACCCCGCACCACAGCGAGAGGCAAAGGCTCATCGACCACTGTGTCCGGTCCACCGCACCGGACGGACGGACAGACAGACCGCCCGTCCTCCCGCACCCACCGCGGGGGAGAGGGGGGGCTCAGCGCGGCCCCCCCCGCCCCGTGCCAGCCCTCCCCACGCAGCCAGCGCTGCACAGTCACGGCGCCCAGACGGCCACGCACACGCGCGCTGGCTCGGCAGACAGCGCCTGCGACGCAGCCCACGCACACGGGTGGCACCGAGCCACAGCACAGCCCCCCCGGCCTCGCCTGGCGCAGCCGCAAGGCGCGGGCGCTAACGGCACCGCCGGCACTCGGTGTCCCCGGGGCCACCTCCCTGCGTGGGGAATCGGGGCTCCGACGGGGGGAGGCGAGGGCTGATCCCCACGCAGGGGGAGCGAGGTGCTAGCGGGACAGGTAGAGCGCTCCCCAAGCACCCCGGGATTGCAGCAGCACCCTACAGGTGCCCCCCATCACTATTGACGGCCACACAATCCCTGTAATCCCGGCTAAAGCCGGCACCTTCCCGTGTTGCTAACAAGATCAATGAGGTTTCTAATTGGGTTTTAATTAAACCATCAATCTGCAACCGGTGACTCAATTACCAGCCCGGGCAGGAGCAGGTGGCCCCGGCCCTGTTGCACCCCGACACGGCGGCCGCTTCTCCCACGGGAACGCCGGCCGTGCTGCTCGGTGCCGCCCAGCGCCGTGACTCACGGGGCACGGCATGCTCTGCCCGTGGGCACCCGCTCCTGCCGGAGCAGCCGTGGATGGCTGGGTGGTTTGGCTTCCTGGGTGCCCGGTCTGGAGGGTAGAGGCATGGGGTGGGGGCTGGCCGAGCCCCCCAGCCAGCCTAGGGATGCCAAAGGGGGTGATGTTGGTGCTGTGCCTGCATTCAGCTCCACAAGTGGGCATGAAACTGTCTCTGCTTGGGCACAGCTGCCCAGCACCTCCTGCTGGATGCCCCCGGACCCGCGGGTCCTTCCTGCTGTGGGTGACTCCTCCTCAGCCCTGCGGGTGCCCGTGGATAGGGTGGGGGAATCTGGCCAGGCACTGCCCTGGTGTTGGGGTTTGGCTGCTGCAGAGGAGCCTGGGCCCCTCCAGACCTGCTCTGCAGGGACGTGGCTCCTCTCCTGTGTGAGATACTGCCCAGCTCTGCACTAGGGCTTTCCAGAGCTCACTCCAGCCCTCTCCAGGGTCCACTCCAACCCTCTCCAGAGCCCACTCCAGCCCTGCTGCCTGCAGCACAGTCTGGACCAGATAAAAGCCACCTTGAAGAGGTGAGCGTGGCGGCAGTGCCAGTGCTGGGGGGAGCTGCACGAGCTGTGTGCCTGCACAATATGCCACAACCTCCCTGCACACAGGTGGGCTGTGACCCCCACCCCACAGCCAGGCACCCTGTGTACCCCTGTGTCACAGCACCCCCTGCTCTGCCCCCTCCTTGGCACCCAGTGCCCTCAGTATGAGCATCCTCGGGTCCCAAATCAGAGTCAGTGGTACACCCCATCCTGCTTTTGGGGTGCTTCTTGGGGTGCGGTAGTGTCAGGAGCACTGGCCATGTCTGTGTCCATGAACAGGGATAAATTGCTGTCCCCATCTTGGCATGTGGGACATGCAGCAGGGACAGAGCCTCCAGCATGCCAGGGCCCAACTTGTCTGGGGACACTCCAGGAGCCCCTGACCCTGCTCAGTGGGTCACCCCAGGGTCACAGGCCCCACAAAAGCTGGTGTTGGGTGGACATGGCTGTCCTGCACCTTTGTCCCATGCCACCAGGCCTATTCCTGGCAGGACTGGGGAGTGGAGGGCAGGGATGAGTCAAGGGTCATCCCACACCCCCAGGGCTTGCTGGCTGCCACCAGTGGAGGTGATGGGACAGACGGATGGAATGCACAGCTGGACAAACAACCAGGCCGAGCAGGAGCAGGGTTTGAGGATCCCACCTTCACACCTCCCCTGGGCTTTGCCTACACACCCCAAACCCATGGCATGAGGGGTGCTCTGCCTGCTTGGGAACCCTTCCTGGCCTCCTGGCACCCCCAACCATTCCTTGCATGGCCAAAGGGGCTGGCGGAGCTTCCCAAGGCACCATTGGGCTGCTCCCTGGGCTGCCCCTCATCCTGTCATCCCGCTGAGGGCATCAACAGGGGTACCCAGGGTAGCGTGGCAGGAGCCACAATAAATTTGTGGCCAAGGAGTGGCCACAACCAGCAACCCCCTCCTCCCCAGAGAGCCCCGCAGGGCCGCGCCGAGCTTGTTTATGGCTCCACTTGCAGCAGGGTTGCTGGGATTTGCAGGCTGCGGCCCAGGGAGCCTAATTCCCCCCATAATTTATCTAATCCAGACACTTTGCCGTGCGGCTATAATTGCGTCCGAGCTGCCGCACTGCCTAACAATAAATATCAGCTCCGGAGTCCCTGGGACACGGCTCTGCCGCAGCCGCCCCCACCGCGCCGCCCATGCCCTGAGCCGGACGCTGGCGGCCGCGCCAGACACGCCTGCGCAGGGGGTGCGGGCATCTGGCTGCGACACCCCCGGCTTGGCACGGCCCGGGCACTGCCACCCCCCTCCGCCCTGTCCCTCGAGAGGTGTCGGGGCAGCGGCAGGTCACGGCGGTGATGGGGTGGGGGAGCCACGGGGAGACAAGGGTGAGGTGGCACACCTGCCAGCGTGGTGGCGATGTCACGGCGTGGGGACATGGCTGGGGGTGCAGGGGGTCCGGGCAGAGCTGGGGGGTGCGGGGGGAGGCTGAGTGTGGCAGCACCTCGGCATTGTGCTGCGCCTCGGCACGTCGCACACACGCACGATTTATGGGGCCCGAGCTTCCGCCTGGCGACACAATCTCAATGGCAGGGGAGGGGGCTGCCGGGGTTGCTCCCACCCTGCACAAAGGGGTGTGGGATGGGGGGAGAGCCCAGGAGAGCCCCTGCACCGACGGGCGCTGGAGGATGCTCTGGCTGCATGCATGTCCCCGCCACACCCCTGGGCACTCGCACCAGCGAGGGACGGAGAGGTGGGCGATGGCAGCAGGCGCAGATCCCCGTGGAGGGGTCCACGGACACACCACAGCCCTCATTTCCCGGGAGGGTCCAGCCCAGACCGTCCCAACCCACATCCAACCCCAGCTGTGGGTGCTCCGGCGAGGGCAGAGGCAGCCCCGGCGCAGGGTGTGAGGGAGGGGCTGAGCGGCCAAGGCCACCGACCCCCGGGTGCTCCGCTGCCGGCGGCCGCTCCCACCCTCCGCTCTCACCCCCCGCTGTCCCCGCAGCCACCGCAGCCGCCCCGGGGGTGCCACTGCTGCCGGGCAAAGACGGTGGGGGGCGGCAGGCACCTGTCGGGCCCCCCCGCCTCCGCCGCGCCGCCGGTGCCGCTCCCGCACCCAGACATGCGGGGGGCGCGACTGGCGGGGGGAGCGGGACCACTGCCCGCCCCGGTGCACCGGGAGACGGATGCCTGGGGGAGCCAGGCTCTCCCCGCTGCCCCCGGTGGGTCAGCGCTGGCGGGGGGGCTCTTCCCCCCGGTGTCCACGACCCCGTCGCGCCCGCACCGGGAGCCGCCGAGCCCCGCCCGGCAGCGCGGCCACGGGGACACGAACCGGCCGGGCGGCTGCCCCCCTCCCGCCACAGCGATCCCCGATTTCACGGGCAAGGCGAGGGGCACCGGGGGCACCGGCAGCCGGGGAGCGGCGGCCCCGCCCGCACGAGGGCGCCGCGCGGAGACCGGCACTGGGGTCCCGCAGTCCCGGTGTCGCCCGCCGCCCCCAGCGCATCCTTCAGCGCGATCCCCGCCGTGTCGCCGCCGCGTCCTTCCCGGCGGCGCCCCCCACCCCGCGCGGCCACGGGGACACCCCCCCCA
>JAGGNK010003447.1:362156-375919 GCA_017590115.1 Montifringilla adamsi
CGCCGCGCCCCCGCGCGCGCTCCCGCCGCCACCCCGGGCCCGCCCCGGCACCGGCTCGGCACCGGCAGCAGGCTCGGTTCTGCGGGTCCCCGCGGGTGGGGACACCGGGGCCGGGTCCCAGGAGGACCAGGTGCCACCGGAATCTCGGCAGGACCCCCATGAGCGGGGACTGTTCCTGTGTAAGGTCCTGCAGCCATCTGGGTCTCACTGGGACCCCCGGGGGTGCACCCACACATTGGTGCACCGACGCCTGTCCCTGAGGGATCAGGTGCCACTGGGATCTCCCTGGGTCACCCACAGCTGGGGACATCAGAGCCAGGAGCCACCAAGATTGGGGTGGCTCTGGCTGGGAGCTCTGGCCTTGGGGCAGCAGCCCCTGGGGGTCTGTGCTGCTGAGGGAGCCGTGGGTGGGGGCTCAGGACCCCTGAGGGTCCTCCCGATGCTGCTGCCAGTGCCATGGGGGTCACATGTGCTCACAGAGGAGTTTGGCCACCCTGGAGGCACAGGAGTGGGTGGGAGGGTGCCCGTGTACCAGGACAGCCTGGCTACCGAGGAACACAGACAGTGCCAGGCTCTGCCGCCTGCCCTGACCTCCCTCAGGAGCCAACACTTGGCCAAGTGCCCACCCGCACGGCCAGGCCCTCGTTCTTCCCACACCCCAAGGTTTGTGGGGTGCAGGTTCCTGGGGGAGCCCCGGGGGCTGTGGGTGCTCCCCGGGTGTGGGGATTGAGCTGAGTGCCAGCTCCCACTGCCCGTCCTCAGCGAGATCCCTTAGCAACTGCTGTGCAGCGCCGCCCGGCAGAGCCCAGTGCCAGGTGATCGGCGCCCTGGCACACGTGTGCACGCATGGGCACGCTCGCACTGGCGTGGGCACGCACAGCTCAGCAGGCACATGCAGATCACTGGGCACACGCAGCTTAGCGGGCACGCACAGCTCAGTGGGCACACGCAGATCACTGGGCACATGCAGCTCAGCGGGCACACGCAGCTTCCTGGGGACATGGAGCTCGCCGGGTACATACAGCTCAGCAGGCACACGCAGCTCAATGGGCACGCACAGCTCAGTGGGCACACGAACATCACTGGGCATGCACAGCTCAGCGGGCGCACGCAGCTCAGCGGGCACACGCAGCTCAGCGGGCACGCACAGCTCAGAGGGCACGTGCAGCTTGCCCCCAGCTCCCACATGGGGCCACCAGCACTGGCCCAGCAGCCTCTGCCCGGGCAGTGCTGGCATCATGCATCACTGGGAGCTTTGGCAGCCTCGAGGAGCTTGTGAATGAAAGCAGGAGGTTCCCAAAGCCGTGGCTGGGCTTGCTGAGCCGGCCTGAGCTGCTCCTGCCAGGAGCTATCTCGCTGGCGTGGTGAGCGTGGCCAGGGTGGTGCGGTGCCAAATGTCATGTTCCCATGTCCCTGGTGGGCCTGGTGACTCTCAGGCCTGGGCAGGTGCCCTGGTGCTGAGTCTTGGGGGGTCTCCTGGCTCCCCCGAGTTTTGGGAGGAGCTCAGTGTGGGAGGAGAGCCGCCTCTTTTTTCTCAGGGTCCCTTAGGCCATGTGGATGCTGCCCCAGGCCATGGAGAGGGACAAGGAGGATGATGATGGGCAGGGCCCCTCAGCACGGTGGGAGACCCAGTGCTGTGATGCCCATGGCAGGGCTGTACGCCACCCCCATTCCCCATCCATACTGGTGGCACTGGGAGCCCAAGCCCCTGCCAGAACCCCGCCAGGAAGGGGGAGGGGGCCAGCGGAAGGGCCCGGAGGACCAAAAAAGCCTCTATTAATTATTCATCCGAAGAAGTGAAGTGAAGAAAACACAACACGTGGAAAAGGGCTCTGGCTGCCTGGGGGTGGGAGCGGGGGAGAGCTGGGGTTCGGGGGGGCTGCAGGGGCTGGGCCACTCAGGTGCTGCGGTGAGGTGGCAGCGGCAGCGGTGGCATCCCAGGGTGCTGCACACCTCTGGGAGGACCCAGAGCACCGCGCTGCCACCATGGAAACGCCTTGGCTCGGCAAACCCATGGCAACACCCACCTCCACATGGAAACCCCCCCGCTCATGGCAACGCACGCACCGCCGTCAGCACCCGCACCACGGGGGTCCCCCCGCCACGCACACCGGAGCGCGGGGCCACGGAGGGACACACCGAGGGCTCCGGTGGGGATGAAGGCACCTGGGGGGCAGAACACGGCCCCGGAGCATCACGGTGTGTGCAGGTGTCAGCACCCACCAGGAATTACTCCTGGAATTACACACAGAGGGGGCTTGGCCGTGTTTTGGCACAACGGGAGGTGGTGTCTGTGGTGGGATGGCTGGGGACACGCCCTGGTGGCTTCGATCTCAGGGGGACACGAGGCCTTGAGCTGTCCAGAGCTAGGGCACAGAGCAGCTCTGGTTCCCTGCTCTGTCTCCTCCACGCTGTGTTCGTCACAAGGACCAGCAGCTTTTGGCGTCAAAGCAGTGGGGAAAGCTTCCACCTGCCATCCACGAGCCCCGAGGGGCTGGAGTGTGTCCCCGGCGGGGCAGGGGACCCGCTTGGCCCGCCTGGGTTAATATTTAACCGCGGCTTCCTGTGACAGAATGTCGCAACCGCAGAGCAGAGCCGGCATTCAATAAATCATCGCGCCGGGCTGGGAGCTGGGCTGGGGGAGTGGGGGGGGGAGGAGGGGGCAGCGCCCAGCCGAGCGAGAGGGGGAGCCGATAAATAATTCATTAAATAAATAAACATGGTGAGAGTGCGGGGAGGAGGCAGGAGTGTAACCAAGAAAGGGCTTGGTGAACGCGGGCATGAAATATTCACCAGCCACACCTACCAAGGCCCAACGCGCTGAGCTCAGGGCTCCGACCCGCCCGCAGCAGCCAGGTGCCGGCACGTGTCCAGCCAGACACGGCAAGAACAAGCCAAAGGCATGCAGGGAGGACGGCCTGGGTCGGAGAGCAGGTAGCTGGCAGTCCTGGCATGGCCATGTGGAGATGAACCATCCTGGCTTCTGGCAGCTTCTCCTGGCAGCGTTTGGGGCAGCTCCTCACAGCCCCACGCTGGTGTTTGGGCATCTGTCCTGCCCGGGTGGCATGCCTGGTGCACACAGCACACATTGTGTGCCCAGCAGCCCTGCTCCTCCCTGCCCCTTTCCTTTTATATCCCATGTCAGTCGTTAAATTTGAATGAAGCCTCACGGATGGTTGCGCCGTGCCAGTGCCTTGACGAGCACTGGGCGGGCATCGCCTCGGGGAGGGCACAGGGGCTGAGCCTTCCCAGGGAGAGGAGGGAAGACCCAGCTCTGGAAGAATCCTGGGGGACATCCTGGGGCTGGGCCTGGGCGTGTGTGGATGCAGGGGAGGTGAAGATGGGTGGCCAACTCCCTGGTGAGCCACAGGTCCAGGCAGAGCAGCCTCTAACCAGAGGGACCAGAGCGAGCCCTACTGTGCAGAGGGACACGGGAGAGATTCGTTAATTAGCGACCTGAGTTAATTTATGTGGAGCTGGATTCTGTGGGCTTGCAGAGGAGGGTTAGTTGCCACCGCGGCACCAGCGAGGGAGCAGCGGTGCCAGGCGGCAGCGCCAGGGCCGTCAGAGGAAATCAGCTTCCTGGTGGAGCCACTGGATGAAGCCGTGCGCGGTTCCCAGCCCCGCTGCTCCCGCTGCCCGGCGGGAGGAAGCTGCAGGGTTCCTGCCCTGGGAGCCAGACGCCTGTTTGCCGGAACCCTGGCTCCAGCAGCTGTGCCAAATCTCACCCGCCCTGGGTGTGTGGGCACCCAGAGGTGGCGGGTGGGAGGTGAGAGCCACCAGCTCCTCGTGGCTCCCACGGCCAGCAGCCACGGTCCCAGGGTGACCCCAGGTAGAAAGGGGTCACCACAAGGTGCAGCACGGCCGTGCACTCTCCCAGTTTAGCCCACCCTGGGTGCTGGACTGGTGTGCCAGGCAGTGCCACGGTCCCGTCCCCTGTGCCACATCCTTGTCCCAGCAGCCCACACATCGGCAGTGGAGGTTACCTGGCAGGAAGCGCCTGAGTCAGCAGCCAGCACCGGGTGACTCAGCCGGCTCCTCTCCTCTCCTCTCCTCCCGCATGGCAAACCTCCCTCCCGGCCTCAAGATCAGTCCAATATCATCCACCAGTGGCAGCCCCGGCCTCACTCCTCTCCCCTGCTGCTGTGACATGACCACGGCATGGGTGTGCTGGAGGGTGTGAGGGCTGTGCCAGGTGGGAGGCTTGGGAAGGGCAGGGCTGGCACATGGCCCCACTGCAACCACAGCTCTCCGGGGAAGGGACAAGGACACCAGTGATGGGTTTGTGGCTGCCAGCTGCAGCGCCTGGCTCCCCACTGGCCCTGGAACAAGCTTTGTTTGTCCACCCTGGTGTCACCTGTGAGGTGTCTGGTGCTGTGTAAGCGGCGTTAATCTGATGAAGGAGTGACAAGCAGCATCGATATCCTGCTCCCACCACACACAGATCACGCCACAATCAGCATCTGGGAGCACTGGCAGAGGTGGCAGTGAACTGGGAGGTGCCAGGGACAGACCCACAATGTGCTGCGCTCTAGGTTGTCCCCATCCTTCTGCCCTGACCCTGCAGGTGATGGTGCCAGGGGACCTGCAGTCTCTCAGGCCCAAATGAGGGCTGGGGATGGGCACAGGAAACACAGGAGCCATCCTAGGAACCCCCAGCTGGCACTGAGCTTGGCAGTGTGGCTCTGCCACCAGCAGTGCCCACATGCCCCTCAGGAACAGCCCATTCCCATCCCATTCCAGGCCACAGGTGGTCAGCAGGGATGAGGGCAGGGTGACACCGTGCCCCTGCCGTGCCGTGGCCATGGTGCTGGGCAGAAGCACAGGGAAACAAAGGAGCCAATAAGCTGGGGGGGCAGGGGGGGACTGGGGCTGAGCGTGCAGGCGCAGGAGATTTCAGGGCCTGAAATATTCATCAGGGCTGAGGCGGTGCCTGCCGTCATGCCGGCCGCGAGCGATGGCACGGGGGGGCTTCAATAATGCATCGCTTGGAAACGGCTCACGAGAGGGGCTGGGGGCACACAGAAAATGGGGGTTCCCTCCGCTGGCTGCAGTCACCCCAGGCCTGTGATGCTGGCCAGGTGATGGGAGCTGGGTGCTGGGCAGGGGACAGGGCAGGAGGGGCTGGGGATGGCCAGGAGAGCACCAAGAGGTGCTGGCAGGTGTGGGGTGCCCTGTGCTGCTGGCACCACCCGAGGGGCTGGCAGAGGACCCTGGGTGGGTGCAGTGTCCCTGCAGCCTGGCAGTGCCCAGCTGCTCCATCTGGGCTAGGTGGGGCCCCATGCCTGGCTGTGAGCATGGCCCCATGCCCCCCGTGCAGGTGTTGCTGTCGCAGCCACTTTGTGCTCCTGTGCTCAATAATTCAGAGCATCCACCCAACTGTGCTGCACTTGCCTCTGGCCGCAGGCTGGCCACACCAGCTCCTGCCAGCTGCTGGGACTGGCCTGTCCTGTCCCTGTCCCTGGGCTGGGACTGCAGGCACCTGAGGAGCTGCCCTGGTGCTGGTCAGGCAGCTCCAGGCTCTGCCGTGGCTAACGAGCTCTTTGCAGGGGAAGCTCGTTAGCAGCCTGAGGATCAAATGAGCACAGGGCCGATCAGTGGATGTCAGGAGCAGGGCCCAAGACACTCCAGGGCTCCACCTCCACCATCCCCACAGCATCCTCCCACTGCAGAGGCCGGATGGCAGCGCAGGTGGCGTGAGCCTGGTGGCACCCTGGCACAGAGCACCTCAGCATCCCCTTGGGAGGTGCTGCCCACGGTGGGCACCTGCCCCAGCCTCTGCCCCCATTGTCTGGCTGCCCTGGAGACAGGGGCACTGTGCTGGGGTGGTGCCCTGTGTCATTTGCACCCACCCACTGAAGTCCTAATCATTCTCCCCAGGGATGCAGAGATTGTCCCGGCACGGGGACCATGCAGGCTCTCAGTCTGCAGCAGGTCCAAGCAGAGCTGGCAGCAAGGGCAGCTCCTGCCCATCCCTGCTCTGGCATTGTCCATCAGGATTATTGTCCAGCAAGATTACATCACACTGGGAGTGCACTCCAGCTCATGCAAGGGCACAGGAATGACAGGACAGACGGACACAGGCATGGACAAACAGCCACACTGGCCCGGAACAGTGATGGCACAGGCAACAACTGTGCCTACACCCCTGCATATGCACACCCACCAGTGCCAGGTTGTCTCACACACACCGACTGCCACCCTGATCCCTGGAGTGGACACAAACATCAGTGCCCGCTGCTCCCAGCTGGGCAGCTGGGACTGGCCAGCTGCTCGCCCAGCCCTGGGGATGCAGGTGGGATGTGCCAGCCCCTGCCTGTGCCGCGCCAGCCCGGTGCCCGCACCCTCATTGCTATGGCAGGAGCGGGCTCAGTGCGTGCAGCTCCGGTTAATTAAGCGGCGCGGGCCAGCTCCCTCCAAGCCCCCGCTGAGTGTTTTGCTAAATTATAACCTTGACGATGCGTATCATCAGGCGGCTGCTCGGGAACGGCCGCTCCAGCCCCCACACCCCCTGCTCAGCCCTGCTGTGGGGCTGTGGAGCTGCCCGGCCACGGTGGCATCGCGAAGAGGTGGCATCATGAAGAGGTGGCATCACGAAGAGGGGGCATCCCTCAGAGTGCCCGTGGCTGCCGGGTAATAAGGGAGCTGGTCCGAGGTGGGTGATGGGCTCTCAGAGTCCTGCGGCCAGTGCCCAGTGTCCAGTCCATGGTGCCCAATGTCTGGCATTCCCAGTGCCCTGCTCCTCAGGGCTCAGCGTGCGTGTCCCCTCAGCACACGTGTCCCCTCGGCATGTCGAGCCAGTGGCCCCGTTTCCATGGTGACACGGAGCCATTTCCCATCTCCGGGATGCTCTCGACAGCTCTGGGGTGGGTGCTGCTGCCGTTGCCCTTAGCCCATGGAGAACAGGCAGGGATGGGCCCCACCGCCCTGGGGGCTGTGCCCCCAACCTTTCATCCCTCGGGGCAGGTTACTGTGCCCAGTGTCCTCTGTGTGTCCTCGGGCTACCCCGGGACAGCTGCAGAACCTGACCTCATCCTCGTGCTGGGGTGATGAGGGATGTTTGGGGCATGCTGAAGCCCCTGCCACAGCAGGGTTGGGTGGGGGCAGCGTGGCTGGGTGAGGGATTTGCTGCCAGGAGTGGGAACACCACAGAGCTAAAGGGCTTGTGCCCAGCAGGCTCATCCTAGTGCCACAGTCCCTGTTGTGACAGTGAGCCAGGCCATGGGGTGGGCACAGCCAGCCACGCTGTGCTCCCTCCTCAGTGGCTGCTGTGGCTCCCAGCCCCTGGCACGACACGGCTCTTTATCCTGCTCTCCATCTCCGTGCTGCCTATTACCATTTCCCATCACTTGCTATTCCAGGTGATAAATTTTTCCTTCCCACTTTCTGAAGGTTTAACTCCCACCCCCCTGGGGCACCCGACATCCTCACCCCACACTCCTCCCCATTGGCACCCCAGCACCCTGGCTGGTGTGGGTGGCACTGGGAGGGGGGGTAGGGGCAGCCCCGAGGCAGGGGGATGGTGAGACAGAAGGGATGGGCTAATGGAGCCCATTCCTTGAATAGATTCAATTTCTGCCGCGGCGGCTGCGGGGTGCGGAGCCATCAATTGGATTCAGGGGACGGGGAATCTGATTTGGAGCGGCCGCGCCATCAATTAGCCGTTATTGATGGCATTGCTCATTGGAAGTCGATGGGATTTGAAGCTGGTGGCAGCTCCTGCATACCAAATAACTCTGGCTCAAGGACAGGACCCAGACCTAGCACCCACTCTGGGGGTCCCAGAGGGACCCCTTGGCCTTGTCTGGGAATGCCTGAGGGTCTGGGGAAGGGGTGGTGCAATGGGTAGCCCCCCCTTGAATGCCTGCATGGGTTCCTGCAAGGCACTGCCCGCCAACATCCCTGCAAAGGGAGCCTGCAGGGCACTGCTGTCCCCCAGCATCTTTGAATGGAGGTTCTTTGGGGGATGCCCCCACTCAGCATCCCTGCATGGGGGTTCCACAGGGCATGGCTGTCCCCTGGAACCTGTGCATGGGGGTTCCACAGGGTACAGCCCCCTGGAATCCCTGCATGGGGGTCCTGCAGGATACCGCCCCCAATCATCCCTGCATGGGGGTCCTGCAGGATACATCCCCCAATCATCCCTGCATGGGGGTCCTGCAGGACATGGCTGTCCCCTGGAATCCCTGCACAGGGGTCCCACAAGTCACCATCACCCCTGACATCCCCACCCACCGGTCCTACAGGCCCCACTGCCCCCCAGCATCCCCGCAGGTGGGTACTTTGGGGGATGCCCCACCCAGCATCCTACACGGGGGTCTCTCGGATATGATGTCCCCCAGAATGTCTCACCCCATCCTGGGGAGGGGAGGGTCCCACAGGAGATGCCCCCCCTGCACTAGGCAGCCTCCGTGTCCCCCAGGGGGAGGGGGCACCCCTCCCTGCAGGACGGGGTGCACGATGGGGTGCAGTGGGGGAAGGGCAGGCAGCCGCGCGGGGGGAGGGGAGCGGCACGGTCGATGCTTTTGCTCAGCCTCTTGCCAAGCAGCTTCTTTCTCCCAGAAGCCATAAAACCTGTCTGACGTGCCCGGCACCACTGCGGCAGGCGGCCGGCAACGCCTGCATGGCGAGGGGCTGGGGGGCCCTGCTGCAGGTGGCCCCGGGGGGAGTTGGGCCCCTCTCGAGCCCCTCAGGAGGGCAAGTGGGGGGCTGCACTCATGGGATGGGGGGCTGAGAGCGTCAGGGAACTCTCCCACCGGTTGGCAAGCCTGAGGCATGTGGCAGAGCCGTGACTCTGACAGGAACACAGCTGTGCCATGGGATCAGCCCCCACTGGTCCCCCTTCCACTCAGGAAGGGGAAAACCCTGCAGCTCCCCGCACCCCCCATTTCTGGCATCTTATGGGGTGCATAGATGGAGAAATGGACAGAGAGCGGCTGCTCTGTGCACACCCCAACCACACCCAAATGTGGCAACAGAGACCAGGGTGCCTGGCTGGGGGCTTTGGGTGAGTGACCCCCAAGCCCACTGCCCCCTCACCCCCTGTCCCACTGCTCATCCCACCACCAGGTGTTAATCACCAGCAGCTCATCTGTAATTAAAGCTCTCCGGTGACAGGAGCTGATGACAATATCAAACTGCTGCAATGAAGCCCTTGGCCATGAGGGCTGTGCAGGGAGCGAGGGGCAGGGACAACCTGGAGGAGCTGCCCTGGCACCCGCACAGGGTTGGGGGGTACGGGCAGGGGGACGGCAGGGGGGCTGCACAGCCAGGGGCGCAGCGATCTTGCAAATATTGTATTGCTCAGTCACTACCAAGGGTTAAAACCAAACCGAGGGCACGGAGGAAGGCGTCTTCCCAGAAGACAGATCAGCTTGTCCTCGCTGCAGGAGGACACAGCAGCGGCGGATGCCGCCATCGGAGCTGCTGCCCCGCTCCGGGGTCGGGGGTCCCTGGGCCCCAGGGGAGGGGGTCCGTGGGGAAAGGCACGAGATGAGGTGGTGGCCGTGGGGCAGAGCAGGCGTTCGCTGAGGGGACCCCAGCGCCGGGCCGGTGGCCGGTGGGGCAGGGCCGGGGTGTGGCGATCCCAGCGCGCGGATTCGCGGCAATCCCGACGTGCGGCGATGCGATGGCCCTGAGAGGGAGAGAGCCCCGTCCAGGGATGCTTCGGGGCAGCAGGCAGATGCCCACCCAGTGCCCCGGAGCCCCCACTGCCCCTCACCTTCCAGCCCGGAGCTCCCGGCCCCAGCTCGGCTTTGCGGAGGTCCAGCAGGCGGGTCATGGCCTGGGGCTGCCCCACGGGCTCGGGGGGGTTGGCTGGGAGGAAGAGTCTGGAAGCGGCGTTGGGGCAGAGGAGCCCATCCCCCCGCCAGGGGCAGCGCCGGGGTCAGATCCAGAGCAGGGCCAGGAGCACGAGCGTCAGGCATGGGCTGCAGGGCTGTGATGGCACCGCGGTGCCCCGGGCAGGAGCCACATCTGCCAGGGCAGAAGCAGTGGTCAGGGCGAGCCGGTCCCCGACCTCCCAGCCCCACCCCTGTACCCACCTTCGGGCCCACCGCGCCCTCGGGGCTGCGAATTCGGCACCTCTGTCACCGGCTCTGGCGCTGAAAAAAACCCACCGATGTCAGGAACCGGCTCCCGTGGGTTACGTGGAGCCGCCCCCGAGGCTCCGGTATCCCCTAGTGGGGACCGGTGGAGCCCCCGAGTTTCGGGGCACAGCCCCCCCGGCCGGACTCACTGGTGCCTCTGCAGCAGACGGTGACGCGCAGCTTCAGGCATCGCCCGGCGCTCTCGGGGCTGGGCACGGCTGGGCAGGGGGGGGTCAGCGGGGACCGGCTCCGGTGCGGCCCCCCCGGGACCCCCCGACGGCGGCTCCGCGCGGGCCGGGGGCGCCCCCTCCTGGCGGAACGCGGGGACGGCGCCCCCACCCCGGAGCACGCAGAGCCCCCCCGGGACCCCGAACCGGCGGCACCCCGAACCGGCGGCACCTCGACCCCTCGTGACCCCCGCTGGAGCACCCAGACACCCCCTGCACCCCGAACCGGGGGCACCCCGACCCCTCATGCCCCAACCCCGGAACATCCAAACATCTCCTGCACCCCGAACAGAGGGCACCCCGTACTAGGGACGCCCCGAACTGGGGGCACCCCGAATCGGGGGCACCTCGACCCCTCGTGCCCCAACCCCGGAACACCCAAACATCTCCTGCACCCCGAACCGAGGGCACCCCGTACTAGGGACGCCCTGAACTGGGGGCACCCCGAACCGGGGGCACCCCGACCCCTCGTGCCCCCACCCCGGAGCACCCAGAGCCCACCCTGCACCCCGAACCGGCGGCACTGACCCCGGAGCACCCAAACACCCCCTGCACCCCGAACCGGGGGGAATCCAACTCCTCGTGCCCCAGTCCCGGAGCACGCACAGCCCACCCTGCACCCCGAACCGGGGGCATCCCGAATTGGGGACACCCCGAACCG
This sequence comes from Montifringilla adamsi, assembly GCA_017590115.1. Taxonomy (NCBI): domain Eukaryota; kingdom Metazoa; phylum Chordata; class Aves; order Passeriformes; family Passeridae; genus Montifringilla; species Montifringilla adamsi. Next base: position 373,133 of record JAGGNK010003447.1, read on the forward strand.
GGGGTACCCTGAGCCCTCGTACCCCCCGCCAGAGCACCCAGAGCCCACCCTGCATCCCACCTCCCCACACACCCTCCACCCCAGGGCATCCAGACCCCACCCATGCACCCTGATCCCCTTGTGCCCCCCTCCATGGGAATCCAGAAACCCCTTTAACCCTGATCCCCTTGTGCCGCCCTCCATGGGAATCCAGAAACCCTCTGCACCCCACACCTCCATGAATCCCCCACCCCAGGGCATCCAGAACCCCTCTGCACCCCACACCTCGATGAATCCTCTACCCCAGGGCATCCAGACACCCCCTGCATCCCCATCCCCTCGTGCCCCCACCCTTGGGACACCCACAGCCTCCTGCACCTCAGCCCTGGCATCATTCAGAACCCCCATGTTCCCCTCACCCTCAGTGGCATCCTGGCTGTAGCCTCACCCCCCACACGCCCTAAACTCGGCTCCATGGGCATCCTGGTGACACCCAACCCTGGGGAGCTGCACTCAAGACCCCCTGACATGTTCTGACCCCGGGGAGCACACCCAGCGCCCCGTGACCCCAGCTCAGCCCCCGCGGCTCCCGGAGGGGACTCACAGATGTAGTAGTAGGTCTCCCCCGGCTGGAACTCGAAGCCGAGTGAGAAGGGGGTGAAACGCTGGATCTTCTCGGAGAATCGGACGGGCCCGAAGGGCGCCCGTGGCCGGTTGCACTCCCAGCGTTTGAAGGCGCCAGGGGTCTCGTAGCAGCCGCGATAACCCTCCCGATCCACCATGAAGAGCGTGAAGGTCTCTGCCCGGCCGGCCGGCACCGCCCCCTCGTAGTGTGGGCAGTAGATGTCCAGGTAGTCATTGATGGCCACCTGGATGGAGTAATCGTCCCGCAGGAACCTGCCGGGCATGACAAGCCGGGGGTCTCTTAGGAGGGGTGCCCTGCTGCCCCAGCGGAGCAGGGAGTTGGGCTTTTCCCAAAAAACCCCCGACAGCCAGGCATCAGCTCGGATTAGCCGCAGGCCGCTGGAGATGAATGGGCTCGGCCACCGCGGCCGGGGGGGTTTGTGCAGCCACGCTGCCCAGGCACAAAGCCCCTCGCCCCAGGCACCCGCCTGGCCGCTGATCGGACATGACACGCCGCTGGGGGACCGTGTGCTGGGGACGCTCCAGCCCCGGCACGGTGCTGGCAGGGGGTGGCGGCCGGGACAGGGGGCACGGGGCGGGCAGGGCAGGGGTGCAGCACTGGGGATGCTGTGAGCTCAGGGTTGTGCCGACAGCAAGGCCGGGGTGGAGCAGCTGTGCAGGCACACACACGTGTGCACACACATGAACGTGCACACACGTGTGCACACGGTGGTCCTGAGAGTCTGGGATGGGTGATGGAAAAGAGGGGCTGGCAGGGAGACCTCGGCCCCCAAGCTGGCCCCGGTGCAGCTGGTGTTCACAGACAGTTCTGGCAGAGTCCAGAATATTCATCAGCAGGATGGCAGCACTGGCAAAGGGGGGATTGAACCCCCAACACCCCACTCAGGCTGGGGGCTCCCCGAGGGCAGGATGGAGCACAGACTCCTGCTGACTCAGAGCATCCCACGGGTGACGCTGGCTGGGACGGGCCTGGGCAGAGCCAAGGGCTGGGGGCACGGGGCCCTGCCTGACCCAGCAGAGGGGCACACAGAGCCCCCCTTCCTGGGGCATCCATGGGTGGTGGGGTCTCACCTCTCCCAGCTGCAGGGTGGGAGCAAGGCAGCGTCTGCACCCCCAGCCCTCCCCATCATGTGCTGGTGTGCCCCAGTGCAGCAGGCCCAGAGCCCAGGACCTCCGTGGGGGAGGCCCCAGGATCCTTACCCTGCCTCCTTCTCCCTGAGAAGCCCCGAGCTGGGAAATACCTAAAATGGAGGAGGCTGGAAGGGGGATGGAGCCAGACCCTGGTGACAGCCAAGCTCACAGGCAGCACCAATGGCGCTGGAGTGCCCCCACCATGGAAACCCACAGCCCTGAAGTGCCACCCACCAGCCTGATGCCACGAGAGGACGCCCAGACTTCAGTGCTACCAAGGGCATTCAGGCTCAGCACAGGCGGGTACCACCGGCAGATTGGCAGCACCAGGACTGCCCACCATCTCGGTGCCACCAAGGGCTTGGTGCCACCAGGAGTGCCCACTGGCCTGGGGGCAACCAGGGCTGCCCAGGAACACCCAGAGCTTGGTGTCACTGAGGGAGACTCACGAGCTGGATGCCACCCGGGGCTCAGTGCCACCAGCAGTGCCTGGGGCTAAGCACCACCCAGGTGTGCTCGCTGCCCCGGTGGCACCCAGGGATGCCCAGCGGCTCGATGCCACCGGGAGTGCTCAGGGCTCAGTGCCCTCTATGGGCACCGGGGATCGGTACCAGCTGGGGCACTCACCGGCTCTGCACTGCCCGGGGCTCGGTACCACCGGGGGTGCCCGGTGCTGCTCAGAGCTCAGCACCCCCAGGGCTTCTCACCCGCTGCCCAACGCCCAGCGCTGCCCGGTGCTTCGGTACCACCGGGGCTCGGTACCACCGGGGCTCGGTGCCGGGAGGTACCACCAGGAGGTACCACCGGGGATGCCCGGGGGCTCGGAGCACCGGGGGCCGCTCGCCTGCTCGGCATTACCTGGGGGCTCGCTGCTGTCGAGGATGCCGGGGGCTCGGTCCCACCGGGAGGTGCTCCCCGGCTCAGTCTCGCCCGTGGGCGCCCGGTGGCCCGGTGGCCAGCAGCCCCGCCCCCCCGAGCCCACCGCCCGCCGCCCCTCCCGTCCCGTCCCGTCCCGTCCCGTGGCGGCGGCGC
>JAGGNK010003447.1:376018-386549 GCA_017590115.1 Montifringilla adamsi
GCGGGGCTCGGCACGGCCCGGCCCGCCCCGACAACTTCGGGCCAATCCCGCCGCGCCGCCGCCCGGCAACTTCACCGACTGCCATTAACCCTTGGCGGGCGGCACCGGCACCCACCGGCACCGGCACCGCCATCGGGACCAGCACCGAGACCGGTAACTCCCCACCGGCATCCAGCGGCACCAGGACCGGCACCAGCAGCCACTCCCCAGTCCGGTAACCCCGGTACCGCCAACATCCACCGGCACCGGTATCCCTGGCAACTCCCCGGTACCTCTCCTAGCCCGACACCGAGCCGGTACCGTGAATATCCACCGGCACCGGGACCAACAGTGCCCGGGCATGTGGGCTCAGCATCCCCGGTAACAGCATCCCTGGCACCGGCACCGACACCCCGGGCATCCATTGGCACCGCCCCTGGCACCAGCGGCTCCGGCCCAATCCGGCACCGCTCCGGTACCGGCACCGGCAGCGCTAGCTGCCCCCGCCGGTACCGGGCATCGGCAGCCAACGGTACCGGGCCCTGTGGGCACGGGGAGCTCACACGGGGCAGCTCTCACACACGCGTGTGCCCGGGCCCACCAGGCAGCTCCTGCCCACGCGTGGCTGTGCCCACGAGCAGCTCTTGCACGCGTGTACCCGTGCACACGGGATGGCTTTTGCACACACGTGTGGCTGCGGTGGTGGCAGCTGCTGGCCACGTGTCCCTGCCCACCAGGCAGCTCTTGCACATATGTGTGTGTGTCCCCAAAGAGCTCCTGCACACACGTGTGCTCACGTTTGACACCTGTGACCAAGCCTACAGGGCAGTTCTTGCACACGTGTGTGTGTTTGTATCCTTGGAACAACTCCTGCACACGTGTGCTCAGGTGTGACACCTGTGTCCCTGCCCACCAGGCAGCTCTTGCACATATGTGTGTGTGTCTGTGTCCTCAGAACAGCTTCTCTACATGTGTGTGCTCATGTGTGATAGCTCCTGCTCACGTGACACCCGTGTCCCTGCTCACCAGGCAGCTCTTGCACACGTGTGTGCCCAACGAGCTCTCGCTCACACGTGTTCCTGCCACATCTGTGCCCGCACAGAGCAGCTCTTGCACACCCGTGCCCGTTCAGTGTGGGTCCCTGCCCTGCACACACACGTGGTGAGCACACAGGGCAGCTCTCGCACACACACGTGTACCTGTGGGCTAGCAGGCGATTTGCACACGCACGTTCCTGCCCAGAAAACAGCTCTTGCACAAATGTGTGGCAGCTCCTGCCCCAGCACACAGGACAGCTCCTGCACACGCGTGTGTCCAGATCCACAGGGCAGCTCTTACACACACACACATGTGCTCATGAGTGTGTGGCAGCTCCTGCACACGTGTGTGCCCATGTTGGTGACAGCTTCTGCCCATGAGTGTGCCCACCAGGCAGCTCCTGCACACACGTGTGCGTTTGTGGCAGCCCCTTGTGTGACCACGTGTGACTTGTGTCACCATGCACACACGGTGGCTTTCACACTCACACATCTCTGTCCACCAGGCAGCTCTTACACACACCTGTGCCCCTAAAGCAGCTCTTACACACACACACCTGCGCCCACACAGACTGAGCAGCTCTTGCACACGCGTGTGCCCCTGTGTGGGCATTCCCATGCATGTCCCTGCTCACTGGGCAGCTCTAACACACGTGTGTGCCCATGGAGCAGCTCTGGCACACTCGTGTGCCCACTGGGCAGCTCTAACACACGTGTGTGCCCATGGAGCAGCTCTGGCACACTCATGTGCCCACTGGGCAGCTGTCACACACTCATGTGCCCAAACAGCAGATCTAGCACATGCATGTGCCCACTGGGCAGCTGTCACACACTTGGAGCAGCTCTCACACACTCGTCTGCCCATGGAGCAGCTCTGGCACACTCGTGTGCCCACTGGGAAGCTCTCACACACTTGTATGCCCAAAGAGCAGCTTTCACACACTTGTATGCTCACCAGGCAGCTTTTGTACACTCGTGTGCCCACCAGGCAGCTCTCACACATTCGTGTTCCCAAACAGCAGATCTAGCACATGCATGTGCCCACAGAACAGCTCTCACACACTCGTGTGCCCACGGTGCAGCTCTCACAAACTTGGAGTAGCTCTCACACACTCGTGTGCCCACGGAGCAGCTCGGGCACACACACACGTGCCCACTCGCGTGTGTCACCCCGTGTCCCCTCACCCCGCCCGTGCCCACGTGGCCCCCGGACACCGCCCCCGCTGCAGCCGCGCGCAGTCCCCGCTAGGGGGCGGCGACGCTCGGGAGCCCCTTCCGGCGCGGGGCCTGCCGGGAGTTGTAGTTCCCCTCCCGCTCCCCCCCGGTGCCGGTCGCGGTGCCCCGGTGCCGGTGCGGCGGAGGCAGCGCAGAGGCGCTCACAGCCCCTTTATTGACGTGGCGGGTGAAAAAGGGGGCGGCGGAGCCCGGCGGGGTTCGGCCTTCCCCGCGGATCCAGCGCTGCGCATTCCCTGCCCGCGGCTCAGGCCTCTGGCGGGGCCGGGGCGGGCCTGGCAAGAGGAGGGAGGGCGATGGGGTGAGGGTGGGGTCGGCACAACTTCCCCCTGCAGCTCCCCTCGTCCCCTGCTCTGCATCCCCACCCTGACGCTCTCCTTTCTCCTCTCCCACCCTGTTCTGGCCCCTCATTTCTCCTGGCCACCCCCTTTCCCCCACCCGCACTCCCCTCAGGCCTCTGCAGGCCCCCCACCCTGGCACCCCACATTGTCCCCTCAAACCCCCCCGGACCCCCCAGCCCTGGCTGTCCCCCCGTGCTCACCTGGCAGGAATCACGGTGACATAGGCGTGCCCAGGGGGGGTCTCACTGCGGGCTAGCGAAGGGCCCGGGGGGTCTGAGGGCAGCGGCCGCTGCGGTGGAGGGGGCTTGGCTGGACCTGGGGGCTGCAAGGGCACGGGGGGGGGGGCAAAGCTCGGCGGTGGGCTGACCCCCCGACGGGCTCGGGGGGTGGGAATCGGCCTCGTGCCCCACACGCAGGTGCTGCTGCCGTTACCTGAGCGCTCAGCAGCACAGGGTCTGCGGGCAGCGGGCGTGTGGGGGGGGGCGGCCTGTCCGAGGGGGGGGCCTGGGCAGAGAGAGAGGGACAGTGTGACAGCGGGGGACAAGTGGGGGAGCGCGGGAACCAGCCTCCCGCCGGGCAGGAGGGGTCTGGGGACAGCTGTGTCACACAAGTCCCCGAGAGCTGGAGCGCAGCCAGACATGCAGCGGGTCCGGGGTGGGCTGGGGGGTACCCCCCGCCCTGCCCGGGCATTACCTTGGGCACAGGGTCCGGCGGGAGAGGCCGGGAGGGCGGATCAGGCCGGGCTGAGCCGAGGGCAGCCGGCTGCGGAGAGAGGGAGAGCGGGGACAAGCCATGCAGCATGCGGAGACCCCCCTCCCGCCAGGCAGAGACAGAGACCCCCCCTCAGTGCACAGCCCTGGCTGGGACGGGCTCCAATCCCGGTTGTGCCAAGTGGCCGTGCCAGGCTGCTATGGGTGCCAGGGAGTGGGATTCCACAGCCCAGGACTGGAGCAAACTGGGCACCCGCTACCCCCATCCTCACCTTGCTGCCATGCATGACCTGCAGCTCCGTGGCCTGCCGCCACTGCGGGGGCCGGGGACGCGCAGGGGGCCCTTGGCTGCTGCCCGACGGGGGCTCTGGCTGTGAGATCCTGCAGGGAAAACCCAGGATGAGACCCTGCTCGCTCTGGGCACTTGGGGGACCCCGCACGGCCACCGAGCGACACCGACACCAGCAGAAGCCCAAGAGAAACGAACCCCTCGGCGCTGGAAGATGCGACACCCCGCACCCCGGGGCTGCCCCGCACCCCACGGGCACTGCCAGGGGAAGAGCGCAGCACCGGAGGCCTTGCGAAGCAGGACGGCTCGGGGACAGCCCCACGCCCGGGCGCCGGAGGTGACGTTACCCGCTCCAGCCGTCTGCGGCTCCGGGACCCAGGAACCGCACCTGGGTCTCAGCACTGTGGGGAGAAGAGTGGGGGGCTCAGCCCGGGGCTGGGGGGCGAGAGGAGCCGCGGGGATGTGAGGTGACAGGGCTGTGACCTGCGCTGGGGACGCACACACACACACATGGATGGTCACTCTGCGGTGACACGTGTGCACAGCGCCCGGGCAGCCACCACGGGGGACGCGTGTGCCTGTGTGCTCACATGCCAGGGCACACGCGTGCGGAACTGAGCGTGCCACCTGCGTGCCACATGCAAGAGGTGTGTGTGCCACCTGTGTGTCACAGCACGAGCGAGCGGAGTCGAGCAGGCCGCTGATGTGCCACGGCGAACACGTGCAGAGGTGTCGCGTGCCACCTGCATGTCTTGGCACACACACGCAGAGGCCGGCGTGCCATCTGCATGACACGGCACACGCATGCAAGGGGGTTGTGTGCCACCTGCGTGTCACAACACACACGTAGAAGTGCGTGTGTCACCTGTGTGTCACGGCACACGCATGCAGAGGTGAGCGTGGCAGCCACGTGCCACCGGTGTGCCTCGGCACACACATGCAGAGGCGAGCGTGCCAACACCCACGTGCCCCCCACACACCCCTGATGCACCCCCCACGTGCCCCCCTGTCCCCCAGTACCTGTACTGGCAGGAGGTGCCCTTTCCAAGCTGGCAGAGGTGCTTGTGCAGGCCGGCACGGCGGGCTCGGCACAGCCCCAGTGCCAGCGCCAGCCCCAGCAGCGCACTCAGCAGCAGGGCCGTGGGCAGGGCGCTTCCCCCTGCGGGAGAGCAGCACGTCAGCCCCCGCCGTGCCTGTTCCCCCCCCCGGCACCCGCACAAAGCCCCATTCTCTGCGCTCGCTTGGGTCCTCACCTCGTTCAAGGCCGGCAGGGCCGCTGTCCTGGCTGCCCCCCACTCCGGGGCTGTCACAGCTTGGGGGGGCCCAGCCCCGCTCACAGTGGCAGTGCCCGTGGTTGTTGCACACCTGGGGGGTGACAATGGCTGAGCTCAGCCCCTGAGGGGCAGGTCCCCACTGCCAGCAGCCGCTCCCCAGCCCTGCACTCACCCCGTGCCCATGGCATTTGCTCTGGCACTGCTGGTCACCCAGCATGGAGATGTCCTGGCACCGGTGCTGGAGACACATCTGTGGGGGATGGGGTGTCAGCACTGGGAGATTCCCCTCGGGCCCTTCCCTGTCGCCCCATTTCTCACCTTCCCAGGGCCACAGGTGGTGCCAGGCAGCACCATGGCTGCATCGGTCACATCCTCATCCCCGGGCAGGGTGATCCCCTGGCAGGACCCCTCTGGGCTGTCCCCACGGGAGCTGCTGCGCTGGCACTGCAGCATCCCACACCTGGTGTCCCTGCAGGGACAGAGGGGTCAGGGCAGGGGGCATGGCAAAGGGCACATGGAGAAGGACGGGGACCTCACTCACTGCTGTGTGCAAGTGACATAGGAGCCGTTGGGGAGCTGCCCGCAGTGCCCATGTTCATCTCCTCTTGTGTTCAGGGCAGCCATGCAGGAGCTGGAGACAGGACTAGCACCTGCAGCGGGGGCAGAGACCCTCAGCTCCCCTACTTAGCTGCCAGCACCCCACCCTGGCCCTGCTCTACCTGGCCCCAGCAGCTGCTGGCACTGCCCCTCGTAGGTGGCACAGGCCCCGCTGTAGCAGCGTGCCCGCCCGCCGGCACAGGGCTGCCCGTCCTGCAGGAATGTGTCAGGGGGGCAGCGCGGTGAGACCCCATCACAGAACTCGGGCAAGTCACACTCGCCCAGCGGCTCCCGACACACGTGGCCAGCACGGCGCAGCTGTGGGGGGACATGGTCAGATCAATGGGGTGGGTGGGGGACATGGTCAGATCAATGGGGTGAGTGGGGGACATGGCCAGATAAATGGGGTGAGGGGGGGACATGGCCAGATAAATGGGGTGAGTGGGGCACTCGCCCACCATGGGGAGTGGCTGCTGTGCCCATGGCATGGGTGCCCATCCCCACACACCTGGCAGTCCTCACAGCAGGCGTCCTCGGTGGCACACGTGGCTCCTGGCATCAGCTGGCAGGAGCTGCTGTTGCAGCAAGGATCCGTGCACTCCTGCAGTGTGGGGGCTGCAGTCAGTGGGTGCCAGCAGCACTGGAAACCACCCTGCCAGCCCCAGACACCCATGGAGCAATGGGGTGGCTTCAGGGCTCCAGGCCTACCCAGAGCCCCCCGTACCACGCTGAGGCCGCAGTCGCACTCCTCGCCCAGCTCTACGAAGTGGTTCCCACAGGTGGGGCTCCCGGTCAGGAGCTGGGGCTCGGGGACATTGGAGAGGCACCAGCCCTGGCCCTGCTGCAGGCTGCGCTCCAGGTCCTGCCAGCTGCAGTTGCTGAAGCTCAAGCCAGGTGTCAACCTGCAGAGGCAGGAAGGGGCCCGTGAGGTGAGGTGAGGAGAGGAAGGGGCTTGGCCCCAGCTCCCCGAAGGGCTGCCCGCTGCCCTCACCCCGTGGGTGGTGCCATGATGCAGCCGCGGTCGTGCCGGAGGTCGCCGCAGTCGCAGAGGCGCCCAGCGTTGTCGTGGCGCATGCCCAGGTTGTGCCCCAGCTGATGGGCCACAGTGGAGGCCACGACGAGGACACTGACAGAGTGGTCCTGTGGGACAGGAGGGTCAGGGAGGGCAGCTGGTGGGAGGATGGGGTGGGGGGACAGAGGCACTGACCATGCTGACCCCCGCAGAGCGCGTGGGGGAACACACGGAGGCCTGAGTCGACATCCCCACGGACACATCATCAAAGTGGGCACCCCTGGAGAGAGAGCACAGTGCGTTGGCGGACTGCTGCGGCCTCATCCCCCCGTCCCCACGCTGTCCCCCACTCACGTCAGGAGCTGGGCATTGTCGTGGGGCAGCCGGGGCAGCAGCTCCTCCCGGCGCCAGCGCAGGAACCGCTCCAGCACAGCCCGGGCGCTGCCGCCCACCGCGATCTTGTCACCCTCGCTCCAGACCTCCACCGCCAGCAGGGCCACCCGCACTCCCAGCGGGCGGAAGAACTGGGGGAGCACACAGGGGTCAGAGCCCCCCCAGCACTGCAGAGGCAAGGGCTGGGATGGACAGGCGCAACCATGACTCACCACATCCACCTGGCTGGCGATTTCCAGGGTCCGGGTGTGAACACGTTGTAGGTTGGGGTAATTCTGGAACTGGGGAAACAGGGAGAGGGGTCACAGGGGTGGCTGTGGGAAGGGCAGCCCCTGCTGTGGGGACACTGCCCAGCACTCACCGCAGCGTGGTCCACCACCATCACCAGCTCCACAAAGTGCTGCTCTGCCGCTGCCCGCTTGCCCTGGGGACAGAAAGGTGTCACTGTCATATTTTCTGAGAAATCCCTTCACCAGGATTTCTTCTCCTGGGAAGCTGAGAAGCCTCAGAGAAAAATGAAACCAATAATTTTCTCCTCTGCTTCTCCTGTGTTTTGCTGCTTTGGAATGTAGTTTGGAGATTGTTTATCCAACAGGTAGTTGTTTGATTGGTTTCATGTGAATTGTTTTTACTTAATGACCAATCACCATCAGCTGTGTCGGACTCTGAGGAGTCAGTCACGAGTTTTTCATTATTATCTTGTTAAGCCTTCTGTAAGTATCCTTTCTGTATTCTTTAGTATAGTTTAGTTTTAGTATAGCATTCTTTAATATAATATAATAACATAAAATAATAAATTAACCTTCTAAGAACATGGAGTCACATTCATTCCTTCCTCCTCCATCCAGGGACCCCAAAAAGACCACAGAGAGGGGTCAGAGTGCTGCTACATGGACACTGTGGGGCAAGACCCCTGAGTGACCTACCCTCTGTGGCCAGGGGGACTCTGTTGCCTCTGCCCCATGGTGGGGGCCCTGCCTGCAGCTCTGTGGCTCCAGCCGAAGGTGGGATGCCCCGTGCTGCCCTGCGGGACTGCTGGTGTCTGGCTCCAGTGTGTAGCTCCTGGTGTCTGACAGCCAGAGGCGGCCACTGGGGAAGGACAGAGGAGCTGGGATATGGAGCCCATCCCATCATCAGCACAGTGGGAGTGGGCTCACAGACCACTGGGCTTGGGGGCTCACCTGAGTCCAGCGCAGGCACAGAGGTTGGCCCAGGAGCCAGGGAAGCCCTGCACTGTCCCCTGGTAGCAGCAGTGCTCCTGCAGCAGAGAAGGGGGCTCAGGATCCAGCCCCAGGCTGGGGTCCCCCTGGGGTACAGGGACAGCTTGGGGACAGCACAGATGCCAGCCATGCTGGAGGCCATACCTGCTCTCTGGGCTCCTGGATCGCCCGTGTGCCATCGGGCAGGTAATAGAGCAGTGCCCCAGTGCCCTGCACCAGCTCCCTGCCAGAGACTCGTGTCACCCACAGCAGGAACCCCCAGCTCACCCTGCCCTGAGCACACCCCGGCAGGAAGGGAGGACTCAGCACCTCCCACCCTGCTGTGGGTGCACCCTGGAGCCCCCACCCCACCTGCACATGGATGCAGACAGGGAATAAGGGACCCCCACTCTAAGTGCACCATGGACAGAGGCAGAGCCCCAGGGTCCCAGGAGGACCCCCACCCTGCACGGGTCCAGAAGCTCCATCCCACGCCCTGCAGTTACCCCCACAACCACAGACTCACCAGTTTTGCTCCAGCTCCAGCAGCAGCCGCACCCCCTCCAGCTCCAGCAGGACTGTCAGACGGGCGGGGAAGCCCCCCTAGCACAGGCCGGGGTTAAGGGGGTATCCCCTAACCCAAGCTGCCCAATCCCTCCCCATGCACCCCCAGAGGCACCGCCTGGCCCTGGCGCGTGCCGGAGGGAGAGGTCGGAAGGGATGGGAAGGGATGCCCTGCCCACCCCGCAGGAAGCGTCCCTCCCTCCCGGGCTCATTGTGTCAGGGAAAGGGGGGCTGGACCGAGCGGGGCCCCCACCCCGTTCCCCCCGCTCTTCCTGCCCGTTGCAGCGCTGCGGAAACATTGCAGAGACTCCCTACGGCCGCGGGGTGGGCTGGGCCCTTCCGCCCCACCCGGGAGGGGCGCGGGGTGGGTACCCCGACCCAGAAAGGTCCCTCCCAGCATCAGGAGGGGAAGGGGGATTTGCTGAGGGGCCCCCTCCCCACTGCTTCTGGGTGCTGGGGACCCCGGGAATGTGGCACCAGGACACTGCATGTCCTGCACTGAGAAGAGGGCAGGGGGAGGTGGCGGGGTGCAGGCACTGTCACAAGTGTGGGGGACCCCAGGGATGTGGGCGGGGCTCACCTGGGTGGCTTCTGCCAAGCTGAGTGTCCGGTTATCCCACAGCACCCACGGGGTCACTGACCAGGAGTGTCCTAATTCCTCACTGTGCTGCTGCTGCTGCGAGCTGTCACCTGCACAGGGCCCTCACCACTGTGTCACCCAGCACAGCCCAGACCCCCACGGTCACCTAGCACAGCCCAGATTCTCCCCACTGTGTCACCCAGCACAGCCCAGACCCCCATGGTCACCCATCACAACCCAGACCTCCAAGGTCACCCAGCACAGCCCAGACCCTCACCACTGTGCCACCCATCACAACCCAGACCTCCAAGGCCACCCAGCACACCCTGGACCCCCAACCTGCACCCTGGACCCTCCTGGTCACACATCAAAGTCTGGTCACCCAAGGCATTACAGCCCCCCTGCAGTCACCCACTGCAGCCCCCAGGACAGGTGGGAAGCAGTGCCAGGGACCCCCACACTGACAGCACGGCTCCCAGCAGAGCCTGGGGGAACCCCCCTGTTTGCGGGCTGCAGGAGGACGGGCTGGGCTCTTCGGCCAAGCCTTGCATCACCTCGGCCGGCTGCCCAGTACAACCAGCACAGAGACTGGGCAGGGCTGGGAGCCCGGCTCGGCTGACTCAGACCCCCGCCTCCCGCCAGCTTTTGGGGAACCCCTGCTCGCCCAGAGCCCTGGGATGGGGTTTGGAGGGAGCATCAAACCCCGCTCTGCACGGCCCCACCAGCCCGGGGAGCGAGGGGACAGAACCGCAGTACCGGGGGAGCACCGAGCGTCCCGGGGAGAGGGCACCGAGCGTCCCGGGGAGGGGGCACCGAGAGTACCGAGGGGCACCAAGCATCCCGGGGACGGGGCACCGCGCGTACCGGGGGGCGCACCGAGCGTACCGGGAGGACACACCGGACATCCTGGCGAGGTGGCAACGAGCTTCCAGAGGGGGCACCGAGCGTACCGGGGAGGGGGCACCGAGCATCCCTGGGAGGGGGCACCGAGAGTACCGGGGGGCACCAAGCATCCCGGGGACGGGGCACCGCGCGTACCGGGGGGCGCACCGAGCGTACCGGGAGGACACACCGGACATCCTGGCGAGGTGGCAACGAGCTTCCAGAGGGGCTACGAGTCCCGATGCCATCCCGGTCCTCCCGGGCCGCTCCCAGTGGGTATCCCCGCCATGCCCCGCGCTCCCCACCGACCCCCCACCCCACTCGGGACCCCGGTTGCCCGCTCACCTGCAGTGCTGCCGGTGCCAGCGGCGAGCAGCAGCCCCGCGGCGAGCAGCAGCCCCGCGGCCAGCAGCAGCCGCGGCCCCATCGCCCCCATGGCCC
>JAGGNK010003447.1:386562-428790 GCA_017590115.1 Montifringilla adamsi
CGCCCCCGCCGGCTCCCGTCGCGCATGGCCCCGCCACCGCCACCGGCACCGGCACCGACCCCGCCCGGCCCGGCCCGGCCCGGGGGCGGAACTTCCCTGCCAGCCCCGTGGCCCCGTTCCGCTCCTCCGGCACCGCCCAGGCCGGGGCGGAGCGGGGGTGGTTCCCTGTGCGCCGGGAGGGGTTGGTGGGGTACCGCTGGTGATGCTGCGGGTGGGGACCCCTCCCCATCCCGAGACCCCTGCCCTCATCATCCCCTGGAGTGGAGACCCCCACCTTCACCACCCAGGAGAGCAGAGGCGCCCACCTTCAGCATCTCACGCTCTGGAGACCCCTCCTTCATCATGCTGTGCGCTGAAGACCCTCACCTTCACCACCGCGGAGGGCAGAGCCCCCTGCCTCCATCTCCCAGGGCAGGAGAGACCCCCACATCCAGCAGAGACACCCCACTGTCACCAGCCCTGCCTTTATCTCCTAATGCAGTGGAGACCCCCACCTTCATCATCCCAGACAGCAGAGACCCCCACCTTCATCATCCAGACAGCAGAGACCCCCACCTTCATCAGATGCAGTGGAGACCCCCACCTTCATCATCCTAAACAGCAGAGACCCCCACCTTCGTCATCCAGACAGCAGAGACCCCCATCTTCATCATCCAGACAGCAGAGACCCCCACCCTCTCAACCCAGACACCACACAGCCCCACCTTCACTTTTTTAAAACCAAATATAAGTAAGGAGACTAAGAAAAAGGTTGTGTCAGGTCTTTTTTTCTTCTATGTGACTGGTCTTTGTCAAGGGCGGTTGCTTCCTTGAAAGCTTTTTTTCCCCCCTCAGAAACTTGTTTTAAAATTTTTTGAAGTTTAATAGTTATAAAATGGTTGTAAAAATAGTTATAGGAATTAGAGCAATAAGAATTTGGACAATCAGAGTGAGGACAATAAAGCAAAGAACTATGAACATTCAGATGCTTTCCTCAAAAAAAGCATGGCTTGCCAACAAAGCATTAACTCTTAAAATCAATAGCGTGTTGCATATTCATATATCTCATACATGGTGCATAAATTCTTTTCAAACAAAGGGTGTTCTCTGGTTATTGTCAACTTCTCCTCCTTAATCCTGTTGGTGCCTCAAAGACGAAGAGGGGGTGGAAGAAAGTTTGTTTTTTTCCAATAAGGAGGCAATATTTCTTGGGGTTTGTTGCTGTTATTTCTGTGCAAAGAATTTATTGATTATCTCATCTCTTTCTTGAGCTAATTAAAGAGTGTCTTACATAGCACAGTTTCTACTTTAACATTATGTTATAACCTATAACTATATTTAACACACTACATAAGGGAATTAACACAGCACAACTTCCTAACATAACACACATAATATTAATTTTAATATTTTCGAAAAGCCAATCATATTGTGAGAAACAACTGCTCACTTTGAAAATATAAAAAGGTTTATTAAACCTTAACAAAAATACAACAAAGGACTACATAAGGAAAAAGCTGCAGCGCTGGGAGCTGCACCTTGTGCATACCACGTGGCCAGTTCATCTTCAAGGTGGATGCTCAGTCTTTTATTCCCCTGGGGTTTGCATCAGCCAGCCCTGGCTCCTCTCACAGTCTGTCAGTCAGCTCTTCTTTGCCATTTATCAGTGGAAACTGCTTTCTTCTGACTTGATTGGAGGTCAGGTGTTGCCGTGCCGCACCCCCTAAGCACCAAGCTTTTCCATTCCCACCTGCCCCAGGTAAGGGACACGTGCACATCTCCTTTTTACCTGTCCTAGACCACCCCGGCTGTCTGATGGTCACAACACAGGGGGAAAAGGGAACTGTGTGGAGAACAGAGGGCATCTAAACTACAACAACATAACTCTACATCACTAAAACTTTTCTTAGTATTCACACAATAGTTATCTTTTAATTGCGAGAGCCAATCATCTTATTATCTATCTATAACAATATAATATGCAATTTTCACACCAGCACACCGACCGCAGCAGAACGCAACCGAGGGGTTCCGAATGCAACAGAAACTGTCTAATATTTGTGAAAAGCCAATAATATAACACGCATTTTTCACACCAACACACCCCCTGCAGCAGAGCACAACTGAAACTGCCGAGGGGTTCCGAATGCAACAGAAACTGTCTAATATTTGCAAAAAGCCAATCATATAATTCACATTTTTTACACCGGCACACCAACCACAGCAGAGTGCAGCTGAAGGGTTCCGAATGCAATGGAAACTGTCTAATATTTGCAAAAAGCCAATCATATAATTCACATTTTTTACACCAGCACACCAACCACAGCAGAGTGCAGCTGAAGGGTTCCGAATGCAATGGAAACCGTCTTTAATATTTGCGAAAAGCCAATCATATAACACGCATTTTTCACACCAACACACCCCCTGCAGCAGAGCGCAACTGAAACTGCCGAGGGGTTCTGAATGCAACGGAAACCGTCACGCAGCACCTGCCAACGGTGCAGCTCATTGGAAACTGCTCACTCACTCTGCTGCTATCCCACCGAGACAAAGCTGGAGGGAGCGGCAGGAACCGGGGCATGAGGCTGGTCTCGGGTTTGGGCAGAGCCCTGCGGGCCCGGCGGGGCCTGTGCAAGAAGCGGGCCCCGCAGCCTGGAGCCAAGCGCAGGCCGGAGGAGCCCAGCAAGGCCCGCGAGTTCGCCCGCAGCCTCGGCGGCCTCACCCTGGGCCTGCTTCTGGCCAGCATTTACGGGGCTCTGGTGCTGCTGGTGCAGGGCCACAATGTCTGGTACTGCCTGAGCGTCACCGTCTTCATGGGCGCGGGGCTGGGCCTGGGCATGGCCTTCTCCATGAAGACGCGGATGATCGTGCTGCTGGCGCTGCCGCATTTCTTCACCAGTGAGCAGCCGTGGGAGCTGGGCTGCCAGGGGATGCCGGCTCCTGGCTGAGCACCAGGACTGTGTTAGAACCCTAGATACTGAAAAATTTAAATTTTCTCTGTTAAAAAACACAGACCCTCAAGAGAACCTAAAGCCATAAAAAAAGCTTCCAAAATTAATTAATAACAGATTGATAAGATAATAAATTATATATAGCAGATTAGTTATATATAATGGATTAATAATAATAAGATTGCAAATTATACATAGCAGATTAGTTATATATAAAAGATTAATAATGTAACACATTAGTTATGTAGAGCAGATTAATAATAAGATTATGAGTTATATACAGCAGATTAGTTATGTACAATAGATTAATAATAAGATTATAAATTATATATAACAGATTAATAATAAGATTATAAGCATGTAGTTTAAATAAAATTAGGTAATATCATGTAGCAGAAAACTTAGAGTTTAAAGTTTTAAGATATAGTAATATATATAAAACTAAGATAGAAGTTTTAAGACTGTAGCTAATCCTTCTTCTTCCCCTTCTTCTTCATAAATTTAAGTAGTATTTTATAATTAAACAAAAAAGTCCACATTGCAAAACAGAAGTGATTAGTTATTGAGTTAAAAATAAAAATAATTTAAGTGTAGTTTCTTAATTCAATAATTTTTCCTTTAAAGACCTTATAAAAATATATACAAAACCATTTTGCAATTTATTAGTAAAATACTGTAGAACTCACAATTTATAAGACTGTAATATAGATAAAAAATAATAAACATCTAAATCCAGACACGAAATACCATCTTGAGCACTTTCAATCCCAACCCTAACAGAAACAAAAAAGAAGTTAAAAACCAACATTAGTGGTGCCCTGTGTGAGGGTCGAATTCAAAACCTTCAGATTATGAGACTGATTTTCCCTGTCAGATTATGAAACTGATTTTTCCCTGTCAAATTATGAGATTGATTCTGCCCAGTCAGATTATGGGTGTGATTCTTCACTGTCAAATTATGAGACTGATTCTTCACTGTCAGATTATGAAACTATTTTTTCCTTGTCAGATTATAAAACTGATTCTTTCCTGTCAGATTATGAGACTGATTCTTCACTGTCAAATTATGAGATTGATTCTTCCCAGTCAGATTATGAAACTAATTTTTCCCTGTCAGATTATAAAACTGATTCTTTCCTGTCAGATTATGAGACTGATTCTTGCCTGTCAGATTATGAAACTAATTTTTCTCTGTCAGATTATGAGACTGATTTTTCCCTGTCTGGTTATGAGACTGATTCTTTGCTGTCAGATTGTGAGACTGACTGATTTTTTCCTGTCTGATTATAAAACTGATTCTTTGCTGTCAGATTATGAGGCTGATTTTTCCCTGTCAGATTATGAGACTGATTCTTCCCTGTCTTCGCAGAGGAGGGGAAGATGCTGGTCATGGTGCTGGCGCTGTGCCTGACCGTGCAAGGCCCTGGCACCAATCTCCTGCACAACGTCTCCCAGGTCGCCAAGGCGCTGTCATGTGGGGCTGAACTGGCCCAAAACCAGACGGCCGAGCGGCTGCAACGTGCCAAGGAGCCACTGCTGAGTGAGCAGGGGGCTGGGGGAGGCGGGGGGACTGGAGGGGCCCTTCCTGGGGGGGAACAGACAGCCTCAAGCCACCCTCAGTCTTTGGGGTGTGCTCAGGTGTCCCCTCTCTCTGCAGACATGCAGAGGAAAATCAAGGAGATTGGCCAGAATGCCAAGGTGCTGGGTGACCGTGTCCGTAAGTTCGTCCGCTCCATCATAGACTCCACCAGACACGTTGGTGAGCGTTGGACCCCCGGGGGCGTCCCCAGCCCCAGCACCCCCTCCCCTCCTCTCAGACCATCTCTGTCTCCAATGCCCGCTCCCTGCCCGCAGCGCGGGCCCTGCGCAACGTTTGGCTGTGGCTGAGGAGGGCTGGTAGCATCTGTAACCGTGAGCTGGGGGATCCCAAGGGCAGCTGCTTTCGCTACATGGACAGGGCCAAGGACAGGTGTGAGCGTGCCCTGCCCATCCTCTTCCACATCTGCTATGTTGTCCTCAGCTTCAAGGCCCTCTGCAGCTTGAGGAGTACTCGTAAGTCCCTGTCCCTCTGCCACAGGGGGCTAATGGGGTGATGGGGCAGATCTGTCCCCATCATGGGGGTCCAGCCCTACAGAGATCCCTCTCTCTGCAGTTGCTTTGATGTTCTGCACCATCCCAGGGTACATCCAGACCTTCATCCGGTCCAGAGTCACAGCTCGTGAGTATCCCAGTGCCATGTGGGTGTCGGGGGTTGTCATTGTTTTGCATGACAGACATCTATAGAAGTGATACAAGCTTTTAACCACTCTCCCTAAATAAACAAAAAAAAGACTGTTCTAAAAGTAGCAAACTTAACTAAAATTTTATTTCTTTACAGTATCAGTAAGAAAAAAGAAGTTATAAGAAGAAGAAAAGTATTCTAAAAATTTTGTTCTAATTCTTATTACTCTTTAAGTTACTATTAATACATTTTTCTTTATACCCTATTAAAGTTTTAAACCTACTTTATCTTTCTCCTAATCCTGCCTCACGCCAAGAAATAAGTACATTAGTAATTAGCCAACACCAAACCCACCACACTCTTTAGTACATTAACCAAAAATCCTCAAAATTAACAAATTCTCAAATTAACAACCCAAAACCACTGCACGGGTCCTTTTCTATGCCCCTCTTCTGGTTCTGGCCGCATGCACAGCACCTCTCATCCCCTCTGCAGCCCTCACGGATGCTCTGAACCGTGTCCGCGCCGAGTTTGAGTTCAACATCTCAGTCGTGCACCACTACAGCGTCAACCTCAACGCCAGCAAGAGCCTGGGGGAGGTGTCTGCCGATATAATGGAGGCCGTGCAGCACAGCATGGAGCCCTACCACCGTGTCCTGGAGCTCTTCTCCTACATCTCCTTCTTGGCCGTCCTCTTCTTGTGGTACCGGTGAGTAGTGCTCTGGTGACCCTTGGGGACAGGGACCTGACGTGGAGGTGCTCAGCTGCCCCCCACCCCTGTGCCCCCAGCGCGGTTCGCTACCGGCGCCGCTACCTGCGGGACGACACCTTCGACAACGTTTACATCACGCGGCGCTTCGTGGAGATGGACCTGCGCTGTGCAGAGCAGGGCAAACCCACCGTGCTGCCCCTGTCGGCGCGGGAGAGGGGCCGCTACATCCCCCCAGGTCAGCCGCACCCCCGAGGGTGTCCCCCAGCCCAACCTGAGCGCCCAGCACGGCCTCACGGTGCTCCCGTGGCCGTGCAGGTGCGCTGTGGCTGTCAAAGACAGAGCGACAGCAGTACGGGCTGCAGCTCTTTTCGTTCCTGCGCCATACGCTGCTGGGGTTCGGCATCCTCCTGGCTGACTACAGCATCTTCTGGCTGCTTGACCTGCTCCGGCATCAGCTGAGCGCGGAGATCGTTGCCAGGGGTGAGCAGCACCCTTGGGTGCTTTGCTGGCTGAGGGTCAAGGCTGTGGGATGGCCCCAGGTCTGAGCTGTTCGCCCACAGCGCCGTCGACAATGACCATCAGCGTCAACGGGACGGGCTACACCAGTGAGATCTACCAGGATCTGGTCTCTGCCTTCAACGCGCTGCAGGAGGGCGAGGTCTCGGTGCTGTCCCACGTCTGCCTCATCGAGCCCGTGGAGCCTGACCATGGCACCTACATCACCATAGGTGTGCAGACCGGGGCAGCTGCACCCTCAACGACCCAGGTGGGTGGGGGGGGTGTAGGGGAGTGGTCCCCCTGCTTAACTCGTTTTCTTCCCATCAGGAATCCTGTATGGAATCTGGCTCTTCATCTCTGTCTTCGGTTCCTACATGGCACGCCTGCGCCGGGCAGTGTGTGCCGCCTACTTCCCGTCTCGTGAGCAGGTGAGAAGCCCCTTGGGCATGTGTGTGTCCCTCTACACTCCCTGAGCCACCAGCTGCCCTCACCCCATCCCCTCCATGCCAGGAGCGCCTGGCCTTCCTCCACAACATCATCCGGGCACGGCGGGAATGGGCACTGTTTGCCCTGAGCCGAGTGGGCACGCAACGCTTGGCCGATACTGGGAAAAGCAGGTTCTTCCTTATCCTCATCTCCAGGTAAGCTCTTCCAGGAGATGGAAAACAGGGCAGCATCATCCCTGGGGGTCTGTGGCAAGGACCTCTGGGATGGCATTGCCCTGCGTGCTTGCAGGTTCCCTCTCCTAGCTCGCCTCGCTCGCCGTGCGGGCATCCAGCGCAAACATTGCTTGACCTGTGGGGCGGCAGAGCAGCCGGATTTCACCGCCTGCATCACACCCAACTGCAAAGGTATGACTCCCCACAGTTCGGGGACCCCCTCCCCAGAAAATTCCCCATTCCCCCCTGACAGCCCCATTTTCCACAGGGCTGTATTGCAGCGAGTGCTACAGAACCCTGAACAACACCTGCTCCGTCTGCATGGCCCCCCTGAGCTACCCCGACACTGGGGATGAGGAGCTGTGAGCAGAGGGGTGCTGGGGGGCTGCAGTGGGTGTGCAGGGGGGCTGCAGCTCAGCCCTGCCCTCTGTGCCCCCGCAGGGACTCGAGTGACGAGGAGGAGACAGCGGGGTTGCGGCCGGGCGCTGCGCGGGCGCTGCGGGGCCAGGAGCGAGGGCGGCGGCTGCTGCAGCGCATCAGGGACGTGATCAAGGACATGATCAAGGGCCGGGGGCTCCCCTTCAGAACGGCCAGGGGGCTGCAGGAGCAGCTGGAGGAGGAGGAGAGCCAGGGGCTGCTCTCCAGGTGAGGGTTGCTGTGGTGTTTTCTGAGACCCCCGACGAAGGGAGGAATGATGAATCTGACTCCATGTTCTTAGAAGGCTAATTTATTGTTTTATGATACTATATTATATTAAAGAATACTAAACTAAGCTATACTAAAGAATAGAGAAAGGATACAGACAGAAGGCTAAAAAGATACTAAAGAAAACTCATGACTCCTTCCAGAGTCCTGACACAGCTTGACGGTGATTGGCCATTAAGCAAAAACAATTCACATGAAACCAATGAAACACGCACCTGTTGGTAAACAATCTCCAAGCACATTCCAAAGCAGCAAAACACAGGAGAAGCAAATGAGATAATATTGTTTTCCTTTTTCTCTGAGGCTTCTCAGCTTCCCAGGAGAGAAATCCTGGCGAAGGGATTTTTCCAGAAAATATGACGGTGACAGGCTGCCTGTGGGATGGCAGTGGCCTCCTTCCCTTCCAGCACTGCTGTTGGATTATACTTTTTTCTGACTTAGAGATGGGTCAGCTGAGAGGTGTTTTAAGACTTTTCTTTTATTTTCAGTCTCATGAGAAGGGTGAGACAATACAAATGTTATAATTCACAGCATCACAATCAGAATTAATAAGTGTTTCTTAGTTTATTAGCTTTAACTACACAATACTATAAATAACTTAAATAATCTAACATTACCCCTCGTGGGTCCTATACAATGTATCTTATAGTTTTATTTCTCTAAAGTATCTAGTCTTATTTGTAAAGCCTCACTTTAAAACTTGTTTCTAGTTCCATTTCTCTCTGGACAACGTCTGTCCTGTAATGTTTCTAAATCAACATTTCTTATCTCAAAGTTTACATACAAATACACACTATGTGACCCTTCTGTCCAACTTTAAAAATTTTCTATAAATTTAAACTTTAAATATTTTCTATAAATTCTAAAGT
The DNA here is from genome assembly GCA_017590115.1 of Montifringilla adamsi. NCBI lineage: Eukaryota > Metazoa > Chordata > Aves > Passeriformes > Passeridae > Montifringilla > Montifringilla adamsi. The sequence continues at coordinate 395,157 of JAGGNK010003447.1, forward strand.
GCTGTCAAACTTTATAAATTTTCTATATTAAATTAAGTTTAAAAAAAATTTCTATACATTTCTGTAAAATTTTCTCTACTTAAATTTTTTTCTATAAATAATTTTCTATTAAAAATTTTATATTAGAAAAATTGCTAAAAATTTTCTATAGGAAAATTGCTAAAAATTTTCTATACATAATTTTCTATAAAATTGTCTATATTTCTAGATTATACATTTTCTATATTATATATACTATACATATCTATAATTATATATATTCTATATTAAATTTTTTTCTGTTATAAATGTTTTATAAAATTTTTTCCATTTCTATGTTATAAATTTCCTTTATTATATTTATATATATTCTATATTACATTTTTTCTATTTTATAATTTTTCTATAGAATTTTCTATATTCTATTTATATATTATACATTTTCTATATATATTATATATACATTTTTTTCTATGCTATAAATTTTCTATAAAATTTTCTATGTTCTTTTTCCATATTATATATATTAGACATGCATATATTGATATATACATTCTATATTAAAAATATCCTATATTATAATTTATTATAAAATTTTCTACATTTCTATATGATAAATTTTATATATTTTATATATATTATATATTGAATTTTTTCTATATTATAGATTTTCTATTAAATTTTCTATATTCTATTCCTATATTATAACTTTTTATATATATATGTGTATATATATGTATATATGTCAGAATGGAGAAAGATTTTTGGAAGGGTGATAAGGCCTATCGATTCAATATTTTTCTATTACAAATTTTCTATAAAATTTTCCACAAATCCTTTTCCCCGCACACTGGCGCTGCTGCTCCCCAACACCCGTGTCCCCACCTCCAGGCTCGACTCTGACGACGAGGACCAAGCTGCGCGCGGGGACAGCGAGCTGCAGGAGGTGGTGGTCTTAGAGACGCCCCACCGCGTTCCCTCGCCGTCGGAGCATCCCACGGGCATCACCTCCGGAGCAGAATCCCGCGCTCAGAAACCTCCCAACTCCAGTGAGCCCCGCTGCCTGTCCTGTCCCAGGCAGGGCAGTGGCACCGCGGCGGTGACACCTGTGTCCCCACCCAGCCCTGAAGCGAGTGGTGGTCTCGGTCCTGCCCGGCCCGTGCAGCCGGTTCCTCTGGAGCCGGCCCGACCAGTATCGCTGCAGAAAAGCCTTCCTGGGAGCCGGCTTCGGGATGCTCCTTGGCTTCGGTGGGTGTGGGAATCCTTAAAGTCACAGGGTTCGGGGAGAGCTGCAAAAGGCAGGTCTTGGAGACAGCAGAACTGCTATAAATTTTTTTCTATTATATATATTATACATACATACATATATATATCTAAATATTTATATCTCTATATATATATATCTATATCTCTCTCTATATAATAATCTCTCTATATATCTCTCTCTATATAAAAATATCTCTATATATATATTTCTATATATTTATGTATATATATATGCATCTATATCTATATATCTATATCTATATCTATCTATATCTATCTGTATATATATCTATATCTATATATCTATCTCTAATCTATATCTGTATCTATATCTAAATATCTCTATATATCTCTATATATCTATATCTTTATCTATATCTATACCTATATCTATATCTATATCTATCTATATCCATATCTATATCTATACCTATATATTTGTATCCATATATCTATATCTATCTGTCTGTCTGTCTGTCTATCTATCTATTCTATATTAAATTGTTTTATACATTATAAATTTTCTATGAAATTTTCCAATCCATTTCCCACACACTGGGACTGCTGGTCCCCAGCACTCATCTCCCCCACCTCCAGACACGACAGCAGAACAATTAGAGCTAAGCAGTAGCCAGAGGATTTGTCAGCAGAAAAGTTATGTGTGATGCAGAAAATAAGGACAAATAAATAGAACAGTGGTCCTTAATTTGGGGATAATTTGGGAAATGCTTTGGGAGAAAATCGAGGATGAAAAAATAGAAAATGTAGGACAAAAAAATTGAAAAATAGTAATAAATAATAAAGATAAAGAAATAACATTATTATTTATATTATTTACATACAAAATATATATTAAATAAATTAATAATAATAAAAAATTATAATTTCCCAACTTATCTCCAAAGTAAGGACAAATAAAGGTATTAACACTTGCCTAGAATAACTATCTAAGCTAAAGAAAAGTATATCTAGCGAGATATTAGGAAGTTCTGAGCTTAATAATGGAGCTCTGTGCATTGTGTTTTAATGCTTACAAACAGGTATTGTATTTGAAATAAGCAAGCATTGTTTAACCAAAGGTACGTGTGCTTATAGTGGTTGGACAGAACCACTGTCAATATGCTTTTGCTTTGTGTGATTGGTCAAAAAACTTTTAAAATAAGTTGTAACATTGAGTTCTTTGGCTCCTGCCAAGGTCGTGAGCTGCTGGCATCTTCCCATTGTCATAACCTTGTAATGAGAGTGATGCTGGAAAATAAACAGCTGGAGATGCGTTCCCCATTCGTTATTTTGTACATAAGAAACATTTTTTGTACATTTTGTACGTTTTGTACATGTTGTGGCATTGCACAATGATGTGCTTGTTTCTGATGGAGGGCTTTAGTGACTTTTTAAAGGGCTTTTTGGGCTTTAGGTGTGAGGGTTCTGGGAGATTTATGTCTTAGTCTCTTCTCAGTAAGTTGAAAAGTGGTGTAAGTTTATCACTGGTGATCTCTAAAAGTGTCCTGATCTAATTGATTTCTTTTAAATACTGTAAATTGTTGACATTGGTTTTGAGTTGTATATTTTGTAGTTTGTTTGTTGTGTGATTTTTAATTTTGAATATTTCTGTGGTGAGATTTTTTTGACTTTTGACGTCGATACTTCTAGTCTTGTATTCTGAAGTTCTGTAATTACGCTGTCACGAGTCTTTTGTATTTTTGCGTGTGTTGGTCTCTCATGAGTAGATTATCTGTGTAATGTGTAATTATTTTTCGAGGATGTCTCTTTTGAGCTGGAGATAAGGTTTGTGTTACCAACTATTGGCAAATTGTTGGTGAGTTTTTAGGTCTTTGAGGAAGAATTATATATATATACACATTGGAAGAATTATGTACATACATTGGAAGAATTGTATATATATACATTGGAAGAAATATATATAGACATTGGAAGATTTATATATATGTACATTGGAAGAATGGGAACATTAGGAGCATTAGGAAGAACGAGGAACATTGTTGTGTGTTCCAGGGCTCTGCCACCTCCTCATCATGCCTCTGGACGTGTCAGAGACGCGGAAGCTGAACCTTACCTGGTGGCTGACAGGTGAGGATGGGGCAGGGAGGGGACTGAGGTGATGGGGACCACCAGAAGCCTCAGGGGGTTCTCTGTGGGGCCGTGGGCTCAGCTCTCTGCTCTGCACAGGGCTGACTGCCCTGGGCTGGGCCACGTCCCCTCACTTTCGCTGTGCCAACCTGCTCATGGTGCCCAAGTTCCTGGGAAAGGAGGGTCGGCTCTACGTCCTCTCCTTTGTCTTCGCTGCCATCTACAACGGTAGGGTCCCCCCAATCCCTGTGTCCCCTAGTGGGCTCCTGGGAGCTGGTGGGCTCTGAGCCAGCCCTGCTGCCACCAGGGCCCGTGGCCAACCTCTGGTACAACCTGATGGAGACGAAGCGTTCGATGGAGTGCGTGGTGGAGCTCCAGGTGAACCACACGGGAATTCTCTGGCAGACATCTACAGCCCCCCTGCGCCAGGTCATGGAGGAGCTGGTGGTGAGGAGGGGTCTGGGGCAGGGGTGCTGGGGGGCTGGGGGAGCAGGATCAAGCCTCTGCCTATGGTTGTGTTCGAGGGTCCCAGGACGAGGGAAGAGATGAGAATCTTGACTTCATGTTTCAGAAGGCTGATGTATTGTATTATATTAAAATGCTATACTAAAACTATACTAAAAAGAATAGAGAGAAAGGATCCATCAGAAGGATAGAAGGAAAAGGAAAGGAATGATAATAAAATCTTGTGACTGCTCACAGCCTCGACACAGGTGGCTGTCATTGGTCTTCAAGTGAAAACAATTTCACATCCTGGGTAAACAATTCTCCAAATCACATTCCAAAGCAGCAAAGCATGGAGAAGCTGAAGCTTCCCAGCTTCTGAGTAGAAAAGATCCTGGCAAAAGGATTTTTCATAAGATATGTCTGTGACATCTGCCTGTGTCTGTGTGTGTGTGTGTGCCCTGGCAGAAGAGCGCAGAGACACTCAACACCGAGATGCAAAACGTCTCCCAAGCCTTCGTGGAGCTGAACGAGCAGGTGGCCAGCGAGCAGGGCTACGACCTGAGGCAACGCCCAGACACAGGCACAGAGACAGCCCCCAGCACCCAGAAGCTCTACGAGACAAAGACCAAACTTCGCTGTGAAAGTGAGTGGGGTGGACAGGGACAGGCAGCACGTGGGGAGGGGGCTGCCCCAGCTCCCAGTGCTGTCCCCACGGGGCACCCCGGCCAGTGGGCTGCACAGGCAGCTGAGGGCTCCTCCTGCCCCCCAGCTGTGATCCAGAGGGGCCTGCTGCGCTGCACAAGCCACTTCCAGAGAATGTACAAGAAATGCATGAAACGAGTGAAGCTGCCCCTCTTCAGACACCTCATCTGCCTGCCCATGCAGTTTGGGTTCCTCTGCCACATGGTCAAACGTAGGTGACCCTGACCCCGTGCTCCCTTGGAGGGGCAGATCCAGTTCTGCCACCGCAGCCCCTGGCACGCAGCCACAGCCACCACTGTCCCTGTGCCATCTCTGCAGTCATGAGGCGGTGGTGTGAGAGGAGGATCCCCGTGGATGGGAACTTCGGGCACATGTATGACCAGGTGAACGGCTCCGTCAACAGCCTCAGCCAGGAGTTCAGCGCCAGCATCGCCTACCAGGTGGGTGTCTGGGCACCCTGTGGGTGCCTGTCCCTTGTACCCATGGCCCTGCCCTGCCCCATGGCCCCTCTGCCACAGGAGGAGCACAACAAGATGCTGGTGGGCACCGAGGTAGCGGCGCAGCTGCGGGAGGACGTGACCTCGCAGCTGCGGCAGGAAGGCGCCCGCCTGGGCCTGGCTGTCTCCTTCTTCCGCCTGCTGCTGTCCTTCACCTTCCTCTTCGTCTTCTTCTCGTGAGCCTTGGGATGGTCAGGGGGTGGGGGTGACGCCCCTGTGCCAGCTGTGGGGCACAGAGGGGTGGGGGCCTTCTTTGGCAGCAGGTTGGGGGGTGGGGGTGACACCCCTGTGCCAGCTGCGGGGTGCAGAGGGGTCAGGCAGAAGGTCTGGGGGGGGGCATGAAGACAAGGGGGGTCCTGGGGGCTTCACCCACTGCCTCCTTCACCCCAGACCTGTCCTCTCTCACCAGGGCTTTCCACTACACCTATCAGTACTGTCACAAAATCGGCTTTGACAACTGCTACATCACCACCTATTTCCGCCAAATCGATGCCCGGCGTAGAGAGCAGGTTGGGCAGGGGGAAAGGGGTGCAGGGCAGCCCTGTCACCCCCAGTGGGGTGTCCCAGAGGCTGCACTGAGACACCCCCTGCCCCTCACCCAGAACAAGCAGACGTTGCTGCCCCTGCTCAAGGAGGAGACCTCGTCTTTCATCTTCCCGTGCAAGCCGGCCTTGCAGCGGCCTGAGCGGCAGCACATGGTGAGGGGCTGGGGGTAATCGGGGGGGTCAGAGCTGGGCACAGCAGGCTGTGACAGCTCCCCTGCTTCCCTGCAGGTGATGGAGCTGCTCAGGTGCATCCCACTCCTGCTCTTCCTCCTCTTTGTCTGTGGCCTGGACCACTTCATCTTCACCATTCTCAGCGTCATCCAGCATCATTCCTTCATTGAGTATTCCTACCAAAGTGAGCTCACAGTCCTGGAGGGCTGGCCCATGATCCCACCATGCCCCTTAGCAATGCAGGGACCCCGTCAGCCCTCCCAGCCCCTCCTCAGCCTCCCTATCCTGCCATCCCACAGCCAGCCACCACTTGTCCGTGAACGTGATGGGCACATCCCTGATGGCACAGCTGCTGCGGGGCACCATCGGGGCCCTCAACACCTCCTACGACACCGAAGTGGAGACCTCCAACCTCGGTAAGCCCCTGCCAGGGATGGAACCCCCCCAGCCAGGGGCTGCCACAGGGGGCTCACAGCGGTGCCCTGTCCCCAGCCTGCCTGCCACAGCCCACGGGGATGACGAGGCAGCAGTACGTGACCACCTGCCTGCCGCTGGGTGCGCTGGCCCTGCTCTGCCTGGCCCAGGTGTACCCGTTCCGCCTGCGCCGCGCCATCGCCGCCTTCTACTTCCCCAAGGTGAGCAGCCCGAGGGCTGGGCACAGCCTGGGGGTGGCTTCTGGGGTGGGTTTTGCTGACCCTCACGGTCTTTTCTGGCACAGAGGGAGAAGACTCGAGTGCTGTTCCTGTACAACAAGCTGCTGCGGCAGCGGAAGAATTTCTTGTACCTGCAGCGTGGGCGCGTAGCCCGGCAAGCCCGGCAGCCGCCCGAGCTGGTGAGTGGGGACAGGGACACGGGGTGCTGGGCGGGGTTGCCACTGTCCCCTGACCCCTGCAGCCCCACACGGGCCTGTCCTCGCTGCAGGGGACGCTGGTGCTGCGGTGGTGCTGCCGGCGCTGGCCCTGGCTGCGCCGCTTCTTGTGCCAGAGATGCACCTTGTGTGGGACCCCCGAGACCCCCCAGCACCAGCCCTGCCCCAACCCCGACTGCTTTGCCTTGTACTGCGAGTCCTGCTGGAGGGTGATGGGGGCCATCTGCATCGCCTGTGGCCCTGCAGACCCTGACCTCATCCAGGAGAGCAGCGAGGATGAGGAGGAGCAGGGATATGCAGGATGAAGGTATTTGGGAATAAATGTTTTGACCGCCTGTTCATGGTGTGAAGTGGGGTCTGGGGGTGTGTCTGCCAGGGGGATGCTGAAGGTGGGGGTCTCTGCTGCAGTGGATGATGGAGGTGGAGCATCTGCTGCTTTTGGAAAGGTCAATTTTGAGTTAATAGCCTTTAACATTCCAGTGTCTCACATCTGATCCCCACCCTGCTTCTGGGCACAGGGACAGGCACTCACAGGGTGCCCAGGCACACCCCGAGTAGAGGATGCTGGCCCTGAATTCCAGGCTGGGGCTGTTTATGGAGCTGTTCACCTAGAGCTGCAGTCCCCTGGGATCTTCTCCTTGCACCAACAGTTCCTGGCTGCAGGGATGGAGGGGGGTGGTGGCAGCAGAGCTGGAATCCCCAGGAATCACTGTGCCCCCCAAGGGTCAGGGCATGGGTCCCACACATCACCCTTGACCACTGGCAGAGGAACCTGAGCTGCACGGGCAGGCAGACCAGGTGGCTGATGAGGGGCACGGGCACTTTTGTCATGCAGGTGGCATATCCAGGTGCTGGAAATGATCTCTCAGTCGTAGCTGGGGGGCAGAAGCTCTCAGCTGCCTGTACAGCCCCAGCCCCACTGGCCCAGATGCTGCCTGGGGTGCCCTGTGGGGCTGGCACTGGGGCAGCCCCCTCCCATGGCTGCCAGCCCACTCCCATCCAGGGGAAAAGGGAGGAGGTTGTTTTCAATCTCTGCGCAGTAATGAGAGGGATAATAATGGTTATCCAGAGGTCTTTGCAAATAGAACAGTAGTTATTGGCAACAAGTGAACTGGCTTGGATTTGGCACTGAGTGAAACTTGCAAACAACATTGTTAAAGTAAGGAGGGGAAAGGAAAGGAAAGGAAAGGAAAGGAAAGGAAAGGAAAGGAAAGGAAAGGAAAGGAAAGGAAAGGAAAGGAAAGGAAAGGAAAGGAAAGGAAAGGAAAGGAAAGGAAAGGAAAGAAAAGAAAAGAAAAGAAAAGTGCCCACCCTTGGATCCCGTGGTGTGCTCGCTGTCTCTGGCTGTGCTCCGCTGCTGGGATCACCCTTTTCCCCCGGACGGAGTCTTTTAAAGTCCCTGAGCTGTGGCCGGGCAGATCCGAGATTTCACCACCACACCCATAAACTCTCCCTTTCCCTCGGGCAGAGATGCTGAGCCGGCCTCAGCGAAGCCCCTCCTGCCCTTCCCAGTGCCGAATATTTGAGGCACTCCCATTTCATCTCCCAGTCCCACTCTGTTGTCTCCAGACAGGTTGCCCAGCCCTGCTCTCTGCACAGAGCCGTAAATAAATCAAATACCTCGCCCTGTGGTGAAAGAACCTGTTCTGGGACAACACCACCCCCCCGTGGCTCGGAGCCTTTAAATCTTCCCGGGAATTCTTCCAGCTTGGTGAACAGAAGGAAGAGATGAGATAGAAGAGATGAGATAGAAGAGATGAGATAGAAGAGAGTGAATGAGGAATTCTACAATGAGCAGCAGCAAAGCCAGTCCTTACGAATATAAATCCCACTGACAACATCACTCCTGTTTGCATCAGCCATTTCCCCACCCTGGGAGCCCCAGGGGCTACAACAGCAGGACAATTCATGGTTCAGGACTCCATCCACCAAACGAGCCCATTACCAGAACAATCCCAAGGTTTGCTCAGCACTTTTGTTCACCTTGGCTTAGGCTTCTTCCATGGAAGAAGCAGCAGCAGCGTTGTGGACACAGCATTCCCCACTGGTGAAGTTTAATATTCCACATATCCCTCGTTCCTTTAATCACAGTGTTTCTAACTCTGGTGCATTCTGCAGTGTCATCTTCACAGCCTGCTGAAGCACGGGTTTCATTCTCCAGGAGCACATCTAGTCCTGTTGCTCACAGCGTGTGCTTGCCAAGCTGAATTTCCCCCAGCCTGTTGGTGTCTCATTATTGCACTTCTGGCAGAGAAACCTGCTCCAAACCCCAGGGCCAAAGTCATTCCGAAGGCAGAGTCACAGAATCATAGGATGGTTTGGGTTGGAAGGGACCTTAAAGCTTGTCTCATTCCACCCCCTGCCATGGCAGGGGCTTCTTCTGCTATCCCAGGTTGCTCCAAGCCATGTCCAACCTGACCTTGGACATTTCCAGGGATGGGGCAGCCACAGCTGCTCTGGGCAACCCATGCCAGGGCTTCACCACCCTCACGGGGAAGAATTTCTAACCTAACCCTGCTCTCTCTCAGCTTGAAGCCTTTCCTCCTTGTCCTGTCACTCCAGTTCCCGATGAACCCTGGGGTTGGGTGTGGGACAATGCAGGTCCCTGCTCCCACTGCTGGTCCCTAGCAGGCCCAGCTGGGCTGTGCTGGGATTGTTCTCCTTCCCAGGGTATGGGACAGGCTTTGCTGGGCTTTCTGGGACCCCTGATCCCTCCCAAGGTGCCCAGAACTTTCCACGGCATCGCTGCTCCTTCCCAGTGGCCACAGTGGGATCTGATGGACTTTCCACAGAGCAGCGTGGACCCTCCCAGGAGCACCACAGCTTCTGCTGGTCTCTGCCCGTTTTGGGTTGGAAGGGACCTTAAAGCTTGTCTCATTCCACCCCCTGCCATGGCAGGGGCTTCTTCTGCTATCCCAGGTTGCTCCAAGCCATGTCCAACCTGACCTTGGACATTTCCAGGGATGGGGCAGCCACAGCTGCTCTGGGCAACCCATGCCAGGGCTTCACCACCCTCACGGGGAAGAATTTCTAACCTAACCCTGCTCTCTCTCAGCTTGAAGCCTTTCCTCCTTGTCCTGTCACTCCAGTTCCCGATGAACCCTGGGGTTGGGTGTGGGACAATGCAGGTCCCTGCTCCCACTGCTGGTCCCTAGCAGGCCCAGCTGGGCTGTGCTGGGATTGTTCTCCTTCCCAGGGTATGGGACAGGCTTTGCTGGGCTTTCTGGGACCCCTGATCCCTCCCAAGGTGCCCAGAACTTTCCACGGCATCACTGCTCCTTCCCAGTGGCCACAGTGGGATCTGATGGACTTTCCACAGAGCAGCGTGGACCCTCCCAGGAGCACCACAGCTTCTGCTGGGCTCTGCCCGTGTCCACACAAGTCCCTGCTCTGTTCTGGGTCAGCTGCAGATCTCCCCACGCTCTGCCCAGCCCACAGGAGCACCTGCTCCCCCCAAAAGGCTCAGTGGGCTCCATCAGCAGAGCTCTGGGGGCTCTGCCAGCCTTTCTGCAGGCCAAACTTCTTCCTCCTGGGGCACTTCAGGGCTTCTCCCTTGCCTGGGCTTCCTGCAGGCCCACAGCTGAGCCCACCCTGACTCCTGGCACACCGTGGGCTCCATCAGCCTTTCCCTGTTCAATGGGCACTGCCATACTTTGAGTAGAACCCAAAAGCTTTTGTGTTCCCACCTCCTGCACACCCTGGAGCGAGCAGGGAGTTGGGGGGACCCCACAGTGAGCCTGGGGACCCCACCAGTCTCCCCCTTCCTCCCACCACGGTGCCAGAGCCATAGGGTTCCCTGGCACAGACAGTGCCATGCTGAACATCCAACACCAAACACCAAATCCACACCAAACACCCTTTATTCACCACCCGCTGGGACAGCAACAACAGTGCCAGGGTACTCCAGCCCCCTCAGGGACCCTGTGTCCCCTCGTGGCTGGTCCCTCAGTGGTCCTTGAGGTCCCTCAGTGATCCTTGAGGTCCCTCAGTGGTCCCTCAGGTCCCTCAGTGGTCCCTGAAGTCCCTCAGTGGTCCTTGACGTCCCTCAGTGATCCTTGAGGTCCCTCAGTGGTCCCTGAGGTCACTCAGCGGTCCCTGAACTCCCTCAGTGATCCTTGAGGTCCCTCAGTGGTCCCTGAGGTCACTCAGCGGTCCTTCCTGCGCAGCGGTGGGGACGGGGGGTAGTGGCGGGCAGGTGGCACGTCGTAGTGACTGGGGATGTGGCTGTTCTTGGGGGAGTCGTAGTGGCTGGGGGGGGCTCTGCTGGGGGGGCCTTCGAGCCCTTCAGGACAACTCTCTGTGGGGACAAGAGAAGGCTGCAAGGGGACATGTTTCCCCCAGGGTCATGAAGGCCCCGTCACCGATGTCCCCCTGGGGACAGACAGCCACTGTCCCCCCCAGGGCTGTCACCAAGGCTGTCTCCTTCCTGGGGCTATGCACTCCCCAGCACTGGGGTTGTGACCCCACTGACCAGGGCCACCAGGGCCACCAGGACCACCAGGGCCACCAGGGCCACCAGGGCAGGGGATGCCCAGCCGTACCGTCCTGTGGTGGCTCCTCAAGGAGCCCGATCTCGGCGTAGGACATCTCCCGCTGCACAGGGGATTTCATCTCCATGTAGCTGCCCTCGTGGGCCTTGGCCGTGGCAGGGGGCAGCTCCTTGATGGTGGCGTAGGGGTTCTCGCTGGCCAGGGAGCTGGCGCTGGCCCTCAGCCCCTCCCAGGGGTGTCCTGGGGGTGGCAGGGAGCACAGGGAGAAGGAACTGCTGTGTCTCAGGCAAGTCCCAGCCCCATCCCTTTCCTACCCCATCCCTGTCCCTTCCTCATCCCCACCCTAATCCAGTCCTGTTCCAGCCCATTCCCAACCCATCCCTGCCTCTTCACCATCCCAGCCACGTCACTTCCCCATCCCAACCCATCCCTGTCCCTTCCCAATCCCAGCAAATTCTGTCACTTCCCCATCCCATCCCATGCCATCCCATCCCATCCCAATCCCATTCCCATCCCTAACCCAACCCTTTTCCCAAACCTTTTCCCATCCCTGTCCCTTCCCCATCCCTATCCTCATCCAGTCCTGTTCCAAACCATCCCATCCCATCCCATCCCATCCCAATCCCATCCCATCCCAATCCCATCCCATCCCATCCCATCCCATCCCATCCCAATCCCATTCCAACCCATCCCATCCCATCCCTATCCCTATCCCAACCCAACCCAACCCCAAACCTTTTCCCATACCTGCCTCAGGCCCAGTTTATCCCTTGCCCATCCCATCCCCATCTCTTCCCTTTCTCCACCCCACTCCTACCTTTGCTGTCACCCTTCCTCAGGCCATGGCTGTAGGTGTAGCTCCTGTCCAGCTGCCTCCCTATTGAGAGGGCAGATTTGGGGTCCCCTCTGCTTCATCTTCCCCCCAGCATGAAGGTTCTCCAGCCCCTTCCCAGGGGATCCTGAGCAGGGGGGGACTCAAGTGCCCACCCCACTCTGGATCTGCCTCTCCACCTCCTCCTTACCCCTGGTGCCCAGGGCTGATGCCCCGAGGTGTTTCCAGTCAGGAGGCAGTGTGGCATTGCCTTCGGGGCTGTAGGGTCTCTCCATGCCAGGGAAGAGCTGGGTGCCAGGCACCTGGAGCCCAAAAAAGGGGACGGGTCGGCCTCGAAGGTGGTGGCAGTGGTGGCCCATGCTGCCCTGTGCGACAGCCTGTCATACCTTGAGGGAGCTGGCTCTGTCCTGGGGGGCTGGCAGCGGGCACTGGGACAGCGTGTGGTAGCTGGGGTTGGAGTAGTAGTGGGCATGGTGGCTCGGGGGTACATCTGGAGGGACACGAGCGGTGCCTGAGGTGACAGCCTGGTGCCAGAGAGCCACCAGGGCTGGGGCCACACCCCCACCACGCTGCACTGACCTGGCACCATGTAGTCTGAGGTGTCCGTCTGTCCTGCTCGGTAGGCCACGGCCAGGTGCCGCCGCTCCTTGTCCTTCTGCCAGCGGTGCCAGCACAGGGTTGTGGCCACCACAGCCACCAGCAGCGCCACCAGGGCCACCAGGCTCAGCACCATGCCCAGGGGGCTGTAGGCTGCAGGGGGGGCTGGCTCGATGGTGTAGGGCAGGTCAGGATTCCCTGGTGGGGAGGGGAGGAGTGTCAGTCCATAGGGTGGGGGAGGGACCCTGGGGACCCCCCGCCCTGCCCCCACTCACCAGCCTCACAGCGGGGCCCAGTCGTGCCTGGGGCGCAGGGACACGTCCCGTTGGTGGGGTCACAGGTGGCGTTGTGGGGACAGTGGCAGAGCTGGTCACACTGGAGCCCAAAGGTCCCGGGGGCACATGCTGGGGACACAGCAGTACCCTACAGCTCCATACTGGGACCAGTGAAGAACAAGGTGGTCCAATAGCCCCTTACTGGGACCAGAAGGTGGTCCAATAGCTCCATACTGGGACCAGTGAGGCACAAGGTGGTCCAATAGCCCCATACTGGGAGCACAAGGTGGTCCAATAGCTCCATACTGGAACCACAAGGTGCTCCAATAGCCCCATACTGGGACCAGTGAGGCACAAGGTGGTCCAATAGTCCCTTACTGGGACCAGCCAGCCACAAAGTGGTCCAATAGCTCCATACTGGGACCACAAGGTGGTCCAATAGCTCCATACTGGGACCAGAAGGTGATCCAATAGTCCCTTACTGGGACCGGAAGGTGGTCCAATAGCCCCATACTGGGACCAGTGAGGCACAAGGTGGTCCAATAGCCCCATAGTGGGACCACAAGGTGGTCCAATAGCCTCATACTGGGACCACAAGGTGGTCCAATAGCTCCATACTGGGACCAGCCAGCCACAAGGTGGCCAGGACCATGGAGGTCCACAGGGGTCTGTATGGCTGTGTACTGCTCAAGCCAGAACCACGTAGGAGTCACCCAGGTGGCCACGGGCAGTTCTCTCTTGCTCCCCCCATCTGAACCAAGGGCACCTCGCTCCCCGCTCCCCCTGAGCCCCCACTCACGCTGGGAGCAGCGGGGGCCGCGCCAGCCCGGGCTGCAGAGGCAGGAGCCATTGGTGGGGTGGCAGGAGGAGCCGTTGGCACAGGAGCAGCTCAGGGAGCAGCGTTTGCCGTAGCGGCCGGCGGGACAGGCTGGGGACAGAGGAACAAGCTTGGCCTTGATCCCGAAGGATCAGGAGCAACCTGGACTTTTGGGGGGTGCTGACTCACGGCGCTGGCAGCTGGGGCCGCGGTAGCCCGGGGTGCAGGTGCAGGATCCGTCCTGGGGGGAGCAGGAGGCTCCGTTGCGGCAGGAGCAGGACATGTGGCAACCCCGACCCCAGGAGCCCTGGGGACAGCCCTGCTTGCACTGCCGCCCTGCAGGGAGGGTGAGAGGTGAAGCTTATGGCTGAGGGCACTCTGGGGTCCCCCCAGCGCCTGGTGTCCCCTTTACCTGTCCATCCGGGCAGGCAGTGGCACTCTCCTGTCACGGGGTCACAGCTGTCGGCGTGGGCGCAGACGCAGCGCTCCCCACAGCCCGCCCCAAACGTCCCGTTCTGGAGCACGGCGACAGGCTGGGAGTCAGCACAGGCTGCTGGCACCAAAGCCCGGTGCCAGCAGCACCAGCACAGCCAGCAGGACTCACCGGGCAGGGCTGCAGGCAGTGAGGGCCCTGCCAGCCCGGGGGGCAGTGGCAGGTCCCGCTCTGGGGGTTGCAGGACCCCCCATGGGCACAGTCACAGCTCCGGTTGCAGCCGGGACCCCAAGTACCAGCAGGACACGGCAGTGAGCAGTCAGGTCCGTGCCAGCCTGTGAGATGGGATGAGGGGACAGTGTGGGGATGGGGACAGGGACAGGGACCCGCCAGGACCCGGTGTGCACCCACCTTCCTTGCAGAAGCAGGAGCCGTCGAGCGGGGAGCAGGCGAGGGCATGCTGGCAGGAGCAGCGCCCCGAGCAGTTCATGCCAAAGGTGTTGGGGGGACACAGGGAGGAGCAGTGCTCGTCCTGGGTGTGGGGACCAAGAATTCAGGACAGATTTTCCCCAGGGCTGGGGAAAGCACCCACGTGTCTGGGGGTAACCTGGTGCTGTAGGGAAAGTGGACAACCCCAAAATCCCCATTCTCCCACGGGAACCCCAAGCTCTCCCCAGCATTGCCCAGATGCACAAATTGCCCCCCAAAGATACCCCTAAAGGATGCCCAGTCCCTGAAAGTGCCCTCAGAGATAACCAGACCCCCAAGCCATCCCTGAGGATGCCCAGACTCCCATATCTCTCCCAGGGATGCCCAGATCCCCCTGTTTCCCCCAGGCATGCCCAGACCCTGAAACTGCCCTCAGAGATAACCAGACCCCCAACCCATCCCAGAGGATGCTCAGACTCCCCTGTTTCCCCCAGAGATGCCCAGACTCCCCTGTTTCCCTGAGGATGCCCAGACCCCCCTGTTTCCCCAGGGATGCCCAGACTCCCCTGTTTCCCTGAAGATGCCCAGACCCTCCTGTTTCCCCAGGGATGCCCAGACTCCCCCGTTTCCCCCAGGGATGCTCAGACCCCCCTGTTTCCCCCAGGGATGCCCAGACCCCCCTGTTTCCCCCATGGATGCCCAGTCCCCCTGTTTCCCCCAGGGATGCCCAGACCCCATGCTTGCCCACCCTCCAAACCATCCAGACACCCCCATTGCCCCCAGAACTATCCAGAGCTCCATGATCCCTCCAGCACCACCCAGACCCCCCTGTCCCCCACGCCCCTCACCGTGTAGCCGGGGGGGCAGTGGCAGTGGCCCGTGGTCCCATCACAGACCCCCCCGTGGAGGCAGAGGCAGCTCTGCAGGCACCCAGGCCCGAAGTATCCAGGGGGGCAACTCTCATTGCAGTAGAGCCCAGCCCAGCCCGGGAGGCAAAGGCACTCTCCGAGCATCGGGTGGCAGCTGGGGGTGCACGCTCAGAACCCCAGTGCTCCCAGTACAGGGCACTGGTGGTGCTGGGGAGGGGCTTTGCAAATGGGGGAGCACAAAACTCCTGCCCCAGGAGGGGATTAAAGGATCCTGGTCATGCAGCCAGCACCTGGGTGGGGGAGGGTGTGGGGGCATCGTGGGGGGAGGAAGAAGGGGAGGAGGAGGTTGGTGCAGAGGGAGGTGAGGGTGGTGGGAGAGGGGAGGATGGTGGGAGGAGCCGGGGTGATGGGGATGCTGGGGTGGGATGGGGATGTTGGAGTGGGATTGGGGTGCCAGGATGGGATGGGGATGCTGGGGTGGGCTGGGGATGTTGGGGTGGGATGGGGGATGTCAGGGTGGGATTGGGGTTCCAGGATGAGATAGGGATGTTGGGGTGGGATTGCGGTGCCAGGGTGGGATGGGGATGCTGGGGTGGGATGGGGATGTTGGAGTGGGATTGGGGTGCCAGGATGGGATGGGGATGCTGGGGTGGGCTGGGGATGTTGAGGTGGGATTCAGATGCTAGAATGGGCTGGGGATGCTGGGGTGGGATGGGGATGCCAGGGTGGGCTGGCCCCAGTACCTCAGGCTGTGCTGGGGGTGGCAGAGGCAGCGGCTCTCACAGTGCAGCCCGTAGAGGCCGGGCAGGCAGTGCCGCTCCTCGCAGCGGCTGCCCTGGAAGCCGGCCTGGCACAGGCAGCCCCCGTCCACGTGGAAGCACTGGCCCCCGTTGGCACAGTCACAGCTCTCCCGGCAGTCCTGCCCGTACCGCCCCACTGGGCACCTCTCCTGGCACCTGCGTGGGGGGCACAGGAGGTGACACAGCCCCACCGAGAGCTGGGGTGCTCCCGGGATCCCCCCTGGCCCTGAGCTGAGGCCATCCAGCTCATTGCATGCCACACGGGGGGAGCTGGGGGTGCCTGGCCTGCATGGAGACCTGGCAGCAGTGGGTTGTGGTGGCCTTGTCCCCGTGTGCCACATCCCCCTGCCATCCGTGTGCCCTATCCCTTGATGCCCCTCCCTGTGCACCCCCATCTCCATCTGCTCCCAGACCGTGGACCCCCACCCCAAAAATGCCCTGTCCCCAAGTGTCCCCTCCCCCTGCCCCCATCCCCTTGGCCTTCCAACAGGGAGAGCAGTGGTACTTCCTATTCCATCCCATCCCAACCCATCCCATCCTATCCCATGTCATTGCCAACCCTCCATCCATGCCTGTTCAGTCCCCATCTTGTCCCCATGCCATGCCATGCCATCCTCCCCAGCCCATCCTCATCCTATGTCCATTCCCATCATGTAGTTTTCCTATCTTCATCCACTTTCCAATCCCATCTTCTATCCCTGCTCCCATCCCCTCTTCCTCCCCATCCCAACCTCCACCCCCATCCCCATCCCATCCCATCCCATCCCATCCCACCCAGCCCATCCCACTGTCCATCCCCATTCCAACCCAACCCATTCTCCACCCCCATCCCAAACCAACCCAACCTCCATTCCTCCCCATCCCATTCCCCATCCCCATTCCAACCATCCCACTCCCCATTCTCATCCCACCCCATTCTCCACCCCCATCCCAATCCAACCCATCCCAGCCCATCTCACCCAGCCCATCCCATTCTCCACCACCATCCCATCCCATCCCATCCCATCCCATCCCATCCCATCCCATCCCATCCCATTCTCATCCCAACCCATCCCAATCTCCATCCCCATCCCAACCCATTCCATTCTCTTCCCACCCCACATCATTCCCATCCCACCCCCATCTCCATTAACCCTCCAGGGAATCCCGCTGCCCCATCTGCCACCCCTGGCAGGGGGTGCCCCCCCCAGCTGTGCCCAGCTGTGCCCAGCCCTCACCGCTGGAGCAGCTGGGGCCGCGCCAGCCCGGCTCGCACTGGCACAGCTCGGGAGCCACGCAGCGGCCGTGGACGCACTCCTGGCTGCAGTGAGCTGGGGGGACACAGCCGAGCATGGGGCGTCCTCAGGGAGCTCTGGGGACACCCTGCAGCGGGCCGCAGCCCCAGGACCCCACCGAGCCCCGGCCCCACTCACGGACACAGGAGTCCCGGCTCTCGTAGTAGCCCTGGCAGCACTGGTAGCGCCGCCGGTAGTCGGTGCGGACGGCCTGGCGGTACTCGGTGCGGTACACCACCCTGCGCCGCCAGGGGACACGATGACCGTCCTGTCCCCGCTGGCCTTGGGGACACGCTGTGCTGGGACAGCCCTGCCAGCCCCCCGGCCTTGGGCACAGCCCCCCTCCAGTCCCGCCTGTCCTTGGGGACATCCTGAACCGGGACAGCCCTCCCAGCCCCCCTGTCCCTTCAGCCTTGGGGACACCCTGCACTAGGACAGCTCTCCCTGCCCCCCCTGTCCCCCCAGCCTTGGGGACACCCTGCCCAGGGACAGCTCTCCCAGACCCCCAGCCTTGGGGACACCCTGCACTGGAACTGTCCCCAGACCCCCTCCAGTCCTCCCAGGGCTTGGGGACAGCTGTGTTGGGATAATCCCCCTTCAGCTCCCCATGGCCCCTTGGCATCACCCTCCTCCAGCCCCCGGCCTTGGGGACAGACCCTCTGCAGCCCCTCCATGAACATGGGGGACACTGACACTGAGACAACTCCCCTAAGCTTGGGGCAACCCCCCTCCAGCCCCTCCCCCAGCCCCCTCACTGTCCTTGTCCCAGCCTGGGGTGGGACATTCCCCCTTCAGCCCCTCACAGCCTTGGGGACACCCTGGGGTGGGACTGCCCCTCCATGAGCCTGGGGACACCCTGCAGTGGGACAATCCCCCTCCAGCCTGCCACGGCCCTGGGGACACCCTGCGGTCCCCAAGGGGCTCTGGGGAGCTGGGGGTGCTCCCACCTCTGCTGTGGGCAGGGCAGGGGGAGGCCCAGACCCCCGGGGCAGGGCTCGCTGGAGGACACCACGTGCGGTTTGGTGTAGGACTCCTTCACTGGCGCCGTGAAGCTGTGGGTGGGGGGAATTCGGGGTGACTGCAGGTCCTGGGAGACCCCACCGCTGTCGCTGTCCCCCTCCCCTGCCCCCTCACTCCTACCTCTCCCAGTAGCTGCAGACGTTGGGGTCTCCGGGCCGGAGGGCAGCCAGGAGCCCGGCGTGCACCGCCAGCACTGCGGCCCGCAGCAGCATCCTGCACGGAGAGACCACGGCTTCACCCCGTGCCTACGCACATTCCCGCTCCCCACCCACCGCCCCTGGCCCCAACTCCACATCCGACCTCCCTGCAGGGCTGGCTTTGCATTCCTCCAGCCCGAAAAACAGCCCCGGCCCCGCTGCTCCCTGAGCGCTGGCCTGTGCCAAGGGGAAACTGAGGCACGGCTGCTCAGCAGCCTGGGTGGCCCCACCAGCTTCATCCCAGCATCCTGAGACACCGCGGGACACATCTGGAGCATCACCCCGAGCTGTCCTGGAGACCCCACGCTAACGGGGAGGATGCTGCCGGAGCTGGCAGCCCGAGGTGCCAGGGTGGGGCTGGGCACGGCACCTCCAGCCCCTGGCACGGCGCCGCGTGGCCCCACTTCAACTCGCTCTGTGTTTATTCCCAGTTGAGTTTCCTGGATCCAGCAGCTTCTTGCTCAACCCAGAGAGGGTCCGGCTCTGCCGGGGCAGCTCTAGGAGCGTTTCCAGCCGGGGGCCGGGCTGGGAGGGCCGGCGAGCCCGAGCCCGCCATGCCGGGTGTGCTGTTTACCGGGATGAGCGTTTCGGGGCAGGACTGCCGTGTGCCAAGGAGGAAACAGAGGTTTCCTGATCAGCACAGCTGGATTTACCGGGGCTTCCTTGCTGCTCCGGCCATAGGACACCCCAAAGGTGCTCCCTGGGTTCATCCTCCCCCTCAGCAGAGCCCGCACTGCGTTTTGGGGCCAGAGCATCCGGTTTGGGGTGGAAAAAGTGTCAGTGGGAAAGTTTCCCCCCCATTTCCCTTCAACTCCCGGCAGTGAGGAATTAATTGCTCATCCGCTGCCAAAATTCCCTCCCATGGACCCTGCCGAGGGGGGAGGGCCAGGGGAGCCCCGAGCTGATCCCCAGGCTCATCCCCCTCTTCCAGCAACGTGGGGGGACCAGGGGGGGTCCCAGCATTGCTGGGAAAAACAGGAACCACGGGGAGATGCTGGCAGGAAAAGCAAGGAGTCATCAAAACTTGCCGGCACGTTCCATCTGCTCCTCACCGCGGGGCTCAGCCCCCCCAAAACGGCAAGAGACACCCCCAGACCCGGCGCTGCTCTCCCCACTGGTGTCCCTAAGAGCCCCGCGGGTGGGATGAGGAGCATCCCACGGGTGATGGGGCTGAAAGGAGCATGTTGGGTGAGGGCAGGGGAGCTGCCCTGCCCTGTCCCTGCGGGGGACAAGGTGGTGGCCACCCCACAGCCGCTATCTCTGCCCCGGTGCTTCCTCTGCCACAGCCCGGGGTCTGACGCGTTTCCTCGGCGGACCCGCAGGGATGGGGCTGGCTGAGGGCGAGGGGGGCACGGCTGCAAGTCAGGGGCAGGGGCAGAGTCAGGGTCAGCTTTGGGGTCACCTCGGTTGTCGCAGCACTGTCCCATGCCCCACCCGCTGGCCACCAGCGTCCCCTCACCTTGGAACCTGCACCATCCCGTGCCCCTCCCCGGGGCGCTGGGGACACAGTGACCGTCCTGTCCCCCTCCCACAGCGACCAGCAGGGGACGGTGCCACCCGCCCAAGCCAGCCCCAGGGTGCCCCGGGAGGGGACAATGGCACTCACCTGGCCGGGGGCCGCGGGGACAGGCAGGGTCAGGGCGCAGCGGCCCCGCCGCGGGGCTGGCCTGGCCGGCCGGGATGGCGCAGCGCGGCCGTCGGAAGCGGAGGGAGGGCTGGAGCTGCTCTCAGGAAGTTTGGACGTAGAGTCAACTACGGAAAAGGGAAAAAAATAAAAAAATCCCCTTAATTATTTTTTCTTTTCTTTTTTCTTTTTTTTTTTTTTTTTTTTTTTTTTTTTCCCTCTTCTGTCCAGAAACCAGAGGGTTTTGGCAGAGCAGCAGCACTGGCACTGCTCTCACAGAGCACTGGATGGGGAGAGATCTGTGGGGACATCCTGGGGCAGCCCCTCAGCAGGTCCTGGTGCTGCAGGATGTCCCCTTCCCCAGGGCTCCGTGGCACCCATGGGTGCAGGGCCTGACCCGGGTTGTGCCCCAGGGCTGGGGCAAGCGAAGGGACCCCCTGAGCAAGGGGCAGCTGCTCCGTGGTGGCAGCATGTGGGGACCAGGGTGTCCTTTGGCTTCAGGGCAGCAGCTGCTCACAGCAGAGCAGAGCCCGGGGTTGGTACCCAACACCCCTGCACAGCATCCCTGCATGTCTGGGATACATCATCCCTGCATCCCAACACCCTGGGCACAGCATCCCAACATCCTGGGCACATAATCCCTGCATCCCAGGATATCATCCCTGCATCCCAACACCCCAGGCATATCCTCCCTGCATCCCAGGACATCATCCCAACATCCCTGGCACCACATCCCTGCATCCCAGAACATAATCCCTGAGTCCCAGCATCCTGGGCACAGCATCCCAACATCCTGGGCACATCCTCCCTGCATCCCAGGACATCATCCCTGTATCCCAACGTCCTGAGCACATCTTCCCTGCATCCCAGGGACACCTCATCCCTGCACCCCAAATCTCAGGTGCACATGCCCCGCCCCATTCCGGGCACAGTGTCCCTACACCCCGGGCACAGTGTCCCTACATCCCGGGCACACAGCATCTCCACATTTTAGGATCCTGGGCACATCCCAGGACTGCAGGCACGAGTCACCCCCTCACCCCAGACACCCCAGGATCCCTGGCCGTGTGTTTCCCTGTATCCCAGGATCCCTGAGCACACATCACCCCAAATCCTGGGATCCCTGCCTTGCATCACCCCGGATTCCCAGCCATCCTCCAACTCTGCATCCCAAACATCACAATTAAATCCCGGACTTCTGACCATCTCCCCTCATCCCCACGTGTTCCCCCGACCCCGGGACCCCCGGCCAGGCAGCTCAGCACCACGGGCCCCCTTGCCCAGCTGCCCCCCACCCCCAGCACACATTAGCGGCTCCCGAGGCGCCGTTAATTGCTCTGCTCGTTACAGGAACAGCTCTAATCACTCACAACGATTTTCACATCCCAGGGAGACTCGGCTGCCCGCCCCCCTCGCCGTTCCTCTCCCCGGGTCTCCATTAGGATCAAGCCCACCCGCAGCTGGGGCCACCCCAAAACGGCGCTTCCCGGAGCAGGGGTGGGCGTGGGGGGCGTGGGGGCTGCGGCGCCCTGGTATGGGAGAGGATATTGGAGATGGGACAAGTTGGGGACATCCGGAGCTGAGGATCTGCTAGGGAAGTGACCCCTCCCTCCGATGCTTTTTAAGGTGTCCCCAGGGCGAGGGGGGGAAATATTGCTCGGGGACATTCCAGCGGCACTTCAGTGCTGAGATGCCTTTGCAGCCCCCCCGGGACCCTCAGAGCCGGAGAGGACGGAGACCCCCGAGTGCACTTTGGTGTGGCTGGGGCTGTGGATGTGCAGAGCTCATCTCAGTGCCGGGATCCAGCTGTACCCTCAGCCCCCCTAAACATCACCCCAGCAGGAGGGGGACCCCAAACACAGCACTGATCCTCTTAGAGCGGACCTGGGTTCCCCTTAGGAGTTTTTGGGATGGAGTGGGACCCTCTAAAGGGCAGACCCAACCCTGCCGTGGTCAGAGCTGGTGGCACCAGGGCGCGGGAGGGATGGGACCCGCGGGGCAGGGTGTGAGTGGCGACCACCAGCAGCTGCACGAAGCAGAATCGGGCCCGGGAAGCCCCAGCCCCGATGAAACCGGGTGAGCAGGGCCAGCCCCGGTGCCGCTGGGGCGGCAGCCTCGCCAGGGAGCGGAGCCGTTAATTACCTCATTGCCAGAGTCCATTACCGCTCCCCCCGGAGCAGTGAAATGGAGAAACTTCGCTAGGAGGGAGGGGCGGGGGGGATAAAATCGATCGCGGGGTGAACCTTAACTCTTCCCTGACCGCTCTACGGGGGAAACTGAGGCACAGGCACGCCCACGAGGCATTGCCACGCCATGAAGGAATCTGAGGCACAGATGCAGGGAAGCCCACCCTGTTTGGAGAGGGGGTGTCACCACGCGTGGTCCTTTTGGGGCACTCGTCTGCGGCAATCTCCAGCAAGGGGCTGGAAAAGCTCAAGGTTGTAATCTAGTTCCTTCCTCAAATTAGATAAGAGGGGAAAAAAGGCCATAAATCAGCGTGGGCAGCGATTAGAGACCCCAAGGAAGCAGGTGGGGGGCTCTGCCAGCCGGGTTGAGCTCCAGCAGAGCCAACCTGCCCATGCCAGGTGCCCATTTCCCGGGCAGGACCCTCAGCAAAGATCCAGGGAGAGCCAGAGGGGCCTGACCCTGCTGCAGGGCTGAGGGCTGCATCACGGGCTGGGAGCTCCCAGTTCCTCCAGTTGTCATTGTGCCACACCAGCACTGGGCACAGCCAGGTGCCATGCCAGCCCCAAACCCCACCACAGACCCCCTGACTGCTCCCACCTTGTGCCGTGCCTCAGTTTCCCCCGCGACCTCGCTTTCCTCCTGCTTATCTTGGGTCACAGGGGGTAACAAAGGAGCTGCCAGGGCTCTGCCTGTGCTGCCTAATTATCCAGATGAAATCAATTCAGCTCCATTATGGTCAAATCCAGGTCTCTACCATTACCAAGGCGGCTGGAGAGCCTGAGGAAGGATGATGGAGTGGATGCTACAGGGTATGTGATAACCCCCTGGTTCCGATGACAGGACACAGGGAAGGGGGGATGTCACTCTTTTGGGGGGATGGGTGTTGGCTTTGTGCTGGAAAATCCCATCTTTCACCTGGAGCCCTCGGCAAGGAGACTCCCCCGGCCAGGGTGTGGCACAAGAATCCCTGGAGTGCTGCCCAGGGTGGTCCTCATGGCACAGCCAAAACATCCCTGGCTGGGCTGGGGATGGGGACACCACCCCTGCCCCGGGGCCTGGGTACAAACCACGGCACGTGTGACCCCTGCACCCGGCTCCTGGGCTCACAGCATCACTGCAGCCCAGGCAGCATTGCCCCCTCATCCTGGGAGGATCCCTGGCACAGCACCTCCCCTCCAGCTCCTCTCCCCCACACAGGGCAGCTTCCCTGATGTGAAAATCCCCCTTTTCTCCCCAAAATGCCCCCATCCCACCTGCCCAGCTGACACCCCGGAGCACACAGGGGCCAGTGCAGGGGAGACACGGTTTATTAGTGACTGATTTCGCTGCAGAGTGGGCGAGCATGGGGCAATCCCAACTCCCCCAGGTGAGCTGAGCCCCCCCAGCTCCTGCACTGACGCTGACCCCATGCTGGGGTCTCCCAGCTCTGCCCCCCCTGAGCCAACCCACATCAGCCAAGAGCCTCCATCCTGGCACTGTGGGCATGCCAAGGAGCCAGGCAGCAGGGCCACAGCCCTGGGGGTCCCCCAGCCCAGCCCTCCAGCCCCCCCACCCCGGGAGTGGGCCAGCATTTTGCACTATAAATAAGATTTCAGGCTTCTCCCGCCTCGGGGCATCAGTCCAGGGCTGTGTGGGGCAAAGCCGTGCCCCTGGGCAGCAGGGCAGGCAGGGGAACAGCAGGGAGCAGAGGGTGCCTGGGGGTCCCCACTCAGCCCAGGATGTCCAGATAGACAGGGGGTGTCTTGACGAGGGCCTGGAGGCGGCTGTGGATCTCCTTGATGGGCTGGCGCTGCTGGGGCTCCCGCTGCCAGCAGCTCTGCATGATGGCATAGACCTCGGAGGGGCACGTGCGGGGCCGCTCCAGCTCCCGGCCCTGCGTGATGCATTCGATGGCCTGCAGGAACAGGGATGGAGATGGGATCCCCTGCTCTGGGTACCCCTGGGGGGGCTGTAACCATCCTCCTTCCCCCCCTCTGGGTACCCCCAGGGGGCTGTTACCATCCTTGCCCTCCTCTGGGTTCCCCCAGGGGGCTGTTATCATCCTTGCCCCCCTCTGGGTACCCCAGGGGACTGTTATCACCCTCCTTGCCCCCCTCTGGGTACCCCCAGGGTGCTGTTACCATCCTCCTTGCCCCGCTCTCGGTACCCCCAGGGGCTGTTACCATCCTTCCCCTGCTCTGGGTGCCCCCAGGGTGCTGTTACCATCCTCCTTGCCCCGCTTGCTCACCTCAGTGTTGGAGAGTTGGTACCAGGGCTGCTTCCCATAGGTGAAGATCTCCCAGAGCACCACGCCGAAGCTCCAGATGTCGCTCTCGGTGGTGAATTTACGGTACAGGATGCTCTCAGGAGGCATCCAGCGGATGGGCAGCATGGTCCTGCCCCCCACCTGCCCACAGCAGGGCTGTCAGCACAGCAGGGACCCTCCTGTTTCCCTTCCCCCCATCCCTTAAGCCCCAGGTTAGATGTAAGGCAGAAATTTTTTACACTTAGGGCGGTGATGCCCTGGCACAGGTTGCCCAGAGAAACTGTGGCTGCCCCATCCCTGGAGATACTCAAGGTCAGGATTTGGAGCGAGCAACCTGTTCTTTTGGAAAGCATCCCTGCAGGTTGAGCTGGAATCCTTCCAAGCATCCTTTCCAACCCAACCCATTCTGTGGTTAAACATGGATGGAGAAGGGGTGGGAGGAAGCAACCACGAGGGAAAATTGAGCGTGGCCTCCCAACCCTTCCCAGAGCAGAGAGCAGAGAGCGAGCAGCTCACCCGGTAATAGTCAGTGCTGTAGATGTCCCGGGACATGCCGAAATCACCGATCTTCACCACCAGGTCGTGGCCCACCAGGCAGTTGCGGGTGGCCAAGTCCCGGTGGACGAAGTGCAGGGAGGCCAGGTAGACCATGCCCGAGGCGATCTGCGTGGCGATGTGCAGCATGTGGCCCAGCGCCAGCGGCCCCCGCGGCTGCCCCGGGCCCTGCTCCAGGATCTTGGCATCTGGGCCGTGGGACCTGCGGGGCAGAGGGGCTGCTTGGAGGGCAGACAGAGGCTGTGCTCCCCTGTGGGAGCTCTCTTCGCAGAGAGCAGCAGGCACGGCTTCCCAAGGATTTCTCCCGGCAAGGCAGTGAGAAGCGCAGAATCACAGAAGGTTGGAAGAGACCTTCAAGGTCGTCGAGTCCAACCTGTTCCCTGACACCTCAACAAAACCATGGCACCCAGTGCCACATCCAGGCCTTTTTTAAACACATCCAGGGATGGTGACTCCACCACACAGAGAGAAGGAGAGAAAGCAATTCTTATCTCTGTTCACTGCTCCTGTTTTTTGCACACGTGGAATGTGTTATGGAGATTGTCTACACAAAGTGATTTGGTTACTGGACATGGGTGAAAGTTGTTTTGAGTGATTAGCCAATTACTCAAAGCTGTGTCTGACTGTCTGCAGACAGTCATGAGTTTTTCTTTAGTATAGTAGCTTTTTAGTATGTAATTTAGTATAGTTTAGTATAATATAGCTTAAAAAAGCAATTGTTCAGCACTGAACCATGAACCATGGAGTCAGAGCACATTATGGGGGATGCCCCAATTCGATACTCCCTGGACAAGGGAAAAGGGTAAAAATAAAGGGCTGGCATGTGGGGAAAGGTGCTCATGTGTGTCCAGACACGGGCAAGCACTGGTGCTCACACACAGCAGAGAAAGGTGTGCATGTGTGTGTGTATGTGTGTGTGTGTGTGTGCACATGTGGGGAGGGAAGGGCGTGGGGTGCAAAGTCCAGTGGGGGTCTGAGGACACCCCAGGAGGGTCAGAGCACACACACACACACACACACACAGAGGTGTGCATCCTCCCCTGGCACACGTGGGCACACAAGGGAGAAGCGTGAAATGTGTGCCCACGTGTGCCAGGGAAGGGAGCGTGATCAGAAGGGAAACACAGAAAGGAAAACGTGCTCACATGCGTGTGTGCACACAGGGGAGTTACACACTCACAGGGGAGAGGTGTGTGTGGGTGTGCACTCCTGTGTGTGCACACGGGGTGGGGCACACACGCCTGTGCACACTCACGGTGGGGGGTACACACACAAGGAAGGCACACACACCTGTGCACACACACAGTGAGATCACACACAACCTGTGTGTGCACACGGGGTGGGGCACACACACCTGTGCACACTCACGGTGGGGAGTACACACACAGGGAATGCACACCACACCTGTGCACACACAGAGGAGGGCACACACACAAGGAAGGCACACACACCTGTGCACACACACAGTGAGATCACACACACCTGTGCATGCACAGAGGAGGGCACACACACCTATGCACGCACAGAGGAGGGCACACACAGAAGAGGGCACTCACACCTGTGCACACACACAGTGAGATCACACACACCTGTGCACGCACAGGGGAGGGCACACACACCTGTGCACACACACGGGCCCTGCAGAAGGCAGCAGGTCGAGGTGCAAGGTGGTGTGTCGGGGTGCAAGGCAGCGAGTCAGGGTGCAAGGCAGCGTGTCAGGGCACACGGGGAGGGTGTGAAAGCAGCAGCGTGTGTGAAGTGGGGTGTGCGAGCCCAGCCGGGGGCCAGCGCGGCTCCGGCCGCCCGCAGCCCTCGGTGCCTTTGATGGCGAGCGCGGCTGACAGCCCGGCCAGGGCGGCCGTGGCCGGGGGCTGGGGGAGCTCTGCTCGGCAGAACCATTAATGCCAACTCCCATAACAATAATCATAAAAGCCACGTCTCAGAGCTCCTCGCGCGGCCACTAAAGCGATGCCTCTGGCAGCCCCCCCCGTCTAGCAGCAATACCTGGGGGGGCAATCGAAAAGTCTCTGCTTATTCCAGCTGATGGCCAATCTCTCTCTATTTAAGCCTCTCAGACAGCTAATCTAATCAATATTGCAAGGAGGGCTGCATTAGCAGGGAGCAGGCTGGCTGCGCTGATGGAGAGGCAGATGGGGGGCTCGTGTCCCCCCCCGTCCCACCTGAGGAAGCGGTTGAGGTCGCCGTGTTTCATGTACTCGAAGACCATGATGAGGGGCTCGCCCTCCGTGCACACGCCGTAGAACTTGACGATGTGCTCGTGCTGCAGCACCGTCAGCAGCTCGGCTTCGCGCTGGAAATCCAAGCGGGCGCTCTCTGTCACCTCCTTCAGCGCCTGCCGGGACACGGCATCAGTGACACCCCCCCAACAGACCCCCCTCACCCCCACACCGCGCCCCCTCCTCACCTTCACGGCCACCAGCATCTTCTCCTGCTCCGGGAGGAGGTTGTAGCACTCGGCCAAGAAAACCTTCCCGAAGGCGCCCTCGCCCAGCTCCCACTTCAGCACGATGTCCCGCCGCTGCACGTGGTGCACGCCTGGGGGGACCCCCACCCGTCAGTGCCCTCCGGCTCGGGTGTGAGCACGAGGGGGTGCTCGGGGACCGCAGTCCCCAACCCAAGCCTTACAGGCGTTGCAGAAATACTGGGGGTTCTCGATGAAGTTGCTCTTCAGCCCCTCCAGCTTGCTCTCAGCTGAGGAAAGGGGGCTGCTGCCCAGGTTCATGAAGTGCAGGGACATGGCCAGGTCATCCTCTTGGGCCAGCACTGCTGAGCCTTGTGGGGACAAGGACAAGGCCGAGCAACCCCCTGCTCGTCCGGCCCCCGGGGGCCAGGCAGCCCGATCAAAACCATTTAGAGGCTGAATCCATTCCAGGAGTGAATTAGCAGCTGCTGCCCACACTCCCGGGGGAGCCAGCACCTCTCCACGGGTGTCCCCCCACCCAGAGTCCCTCTTCCCACACCTGTGACCCAACCCAGGTGCCACAGGGACGTGGGGACCGGGCTGTCCCTGTGTCACAGCCCGAATATTGAGTCACCAGGCTGAGGGGACTCACGGTTAATGCCGAACTTGGAGCGGCGCCCGCACTTGTTGAGCAGGATGAGCATGACAGAGAGGGAGAGGCAGGCGAACACAGCCAGCGCCACGGCCACCGAGACCTGCTGGCAGCGAGGACAACGCTCAGGACCAGTCCCACCAGGTCCCTTTTCTCAGCCCGTGGGATGGGAACAAGCTGTGAGATGGTTACAAGCCCCAGGAGATGCCACAGGAGAAACTGAGGCACTGAGACTGTCCTTCATCCCCATCATGTAACCCACATCCTATTCAGTGCTGGTTTGGCTGTCCCCACGGGGTTTGTCCCACCCTCTCGCAGGTGTCTGGTCCCCCCATCCCACACTGCAGAGCGTCTCCTCACCCCAAATGTGTGCTCATCCGTTGTCTCCACAGGCCCCTCCAGCGAGCTGTTCCTGGTGCCTGGGGCAGGGAGAAGGTGCAGGGTGAGTGTGGGGTCCCCACCCCCCCGAAGTAGCCCTGGCAAGGACCTGGACACCCCAGGATGGGTGGAATGTCCAGTTTAGGAGGGCCGGGGCAGCAATCCTGGCCACTCACCCAGTGGAGACAGAGACACTGGAGCAGCCCAAAGGGAGAGAAAGGAGAAACACTCATTATTCCTCAGGTGGGAGCAGCCCATCCTTCCCCCTCTCATCCCTGGGGAAACTGAGGCACACCAGGGCTCGTATAGACAACAGGCAAAGCCCAATACAACCCCTCCTGCACACCAGGTGTGACACAGCTCCTCGGTAAGATGGGGGACACCCCAGGCAGCCCCCACCTGGCACCTACCAGGGATGGGCTCCTCAGGGCTGAAGCTGAAGGGATTGTCCATGAAGCGCACGTGGACGCTGCAGGAGGCCGAGCCCAGGGTGTTTTGCACCACCAGGGTGTAGTTGCCATTGTTGACGTGGGTGGGACGGTTGAGCTGGAGGCAGCCGTGGAGGACGGTGGAGTTGTGCTCGTACTCCATGATGAGGGTGTGGATGTAGGGCCCCTCCACCAGCTCCGTGCCGTTGAAGAGCCAGCGGATGCTGGGGACGGGGTTGCCATCCACGGAGAAGGGGATGCACCAGGAATGCCGGGGGATGGCCGTGTCCAGCAGCAGAATCACGGGGGGAACTGGCAGAGACAGAGCTGGGTGGGTTCCTGAGGCAGACCCCCTGCCCAGCCCCCAGCCCAGTCCCTTCTGGACTCCTCACAGGTGACGTTCAGCATCACACTGTCCTCTGCCAGCCCCGCCGTGTTCTCTGCCCGGCACATCAAGTCCTTGTGGTTGAGGTGGGAGGAGACATTGTTGATTTCCAGGACGATCTCCCAGTCTGAGAGCTGCAGGGAACACCAGGATGGGATGAGCAGATGCCACCCCCCAAGCCTGGCCAGCCCCTGCATCCCCCTGTTCCCACCCAGCAGTGAGAGGATGCTGGGGGGGGTCAGCGCTGCTGGGCCATCCCCCTGGAAGGCTGAGCTTGCCTTGGTGACAGCGAGCAGCTCGGGTCCCACCTCGGGGACCACCTCGGGGACCACCCACTCCGCGGTGGCCGGTGGGTTGGCGCTGATGTGGCAGGTGAGGTTGACACTGTCCCCTTGGCGCAGCACCACCTCGGGGGGCTCGATGTGGACGCTCGGGGGGTCTGCAGGGGCAGGGAGGCCAAGCCACGTGTGTCCCTGTGTCCCTGCCATCCCCAGCCAAACGGCTCAGGACAGGGGGCAAACGCAGGGGCCAAAGCCATCGCCAGGCACGTACCACAGGCGTGGAGAGCCTGGCTGCCCAGGGGCACGGGCACGCTGCCCTCCCAGCAGAGCAGGGACTGGTTCCCCAGCTCGGCCCGGCTGCTGTTGTGCCACAGCTGCAGCCAGCGCAGGCCACAGGAGCAGTTGAAGGGATTTCCCACCAAGATGCTGAGATGGAGCAGGGAAGAGAACACAGGATCAAAAGGACTCCAGGCCCCACATGTTTGTGTATGTCCCAGCAGAGTCGGCCAAGGCTGCACCTGGGCACCCCCAGCCTCCAGCTTTGTGTCATACATGCCCCATGTGCCACCCCCGTCTCTGTCCCCACACCCGTGGACGTGAGAGCCACCATCTCACTGCACCCCCAGCTCTGCCTCTGTGTCACTTGAGGGGTACATCCCCAGTGGGATATGCTCTGCACCCACCTCCCCCCTCTCTCTCATCACTCACAGCTCTTGCAGGGGCAGGTGCCAGAAGGTTTTCCAGGAAAGGCTTTGCAGTGCATTGGAGGAGAGATTCCTGTTGGGACAGCCCCCATCAGCCGCCCCTTCCCACTCAAACTCCCATCCAACACCCGCAGAGGCTCTGGTGGCAGCACCGGGGCTGTCACACCGTGACCAAGCAAAACCGGCTCTGCCAGGCGTGCCACCAGCCCCACACCCAAGAACAGGGTCCCCCCATTCTCGGGGGGCAGCACAGGGCTCCCGGGGGGGCCGGGATCGATGCCCAGATCGATGGTTTCCCACTCAGCAGCAGAGCCCCGCGTGCCCCCACCCCCGGCCGGGCTGATGTGCCCGCGGGCAGCGGGACAGCATCGATCCCGCCCGGGCACGGCGACCGGCCACCCTGCAGCGGGGGCAGCGCCCGGGGCCGGGGGGGCTCATCCCCGAACGAGGGGAGGGGAGTGGGGAAGGGGAGACTCACACGTGGCTCAGCCTGGGGGTGTCCAGGAAGGCATCGGCAGAGATGTGCTGCAGCCCCGACCTGGAGATGGTGCTGAAAGGAGGGAAGGGCTGAGCACCTGCGCCGTGAGTCCTGAACCTCCGCTCTGGGAGCGTCCCCTGTGGTTGCTTGCAGTGGGATTGAGTTCTGGGGATCCCCCCCTCCACCACAGCCCTTCGCTCCCCCCATTTCTCTGTGCAGGGACCCCACCCCTGGGGTGCTCACAGGTTCCTGAGGTCCCGCAGCATCCTGGTGTCAGCTCGGGTCAAGGTCGTGAGCTCCGGCTGGTTCTCAATGACGCTGGAAGGCAAAGGAGGGGGGTCAGGGGAGCAGCCCACGACCCCTCACCAGGGGCGTGAGAGCCCTCCCACTCCCCAGGCTGTGCTCACAGCCGGGGATCGGGACAAGGATGAAGCTGAGCCACCCCACTGTGCCTCAGTTTCCCCTGGGATGAGCTGGGAAGAAGGGGGGATGGCAGCAGGTGATCCCGATGGTGCCGAGCCCCTGGTCAGTGTGAACTCTGTGGGGTCAGGGCTGAATCACCACTTGGAGCCCACACAGAATAAGTTTGCTGGGTCTCAGCCCCACTCAGCCTTTGGGTCCCCACCTTTTCTCGCACCCCAGTGTGTCCTGCACTGTGACAGGGACACCTCTGTCGCTGTCCCTGCACCCTTTTCTCCAGGCAGGAGACGAAGAAAAGCCCCTTTGGGAGAAGGTGCAGGGATTTTCCCTGCCCCACCCCACTCCTGTGAACCCCAAATCACAGGGGCTGGATAATTTGGGTTCAGACCCACACCATGGGGTTTTGGTCTTGCTGACCCCGGTGAGGATGGACGAGAGCAGCTGGGGCAGTGGGATGGCTGGGGGTCTCTCTGGGACACCATCCCCACCACCAGCCACCCCACCCCACCCCACCAGCCAGCAAACAAAGAGCTGGCAGCGCCTGTGGCGCAGCATCCCCTGCCACGTGGGGAAACTGAGGCACGGGGACACCGCAGCCAGGCCCCAGCAATGCGGCACAGGCAGGGCTGCGGGGTGGGGGGAAACCCCAGCAATTGGGGCACTTTGGTGTCCTGCAGCACCCCGTCACCCTGCCCCCCAGCACCCTCCTATCTCTGCTCGCTCAGGCCCTTGTCTCCCCACCACACATCCTGCAGCAGGGGAAGGAGTGGGAGCAGAGCAGATGCCCCAAAGCAGCAAAGCTGGGGTGTGTCCCCCCAGCATGCCAACCCACAGGCCCCAGGACACAGCGACAGCCCCAACAGGATGGGGACAAGCGGCTCCCCACAGCCCTGCCCTCCCTGAATGTGCGCTCCCTGCCCGGGGTCCCTGCTGCATCCTCAGCGTGTTGCCGCTGCTGGCATCGCCGCAGGAGGGGGTGAAGAGCTGCCCCCAGCCCCTCGCTTGCTCCCTGGGGGGATGCTGCACACCCCCACCCCATTTTGCAGCCCCCAGTGCCTCCCACCGAGCAGGCGCTCTCCTCACAGCGACCCCAGCCCATCCAGCGATCCCTGCTCCAGCCCAGCCCGGCCATCCTGTCCCCGAGCTAATCACCTCCATCCCCATCACCGCCCAGCCCTCCAGCTCTGCTGCCCCCAGCCACAACCACCACCATCCCATCGCTCCCACCCCTTCTGCCTGCTCCCCAAAATCCGTCACTCCCAGCCCCATCAGCTCCGTCCCCGAGCTCTGTCACCGCCAACTCCATCGCTGCACCAGCCTCATCACTGCATCCTTCAGCACCGTCACCCCCAGCCCCTCTGCCTGCTCCCCGAGCCCCGTCACCCCCAGCCCCTCCGCCAGCTCCCCGAGCCCCGTCACCCCCAGCCCCGTCACCCCCATCTCCTCCGCCTGCTCTCCGAGCTCTGTCGCCCCCAGCCCCATCGCTCCCAGTCGCTCTGCCCGGTGTCTGAGCTCCAGCACCCCACTCACACGTCGGTGAAGCTGCCGCTTTCCAGCAGCGAGGCCAGGCTGCTCACGGTGTCGGGCTCCCGGCAGAGCAATATCCCGGCCCCGGAGCAGCGGCAGGACCGGGGGCAGGCACCGGCAGCTCCCGGGGCTGGCAGGGACAGCGGCAGGAGCAGCGCGGCCAGGCAGAGCCAGGCGGGCAGCGGCGGCATCGCGGGGCCGGTCCCGGTGCCGGTCCCGGTGCCGGTCCTGGACCCGGTGCCGGTGCTGCCGGTGCCGCCCTCCCTCGCACTTGCCCGGCAGCCCGAGCACGGGGCCGTGCGGGGCTTAAAAGCAACGCACGGACCGGCCTCCCGGGAGGGGCCGGCGGCTCCCCCCGCCCCAGCACCGCCCCCGCCCCGGCCCCAGACACCCCCGGCCGTGATTCACCGGCATCGGGAAGGCTCCGACCCGGGACAGGGGGATTCCTCACACTGGCACCGACCATGGAGCCCGTCTGTGCCCTGCCCGTGCCCTGCCCGTGCCCTGCCGCCACCCTCCCTGCATGCTGGCACCATACACCGGCACCCCCAGCCCCACCAAGCGGATCCATCCCACCAGTGGAACCCCCAAAATTCCCAGGGCACACCCGTGTACGGACAGCCACCACACCGGCTCCAGGACCTGGCTCAGGGCGGGCTACAGTGTAAGGGACAGAGCTTGTCACCAGCCCACGGGCCACCTACAGTCCTCCAAGCTGTCACCCCCCCCC
This sequence comes from Montifringilla adamsi, assembly GCA_017590115.1. Taxonomy (NCBI): domain Eukaryota; kingdom Metazoa; phylum Chordata; class Aves; order Passeriformes; family Passeridae; genus Montifringilla; species Montifringilla adamsi. Next base: position 428,769 of record JAGGNK010003447.1, read on the forward strand.
CCCCCCCCCCCCCCCCCCCCCC
>JAGGNK010003447.1:428839-471497 GCA_017590115.1 Montifringilla adamsi
CTCCCCCCCCCCCCCCCCCCCCCCCCGCGACGGTGCCCCCAAATCTCGAGGCGTGATGCTCTCGCCTGGATCAAGCTCTTCCTCAGCACCCCGTTATGTCGGGGCGCAGAGATGCTGGAGACCGAGGGACGTTTGGTGGCACAGTGACCATGTCCCCAACTGTCCCCTCCCACCAGGACCCACCTCGCCCTCTTCCCCGAGGTGGGGCAGGACAGGACAGGGCTCCCCATCCCCACCAGGACGCTGTTTTGTCCCCGAGCTTGCTCGGAAGCACGTCGGGGGGTGGCTCATCCCAGCGCTGAGTTCTGCACGTTCTTAGCCCGCACCCTTCCCCCCATGGCTCATCTCCACCGCCAGCCCCCAGCAGCACCCACGGGGCCTCGATTCCTTTGGGGTCACCTCCCGTGGGGCCCCACTGGACACCCCAGCACCCCCCCCCCCCCCCTCCCGGCAGAGCGGGCCAGCGGCTGTCGCCACATCCTCCTAAATTCCACTGCTTTGACGTTTTTCTCTAGAAACGCCCCCGGTTTGGGCACCGCAGGGCAAAGCCACAGGACGCAGATAGGGCTGGGGGGGTGGGGAGTGGGAAGCCCCTTGTGCCGCCCCCCCCCCGCGACCCCCCCCAAACCAGGCACTGCCAGAGCTGAGCTTCATCCCCTTTATTCGCGCTCAGATTAGGCAGTGACGCCCCTTCCGTGGACCAGCACGGCCTCTGGGAAGAGACATCAGGGCAACCCCAGGCTTCTCTGAGACCCGTGACTCAGTTTCCCCACCCGGGAAAGGTGTGGGGATCACAGGGGTCGCTGACCTGGGGAGCGATGACAGGGGCAGGTTGATGGGGGACCCCAAATGCCAAACCCTGCTACCCATTCCCATACCCACATTATCCCACCCCCCCAAAAAAAGTAAGGAAAAATGGGTGTTCTCCTCCCAACCAGCAGCCCCCACTCCCTCACCCCATCTCGGAGCACCCCCAATTTATTTTCAGGGGAAATGCATCCCACAGACCATCCTTGCCTTGCTGCCACCCTCCTCCCAAGGCACCCACTCCTCGGCTGGGCCCTCGGAAGCAATAAATAATGCGGGGGGCTCCCAGCAAGTGGGGGGTGGCTGGAGAGGGGCGTGGGGTGCAGAGTCCAGCGGGGGTCCGAGGACACCCCAGGGTCAGAGCGAGGCTGTCCCGTTGGGGAGCTGCCCTGGGCTGTGGTCCCTGCGTGCGGGCAGGGGGGACGCGGGGGGCTCATCCTCCTCGGGGGATGGATCTGTCTCGGTGCTGGAGGGCTCTCCCGAGCCGTGATGGCCGTTCTCGGGGCTGTAGAAGAAGGAGAGGGTGCGGAAAGCAGGCGCCATGTGGTCCTTGATGCGCTCCAGGAGCTGCACGAAGGAGGGGCGCTGGCGTGGGTTCTGCTGCCAGCACAGGCACATCAGCTCGTGGCTGCGGAGAGAGGGCACCCGCTGGCTTTGGGGGGCTCCTAACAGCCCTCCCAGCACTGCAGAGAGCAGGATTTCCCCTGGCAGCCTCTCCCACAGCAGGGTGGGGGTGTGAGGGGCTGTCCCCAGCACTCACAGCTCGTCGGGGCAGTTCTCGGGCCGCTCCAGGATGCCGTTGTCCATGACAAAGCGCAGGACCTGCTCGTTGGACATGCCCTGGTAGGGCTGCTCGGCCAGCGTGGCGATCTCCCACAGCACCACCCCGAAGGACCTGCCAGGGCACCGCTGCTCAGCCGGGGGCTCCCCAAATCCCCCCGGCTCTGCCCACCCCAGCACCCACCAGACGTCAGACTGCGTGTTGAAGATGCCATCCTTGAGCGCCTCGGGGGACATCCAGCGCACGGGGAGCAGCCCCTTGCCCCCTTTCCGGTAATAATCCGTCTCATAGATATCCCGGGTCATGCCAAAATCTGGCGGAGGAGGAAGAGGAGGAGGAAGGTGTGGGCAGCAGGAGACAGGGCTGGCACCACCACTGCCCACCCACTGTTGCCCTTTACTGACCCAGGGATGGGGCAACTGAGAGGTGTTTTAAAAACTTGGATTCTATTTTCAGTCTCATGAGAAGGGTGAGACAATACAGATGTTATAATTCATGCCATTACAATCAGAAGCTAATGATTTCTTAATTACAATATACTATAAGTGTTTCTTGGCCTATCAGCTTTAGCTACACTATGTTGTAAATGCCTTACAGTAATCATCTAAAATTACTCTTTGTGGGTCCTGCTACAATGCATCTTTCATAGTTCTATTTCTCTAAAGTATCTAGTCTTATTTGTAAGGCTATCTTTTGAAACTTGTTTTTAGTTAAATTTTTCTCTCAACAATGTCTGTCTTATTCTATGGTATTTCTAAGGTAGTATCTTATCTCAAGGTTTGTATACAGATGCACACGATGTAAGTCTTCTCACAGAATTCACAGAATCACTGGGTTGGAAGAGACCTTCAAGATCATCAAGTCCAACCCAGCCCCAAGACCTCAACTAAACCCTGGCACCCAGTGCTACATCCAGGCTTTGTTAAACACATCAGGGATAGTGACTCCACCACCTCCCCAGGCAGCCATTCCAGAACTTTATCACCCTTTCTGTAAAAAACTTCTTCCTAATATTCAACCTGAATTTCCCTTGGCCCAGCTTGAGACTGTGTGCTCTTGTTGTGTCAGTGCTGCCTGCAGAAAGAGCCCAGCCCCAGCTGAGCACAGCCACCTTTCAGGAGCTGTGCAGAGTGATGAGGGCACCCCTGAGTCTCCTTTTCTCCAGGCTAAACACCCCCAGCTCCCTCAGCGGCTCCTCTCAGGGTTTGTGTTCCCAGCCCCTCTCCAGCCTCGTTGCCTCCTCTGGACACGCTCAAGCATCCCCACATTCTTCCCAAACTGAGGTGCCCAGAACTGGACACAGTTTTGTCACAGTCTGAGAATTTTCTATACATTTCTCACTCCCACCTCCAATCTTGACGGTGAAGTCCTCGGACACCATGCAGTTGCGGGCGGCCAGGTCCCGGTGCACGAACTTGTTGGCGCTGAGGTAAGCCATGCCGTCGGCGATCTCGCCCGCCATCTGGATCATGTCCTTCAGTGACGGCGGTGGCAGCCCGGGGTTGTTCTGCACCGTGCACAGAGTCAGGGCTGGGGCAGGGGTGTGCCAGCACCCCCCTGGAGCAGGGTGAGTGTCCCTTCTCCTGGCACCTGACCAACCCCTCACCTCGGCTTCAGGCCTGAGTGAACGCAGGTAGCTCTTCAGGTCCCCACGTGTCATCAGCTCCATGATGACCAAAGCTGGCTGGCCCTGGGATACCACGCCCAGCAGACGGACCTGCAGGGACAAAGAGGGCTGGCGTGTCAGCGGCCAGACCCGCCACGTCCCCTCCCTCCCCCTCAGCTGCCCACCTACCACGTGGTGGCACTTGAAGGCTTTCATGACGGAGGCCTCGTTGAGGAACTCAATGCGCTCCCGCATGGTGGCCAGCTCGTTGACTGTCTTCAGGGCCACCTTGGTCTCCTCTCCCTCCGTGACCAGCCCCAGGGCCACCCCCTCATACACCATCCCAAAGGAGCCCTGTCCCAGCTCCCGGATCACTGTGATCTTCTCCCGGGACACCTCCCACTCATCAGGCATGTACACTGTGGGGTGAGTGGGGATCACCCCGTCCCCATCACTGTGACTAACCCCATCCGCATCCCCATCCTCATCTCCATGTCATCACCATCCTAGTCCCTGTCCCCGTTCCCATCTCCATCCCATTCCCATCCTTGTCTCCATCCTCATCCTCATCTCCATCCCTTTCTCATTCCCATCTCCAGCTCATCACCATCCTCCTCCCTGTCCCCATCCCATCCCATCCCATCCAATTCCCATTCCCATTCCCATTCCCATTCCCATTCCCATTCCCATTCCCCATCATCTCCATCCCATCACCATCCTCCTCCCTGTCCCCATCCCATTCCTATCCCCACCTCCATTCCCATCTCCATTCCCCTCATCTCCATCTCCATTCCCACCCCCATACTCATCTCCATCCCACTCCCATCCCTTCCCCATCCCCTCCAGCGCGACCCCAGCACAGAAAGGTCTCGGTGGCCCTTTGGGGTGGCCCTGCCTGTCCCCACGTCCCCACGTACTGTCCGAGGCGCTGAAGTACTCGGGGTTGACGGAGGCGTAGAGCGTCCCGCTGGGGTACCCGTCATGGTTCCTGCCAGGGGTGGGCAGCACTCGGAGCTGCTGCCACCCCCCAGCCCTTCCCAGGCCTCGTTTGGCCAGACCCCACCCCAGCCCAGCCCTGGGGGGACAGGGGGATCGTTACCTCTTCTTGTTGTAGAAGAAGACAAAGACGGCCAGGCAGGAGATGAGCACCATGAGCACCACCGGCGTGACGGTGAGCAGGACGTAGAAGCTGCTGGACTCTTCCTCAGCTGCCAGGAGCAGGTGGCCATGGATCAGGGTCTGGGCACTCATCCCAGCTCAAATGGGACACCTTCCCACCCCTGAGCTGGAGAGGGGGAGCCTCCAGCTCCCCAGACCAGCAGCACCCTCTGATCCCTGTGTGCCCCTGTCCCAGAGCATCCCTCCACCCTTTTGTCCCAGTGTCCAACTCCCCACTCCCCCAGCTCCTCAATCCTGCAGCATCCTTGGATGAAGGATGGGAAGAAGACCCATCTGGCTGAGCAGAGGTCTGTGGCTGGAACTGGGGGAGAAAGGAGAGGTTTTGATCTTTGGAAGAGGGAGCAGGAAGTTCAGGAGGATCTGAGGGAGCTCAGGACATGAATGAAAATTAGAAGGGCCAAAACCCAAGTAGAACTGAATCTGCCATAAGAGACAATAAAAAATGTTTCTATAAATCCATTAATACCCAAGGGAGAGCTGAGAAGAGAGTGAGTGCTGAGTACCCTGAGAGACCTCAAGTCCTGGGGTCAGTTTTGGACCCCACATGACAAGAAAGGGGGGCTGGAATGTGACCAGAGAAGGGATGAGAACTGGGAAGGGATCTGGAGCACCAGGAGCACCTGAGCAGGGTGGGGGGATCTCATCCTGGGGAAAAGGAGGCTCAGGGGGGACCTTCTGGCTCTGCACAACTGCCTGACAGGAGGGGACAGCCAGGTGGGGATAGGGATCTGCTCCCAGGGAACAGGGACAGGACCAGAGGAAGTGGCCTCAAGTTGCACCAGGGGAGGTTTGGATTGGATATTGGGGAAAACTGGAAAGCATTGGAGCAGGCTGCCCAGGGCACTGGTGAAGTCTTTGTCCCTGGGGGGATTTAACAGAGGTGTGGATGTGGCACTTGGGGACATCGGTCAGTGTCAGCCTTGGCAGTGCTGAGGGAACATTTGGACTCGCTGGTCTCGGAGGCTTTTCCAACCCAAATGATTCTGTGACTCTGTGATGCTCCAGTGTCTCAGGCCAGGATCATCCCTCAATCCCTCAGCTTCCCAGTCCAGCAACCACTCCCACCTTCAGCAGCCAGGCCCAGCAGCATGCCCTGACCCCACAGGTCCATCCCAGCAGCACAGCACAATTCCCCAGAGAGCCCCAGCTCCCAGACCCCACAGCTGCCCCTTCCCTGCCCGCCAAGGTCCCTGTTGTTGTCCCCCTGTCCCCTTCAGCTACCTGGCCCCAGGATGTAAAACTTGACCAGCCCCGTCCACGAGCCGTTGCCAGCCAGCGAGGTGGCCCGGACCTTGGCTGAGTAGTTCCCTGGCTGGAGCAGAGCCAGGTGGACACCCCCATACTTGGAGTAGCGGTGGCGTGAGACACAGACAACAGTGGTGACCTCCTGGAGGGGACAACGTGAGGGCAGCAAAGGGGTTTCATCCCCCCCAGCCATGTGTAAGTCTTGGGAAAGGGATGGGATGGGATGGGATGGGATGGGGATGGGATGGGGATGGGATGGAGATGGAGATGAGATGGAGATGGAGATGAGGATGGGGTGGGATGGGATGGGGATAGGATGGGATGGGATGGAGATGGAGATGGAGATGAGGATGGGATGGGATGGGGATGGGATGGAGATAGGGTTGGGATGGGATGGAGATGGAGAGGAGGATGGGATGGTGTGGTGTGATGTGGTGTGGTATGGTGTGGCATGGGTGCTGTGCCCCTATAACCAGACCTGGCAGGGCTGGGCAGGGGATGCCACAGGGGGTTCTCACCTCACTCTCCCGGCTGTACTTAATCTCATACTTGAGGATGAGCCCGTTGGGGTTCCTGGGCTCTTCCCAGCGCAGCAGGACACTGTTCTTGCCAGCCGGCTCCCACGTGACATTGCCAGGAATGTTGTCAGCTTGCACTGGAGAGAGGCACAGAGGCAGTCAGCTCCTGGGGGCATCACCCACTGCCAACCCCCATCTCAACAACATCCCAGCACGGCCAGGGTGGGTTTGGAAGGGCGGGGGACGCACGCTCGGGCATGGTCCTGGCGAAGACGAAGGTGGCGGCGCTGCAGCCCACGGTGTGCGCGGCATGGTTGCAGGCGTGGATGTCGATGCGGTACTCGGTGAAGTGGCGCAGCCGCGACAGCACCGCCCGGTCACGCACCACCTTGTCCTCGAAGATCTGGAAGTCAGGTTTGGGCTCGCCTCCCGGGCGGCTTGGGGCCAGCGGCTCTGCTGAGGAAGCGTTGGCCGCGGATGTGACGGCCACCACGTCCCTGCGCTGCTTTGGGGTCCTGCAGGACATGGGGACAGGAAGTGGTGGGGAGTTGAGGCGCTGGGGTTGTCCCCCAAAATTGGTCAGGGGAGGGGAGATCACCCAGGCTGGTGTGACCCAGCTCACCTCTGTGGGTTCTTATTGATGGATGTCACCTTCCAGGGTGGCCTGACACAGTAGAAAATCAGTTAAAGGCTCTGCCAGGAGCAGCCACTGGACCCCCCCACCCAGGCAGACCCACGCACCCAGCTTGAGGGAGCCCCCCAAAGCAGGGAACCCCCCCAGATGGCACCTGGGGATGGTGATGGAATTGTGGAGGAAGTTCTCAAACTTCTTCTGGAAGGACTCGGCCTCGCCCTCCATGCGGAGCTGCCCATCAGTGGGGCGGCAGGGGCAGCACCTCTCCTCCGCATCCTGCTCCCCCTCGGGACCATCCCCAAAACCAAAACGCGTGTCTGCGCTGCTGGTGGGCAGCTTCAGGCCTGTGGGCAGCAACGGGCAGGGCTGGCAGAGCCTGGCTCAGTGGCACCACCCTCGTTCCCCGGTGTTCCTGGCTGCTGTGCTGCCCCTGCCCTGCCTGGCCTCACCTTTGTGGCAGTAGTCGTTGATGTAGAGCTCCATGTCCTCGGCCAGCTGCTGCCACAGCACCAGGTAGTAGGCGATGTTGCCGTTGCGCTGCGTGGGCGGTTTCCAACGCACCACGATGTGGGAGGAAGAGTTGGACATGGAGATGACATCCCGGGGCACCGTCGGAGCTGGGATGACACAGGGGTGGTCAGTCTTTCCTGAGGGTGGGGGGGTTCACCAAGGGTATTGCCAGCCCCCTGCCAGCCCCTTACCCGCTGGCATGGTGCGGATGTAAACCACCTCGCTCTGTGCCCCGTAGTTGCGTCCTTCCTCGGCCGTGGTGAGGGTGATGGCGCGCACAAAGATGGCATATTGGGTCCAGGGACGGAGGTTAAGCAGCGTCACCCCTGGCTCCTGCTCGCTGCTCAGGGGTAGATCCACATCCAGCACGTTCCAGCTCTGGGCCCCACAGGCATCCTGCCCCACATACTCCGACACGTTCTGGAAGGGTCTGTCCCACACCAGACATCAGGGAGGGTCCCGGGAGCATCCAGCAGGGACAGAGGACACCACAGTCTAGCATTCCCAAGCCCTCCACAACGGGGACAAGAGGCAGCACTTACGACTCCTTGTAGTAGACAATGAAGCTGAGGAGGTCCCGGTACTCGGGGGGCCGGTACCGCTCCCACTTGAGGAAGATGCGATCGGACTCAGTAACGTTGGAGATGAAGCGCAGGGTCTGGGTCTTGCCTGTGGGGAGGAGGCAGGGCTCAGGCAGAGGGTCGTGGCACTGCTGGATGTCCCCATGCCCGTACTCACAGGACGCCCGGTCCCCGTTGGTGCGGGGGTTGATCTCTGCTTTGTTCTGCCGGCCCTTGGTGCCTGTCACCTCCTCCATGCGATAGATCTCAGCCAGGCACAGCTTGGGATTGAATGCAAAGTACATCTTGCCCACGGGGATGGAGAGGATGTGGTGGCTCCAGTCCCAGAGCTGCTGCAGGTTCTGGTTGTCCAGGACGTACAGGGTGTAATTCCTGGGGGAGGAAGTGTGGATGGAGGCAGTGGGCAAGGGAACCTTCAGGGCCACATGTCCCCCCCAAACCCACACCATCCTCACCCATCCACCATGGAGTCACCACGGATCAGTTTTAGGTTCTTGAAGAAGGACAAGGAGACGAGGGCAAAGGAGTGCTTGATCTTCAAGAAGCCCGTGATGGTCTCAATGAGCCCCAGGCTGCTCTGCAGCTCTGAGGCCAGGTTATCTGGGAATGACACACTGTGTGAGCTCAGGGAGAAGGGCACCTCCCCATTAATTCACTCAGCAAGGCAAAACACCCCGCTTCCTCCACCCCCTGCCCTCCACAGCAGCTCTCCCACCCAGGGTGGGTTTGGCAGGCACTCACAGCCCCGGCGGATGTTGAGGATGAGGTTCCCCTCGATGAGGGTGCAGCCCCCCAGCTCCTGCGCCGCCTGCATCGAGTCGATGGTCTTGGTGCCCACCTTGCACTCCTTGGGACACAGCCCCTCGCACTTGTGGCAGAACATGCTGCGGGCAGGGTGACAGGGAGAGGATGTGAGCCAGCCAGCGTGCCACTACCGTGCCCGTGCCGGGGCACCGGGGACACCCCCACCTGCTCTCGTTCCTGGTGTATCCCGAGGGACACTCGGACAGGCACTGCCGCTGGTGGATGACGAACTTGGAGGCGTCGCGGGGGTTGTCGGAGACCTTGCGGAGGCTGGCGCAGTACTCGGCGGTGACGCAGCGCCAGCCCTCGTACTCGTAGGTGCGGGGCGGGCACGAGGGCAGGCAGTGCCCGTTGAAGTGGAAGTGGCGGCAGGCGACGCAGGCCCGTCTGTCGTGGGGGCGGCCGCAGCCCCCCAGGCACTCGGCGTGGCAGCACTCGCCCGCTGCCGTGCACGCCGAGCCCGCGCCGCACGGGCACACTGAGAGGGGAGACACGGCGCGTGGGCACGGAGCCCAGCCTCGGGCTGCACGGCTTGGGATTGGGGTCAGGGGGGAGAGGAGAGAGGTGGGAAGGGCTCGGGGGGCTGCTGGCATCCTCCAGGGCTGGGGGAAAACAGGAGGGAGGGTGGAGTAGAGAGATAGATGGAGGGAGGGATGGGGGGATGAAGGGATGCAGGGAGGGAGGGATTCAATGATAGAGGAATGCAGGGATGGAGGGAGGAATGGATGGTGGGATGAAGGGATGCAGGGAGGAATGTGGGGATGGATTTGATGATGGAGGAATGCAGGGATGGAGGGAGGAATGGATGGTGGGATGAAGGGAGGAATGTGATGCAGGGATGGATGGTGGGATGAAGGGATGTAGGGAAGGAGGGACATGGGGGTGGATTTGGTGATGGAGGAATGAAGGGATGGAGTGAGGGATGGTGGAATGAAGAGAGAAATGTGATGCAGGGACAGGAGGGATGCTGGGATGTGGGGATGCAAGAATGGAGGGAGAAAGGGAGGGATGCAGGTATGCAGTGAGGAATACAGGGATGGATTGATGGAGAAGTGGATGGAGGCATGGCAGCACTGATGGAGGGGTGCCCAAAGGGATGGAGGAACGGATGGACAGCTGTGTGATGAGTGAGGCTGGCCGGGCAGGTGGGTTGATGGGTGGCTGAGTGAGCAGCTGGATGGCTGGATGGGGGGCTGCATGGAGGGACAGCAGGACAGATGGATGGACAAGGTGGGGCTCAGCCCATGCTGAACCCCATCTGCCCAGTGCAGCCAGGCTGGGGCCACAGCTGAGGTTGCAGCCCTGATAAGGATCTGTGTTTATAGTACATATTTCATTACCAGCTCTCCTGTTTACAGAAAACGAGCTCAGGAGGGGCCTGTATTTACCTCGCCGCTGGGAAAACACAGCAGCCAGGAGCTGGCCTCTCCTCAGAGGATGATACAGCACGGATCTGGTTACCCCACCGTGCTGCCTGCACAGCACACTCCCTGCAGCAGGGGAGCCACGGCCACACGCCAGGTCTCATTTCCAGGTGGCCTCACCAGCCTCCTCCAGCACCCTCCCCGTTTGCCCCACAGTGCAAACAGCACCATCCCAGAAAAGCAGCACAACCAGACCCCGTGCCAGCAGCACCCACCTTTCTGGCAGTAGCTGGAGGTCCAGCAGCGATAATCCAGCTGTCCGTTGACGCTGGTCTGCACACACGGCTTCTCCACATCCAGGATGCCCGGGCAGACATCGGCACACTCTTCAGCCAACTTATTGCCGACGATGTAGGTGCTGTCCCCGCTGTCGGGCAGCAGCAGCCCCCAGTCGATGGTGGAGAGGTGGCAGAGCTCCTGGTTGCGCTCAATGCGCACCGAACCGCGGAGGATGTGGCCCAGGCTGTGCAGCCCCACGTCCCGCAGGTGCGGCATCTCGAAGATGACCAAGGCGTAGCTGAAGAAGAGGTTGGTGCCGCGGATGACAGAGAGGTTGGGGAAGAGATCCCGCAGGCTCTCCAGCCCGTAGACGCGGAAAAGGAGCAGGTACTCTGTGATCATGAGCAGGCGAGGGAAGCTGAGCCCCCGAAAGTCCTCGGCGCCCGTGGTGAACATCAGCAGGATCTGCAGGTTGCCTTCGATGATGGAGCAGTTCTCCAGCTTCCGCAGCTGGGAGACGTCATTGCGGATGTCCATGCTGCCGCAGACTGGGGTGGCGAGAGGGGGACCCCATGGGCAGCAGCAGGGACGGGGCAGCTGCCCCCACTCCCACCCAGGGACCCCCAGGTAATGCTCGGGGGGAGTTTAATATCCTGGTGCTGCCTGTCAAGCGTGGCTGGAATTGGAGACGCGAGCGGCTCTGGCAGCAGCCGACACGCCGCAGCTCTCCGGGGCACGGCGTGTCCGTCAGCAGCGATGCTAACGAGGCCTGGCAGGCTGTCCTGCCCCACGTCGGCCCCACAATCATGTCCCAGCCCTGGGGGAAGCTGTCTGGGGGTGCAGACAGCTTTTCTCCTTCCTCAAGTTGCAGGGCAGCTGTGGGTGCTCACGGATCTCCCCACTCACGGTTACCCAGTGAGTGGCAGCTCCAGGAGGGTTGTCCCCATTAACTTCCCCTTGTCCCCAGAAAGGTAATGGGGCACGAAAGGCTACCACAGGTGTCCATGTGGCACTGCCCCAGCCCCACACTGGTTGTCCTGGAGCTTTTCCACCCAGCAATGGGCAGCATGAGCCCCAGCACCTCCTTCTTCCTGATCCTGGCACAGATGCAAGAGCCAGACTAAGCACAGAGCTTCCCACTGACAGCATCCCCAGCCAGAAACCAGGGCCAGGTCCTGGAGGGGATCAGGTGCATGGTTCACCCCTCGTCTGCCTGCTGCCAGCCCGGGCTCATGGCCATGTCTTTGTGACCTCATGTTTGGTGGCGATTTTCCCCTCTTGGTGTCACCCATGAACCGTGGGCACTGTGGCCCCGTGGGCACTGTGACTCTGGCAGCTGCCCATAGCCCCTCTCCCCAGGTTCAGCCCCTCACTGGAAGCCCTGTCCCCTCCCTCTGAGGACTGGAGGGTCCCTCTGTCCCCCTGCGAGGGTTACCACCCCTGCTGCCACCATCACCTCCCTGACCCTGCAAAGTCCCCCTGTAAGGGGAGGGGGTCCCCCCTGCCCCTGGGAGCACAGACAGAGGACAGGGGTCCCAGAGGGAGCAGGCACAGTGACGTGTGTCCCTTGGGCAGCTCTTGCTGCTTCATCCTCTTCCTCCACCGCTCCCATCCCCCAGCACAGCCCCTCGGTGACTGGGGAAACTGAGGCACGGGTGATAGGGAGAGGGGAAGGCAGGACAAATGACAGACCCTCCTCATACCCCCAGCTGTCCCCTGTCATGGCCATGAGACCCAGGACCCACGGCTGCCCCCTCCCCACCATGGCACCCCCTCCCCAACTTTTCCCACCCCAGCAGCTGCGCAGGGAGCAGCGCTCCCAACTCCTGTGACAATTTCCCACCATCCCGGTGGGGCTGAGTGACCCATCTCCGGCCAAACCCCCCACTCCACTCCCCTCATCCCATCCCAGCAGTAGGGGGCTGCCACACTCTGCCCCTCCTGCCCAGAACGGGGGGTCTGCAGCATTGGGGGGCAAACTCAGGGAACACCCCAAGAGCTTTGCCTCGGGGTTTGTCTCTTGCAGACCCCTGAGCACAGGCAGCCCCCGCCCCAAAACTGCCCCCCAAAGCAAGCACCCCCCACCCCACTCCCAAGCACTTACTTTCGTTGGGAGCCCACACGGGGGGCACTGGGAGGTGGCCAAGGACCAGCAACATCACCCCCATCCTCGGCCCCATCCTCGAGCGGGACCCCCAGGGCCCCGTCCCCGCCGCACTCGGGCTCTGCCGCACCGTGTCCGGTGCTGCTCGCCGTGTCCGGCCGGTACCCGGGGAGCGCCGGGACTGGGGGAGGGGGGCCCACGGACCCCACCCGGACCCTGCGGCCCCTTCACTTTTGTTTTCGGCTGCCGCACACAAAATATTTAGCCTGACAACTGTCAGGGCCAGGGCCAGGGCATGTTTGGGAAATAGAGAGGGGGAAAACAGGGCGGCCCCCCTGCGCCGCAGTGGGTGGGAAGGAAGAACTGCCTCTTGCCTCAGTTTCCCCAGCCAGAGCAGGAGGTTCCAGGTGTCTCTGGAGGGGGGACTTCAGGAAAGCAGCCAGCAACCCATGGAACAGCACAGAAGGGACAACGTAAGGGTGACTCTGCCTCGCAGGGTGAATCTGGGGTGCCAGGAGCCCACGGCTTTGGGGTCCCCACAGAACAGCAGCCCTGCAGTGAGGGAGGAAGCTGCAGGCACTCAGCACCTGCCTGGCTGTGACGAGCCACCCTCAAGGGGAAGGAGGAGCAGGAGAAGAGGATAGAGGAGGAGGAGGAGGTGACATTTATTTTTCTCATTAGGACAAAACAGGGAGGAGGGTCCCAGCCCTGGGGGCAGGAGCAGGGTGCTGATGCCCCAGTGACCCTCCAAAACCACAGAACTAGGAGCTCTGGGGCTGGACAGTGCCCCTGCCCCATGGATGGGGCCATGGGGGGACCCCCAAGGCTCCTCTTGCAGACGTCCTGTCTTTTTTGGGAGGAGCTCAGGAGGAGCTGCTTCTCTGCCGGCACAGCAGAGCGGTGTGGGGGCTTCTCTCCTCCTCTTGGTCACTCTCACAGCAGCGCTGGGGGCACAGGGGAGCTGCAGGGCAGCGACAGGACTTCCCCCAGAGGAGAGGGTACCCCTCACTGCACAGCACCCCGATGCCCCTATCACTGGCCAAGCCCCCCACCACACTTCCCTCGCCCCATCCCAGCAATAGGGGGGATGCCCAAAACAGGGGGTCTGCAGCACAGAGGGTACTGCCATAGAGACAAACTGAAAGAGACCCCCCCAAATCCCTTCTCCCCCCTCCCCAGCCCATGCTGGGTGGGATCTGGGGGCTCACCAGCTCCTCATCCTCCCTCCTCGTGCGGCACAGCCGGTTGCAGGCGGACACGGTGTTGTAGGAGAGCTACAGGGGGACAGGAAGGGAGGGGGTCCGAGGTGGGGGTCCCTCCCCAGCTCTACCCCCCCCTCACCGCAGTGGGGGCTCCCCAGGGGACTCAGGGCTGCTGGGACCCCACAGCCGGGCACCTTCCACTTCCTCCGGGCGTTGAACTTGCGGAAGTTTCTCATGTTGATGGAGGAACGGCTCCGGCTCAGCGCCTGCTTCCTGCTCAGGGGCTGCGGGGGCAAGGACACGGCACCGAGACTGGCACCGTGTCCCCACCCTGCTGCCAGGGTCTGGCAGGCTCTGCCTGTGCCTCTCACCTTGATCCAGGGGTGGACCAGGCACTCGGCCGCGCTCATGCGGCGCCTGCGGCACAAAGGGAGGCGTTGGGGTCGGGGGTCCCGGCCCCACACGCCCACCCGGGGATGGGGAGGTGGCCAGGGTCAGGGTGAGGGTCAGGGTTAGGGTCAGGGTTAGGCTCAGGATCAGGGTTAAGGTCAGGGTGAGGGTCAGGGTCAGGGTTGGGCTCAGGGTCAGGGTCAGGGTCAGGGTTAGGGTTAGGGAATGTGTTAGGGTCAGGATGGTGCTGGTGGGGATAGAGAAGGGAACCAGATGGAGGTGGAGATGGTGGGGATGGAGATGTGGATGAGACGAAGGTGGAAATAGAGATGGGATGGAGATAGGGATGGGTTATGGATGGAGACAGAGATGGAGATGGGAATGAGGATGGGATGGGGTGGGATGGATGGATGGGATGGGATGGGATGGGATGGGATGGGATGGGATGGGATGGAGATAGGGATGGGGACGGGGACAGCAATAGGATGCAAATAGAAAGAGAGATGGGGATGATGGAGGTGGGGATGGGGATGAAGATGAGGTTGGGACCAGTATGAGATGGAGATGGGGATGGGGATGATGAAGATGGGATTTGGATGTTGAAGGTGAAGGTGGGGGCAGAGACGGGAAGGAGATGGAAGGGATGGGGCCTCACTCTGGCTCCTTCACCAGCAGCTGGCGGATGAAGTCCTTGGCCATCTCGGAGGTCTGGCTGAAGCAGCGCTCCTCAAACTCGTAGGCACCAGCCACAACGTTGGAGAGGGTCTCAGCATCCGTCTCACCCTGGAAGGGGGACAGGCCACTGAGCCTGTGGGGACACAACAGAGCTACTGAGTGCCAGGACAGCGCCGGCTCGGCCACCCCAGCACCCACAGGGTCCCTGTGCCTCAGTTTTCCCCAGCCACAGAGAGCATTGCCCCACACTCACAGAATGTAGGTGATGACTCCGATGCTCCTGAAATGCAGAGGTGGGGGTCACGTGCTGCCCTCCCTGGAGCCCCCCATGCCCTGTGGCATCCAGGGGGGTCCCACCCCCCCACCAGCTCAGCCTGTTGTGCCCCCCCAGGTCCTGACTCCTCACCACATGTCGGTCGCGGGGCTCAGCGGCTCATAATTGATCACTTCAGGAGCTGGGGGCAAACACAGAGCCAGGGCGGGACATCAGGGGGACAGGGGGACAGGAGCACGCCTGCAAGCCTGGGGGTCCCATCCCCAGCCCTGGCTGAGCAGCCCAGCAGGGCAGGGACCCCCAGGGATGTGCCAGCCCCGTACCAATGTACTGGGGGGTCCCACAGAGGCTCTTGTAGGTGATGCCATCCTCCAGCTGCTGGGCCAGCCCAAAGTCAATGATCTTGATCCAGGGCTTGGGGACATCCTTCTCCTGCAGCATGATGTTCTCGGGCTGTGGGGACAGGGCTGAGGTGACTGAGGGGTGATGGGGGTCACAGCAGCACCTTGGGAAGCTGAGAAGAGTGGGAGCAGGGCTCTGGAGATGTCTGGCACTCCTTGGATCCTCAGGGAGTGAGGATGGGGCATCCCCATGGGCACCTTGAGGTCGAAGTGAGCGATGAGGCGAGCGTGCAGATATTCCACCCCGCACAGGATCTGCCCCAGGAACTCGATGGCCTCCTCCTCCGACAGCATCTCCTTCTCCGCAATGAAGTCAAAGAGCTCCCCACCACGGATCCTGCGCAGGGCGGGGACAGCGGAGCTCGGCCACCTCCAACACGTGGCACAAAAAGGGGGCGTCCCCCCCCGCCACCCACCGGGTCCCCACTCACAGCTCCAGGACGAGCACCACCTCGGCCGTGCTGGCGAAGAGCTCGTGGAGCTGGATGATGTTGGGGTGGCAGAGCTGGCGGAGGATGGAGACTTCCCGCTCCACCTGAGCCCGCTCCGCGCCCGGGCGGCCGCCCCGGCCCCGCCGCATCTTCACGAATTTGGCGGCGTAGAAGGCGCCGGTGCTGCGCTGGCGGCAGAGCCTCACCACGCCGAAGTGGCCGCTGCAGCAAGAGCTGGGCTGGGGCACGGCTGGGCTGACCCCGGGCCGGGGGAACACCCCAGAAATCCCTGGGCAGCCCTGGGGCTCCGCTGGAGCTGGGAGCCATGCCTGTGTTCACCTGCCTGGATCCCTGTGTTCACCTGCCTGCGACCTGCTCACCTGTGGTGGGTCCTGCTCACCTGCCTGGATCCCACTCACCTGCCTGGGTCCCACTCACCTGCCCACATCCCACTCACCTGCCTGGATCCCACTCACCTGCCTGGGTGCCACTCACCTGCCCACATCCCACTCACCTGCCTGGGTGCCACTCACCTGCCTGGGTCCCACTCACCTGCCCACATCCCACTCACCTGCCCACATCCCACTCACCTGCCTGGGTCCCACTCACCTGCCTGGGTCCCACTCACCTGCCCAGATCCCACTCCAGGCTCCCCCCTCACCTGCCCAGATCCCCCTCACCTGCCCAGATTCTTCCTTACCTGCGTGGATTCCTGCTCACCTGCCCAGATCCCTGCTCACCTGCCTGGATTTCTGCCTGGTCTGTGTTCACCTGCCTGAAACCTGCTCAGCAGTGGTGGGTCCTGTTCACCTGCCCAGACCTCCTCACCTGCCCGGACCTCCTCACCTGCCCAGATCCCCCTCACCTGCCTGAATCCCCCTCCCCTGCCCAGCCTCTCCAGCAGCTCATACGTGTCCTCCACGCTGCCCAGGCTCGGGGTGGCTTCCAGGACCTGGCTCCCCTCATCCTCCCTGGGCTCAGCCACCTCCTGTGGGGCAGGACCAGGACCTGGCTCAGTCCCTGCCCAGGGCTGTGCTCCCACCTGGGGGTGCAGGGACCCCCCAGGACCCCCCAGGACCCTCCAAGGGGAATTCCCAGTGCTGTGTCAGAGCTCAGGCCCTGCCCATTTCTTCCAGTTTACACCGAATTCTTCAGCAGGTGGAAACTTGGGGGCTTCCACCCCTTGAGAAGGACCTGCAGGAGCTGCTCAGGGGGCTTGGAAATGGGGCAGGAGCAGGAAGATGGGGGGTCACAGCAGCCTCCCTCTCCCTCAGTGTGCTAGGGGTGCAAAATGCAGAGAAAACACAACACTTGTGGTTTTTTTTAAAAAATCAGATTAATAGCAGATGAAAGCACTGTGAGCTCAGCCATGAGAGCCCTGCCCAGCCACCCCCAGCCCCCTGGCAGTGCCCCCACACCCCCCAGAGCTGTGGCTCACCTGGGTGCTGCCAGAGGCAACCCTCAGCCCCCCCTCAGCCGGGCCCTGGCCGCTCTCGGCCATCCCTGCAAGACAAAAAGGGTCAGGGGGACACTGGCTCTGCAGGTCCTGGCAGGGGGGGGACAGGGGTGGCTTCTGGTGGAGCTGCCAGGAGCTCCCCCGTGCCCAGGAGAGCTGGTGCCACCGCTCTGGGATGGACCCAGGATGATGGTGGCAGTGCCGTGGGGTAACAGAGTTAGGGAGGGAAAAAATGGATTGTGCAGAGTCAGTTTGGGAAGGGAAGTTTTGGGGAGAGGAGAGGAGAGGAGAGGAGAGGAGAAATGTGTGAGGGCAGATATATATATCATATATAAATATTTATATAATAAATATTATATATAAATGTAAATATATTATTATATATAATACAATATTATTTATATAATAAACATTATATATATATATATATAAAGGACAGTCAGTGGCCCCCAAACCCCAAAGGACAGTCCCCAAGCCCTAAAGGACACTTGGAGGTCCCCAAGCCCTAAAGGACAGTCCCCAAACGCCAAAGGACAGTCTCCAAACCCTAAAGGACATTCGGTAGTCCCCAAGCCCTAAAGGACAGTCCCCAAGCCCTAAAGGACACTTGGTGGTCCCCAAGCCCCAAAGGACAGTCCCCAAGCCCTAAAGAACACTCGGTGGTCCCCAAGCTCAGTTCCCCTCCAGCCTCTCCCAGCCCAGCTGTGCCCCCTTACCCTCCCCAAGCCTTCCTCCACATCAGCAGTGTTTCTTCCTCACTCCCCAGCCTGCCAGCCCGCACAGGGGACACTCCCTGTCCCCTCTGCCTGTCCCCTGCCCCCTGGCACGGCAGAGCTGGCCCATCCCGGGCGGGTACGTGCCCGGGGGCGGCTGCAGCTGAAGCCAGGCCAACATCCCCGGCCATGTGACGTGTCCGTGGGGGGACAGTGTGTCTGTTTGTCCCCTGGGGGTGGACACAAGCAGCTGATTCTCCCGTGCCTTGCCATACACACCCTGGCATTGTGCTGCTTTTGAAAGGAGGGAAACTGAGGCACGGGTGGCTATAGGCACTGGTGGAAACCGCTGAGCTCCTGTGCAGAGCTGGAGCCACGGGGGCTGTGGGGACAGAATTTCCTGTCCCACCGTGCCTTTCCTTTTCTTTTCCTTTTCTTTTCCTTTTCTTTTCCTTTTCTTTTCCTTTTCTTTTCCTTTTCTTTTCCTTTTCTTTTCCTTTTCTTTTCCTTTTCTTTTCCTTTTCTTTTCCTTTTCTTTTCCTTTTCTTTTCCTTTTTTCCTTTCCTTTCCTTTCCTTTCCTTTCCTTTCCTTTCCTTTCCTTTCCTTTCCTTTCCTTTCCTTTCCTTTTTCCTTTCCTTTTTCCTTTCCTTTTTCCTTTTTCCTTTCCTTTTTCCTTTCCTGTCCCACCAGGAACACCAGCCTGGCCTCAGCACAGGCTGCCCAAAAATGAGCTCCCATCTCAGCACCCAACTCCCAAAAACCCCGCTGGACCCCAAAACCCCCCCAGCCAGGACAGCCCCGAACCTACTGCGTGATGGGGAGCTGGGACCCCTCACCTCCAGCTCCAGCCTTCCTCCAGCAGCCCTGGCAGTGCCAGGATCTTCCTCACAGCTGCAGCATTCCCGGGAGCTGCGCCAGGATCCGGCCACAGCGGCTCAGGACAAGAAGATCTCTTCGCGTTCCTCCTCCCGCGGGCTCTTGAGAGCAGCCCCAGCTGTGCAGAGGAGCCAAAAAAAGGCTTTTTAGGAGCAATTCCTGGTGGTTCCAGCCTCGGCTGCTTGAGGAGCAGCCGGGATGAGCCGCGGGTGGACGATGTCCCCTCTCGGCGCCTTTCCCCGTGCCGGTGAGCATCGCAAACAGGAAGCCTGGCGGACACCGCCACGGGAAACGTGGGAGGCCCTGAAGGTTTTGGGGAGGTGATAAAAACGACAGCAAGGTCCCGGACTAAAGTGATTTCAGCATTTATTATAAAAAAGAAAGGCCTAAAGCAAGCGGGCCTGTGGGCCGAGCAGGAGCGTTCCTGTCGAGGATGCTGCAGCGCTGGCACTGGGGTTTCCTTTCAGCAGTGATGTTCCAGGTGGAACTGCACAACTTCAGTGGGTCAGATGCCCTTTTTATCCCGTTTTTTGTCCCTCTGGATTGCTTTTTGTTGGG
Organism: Montifringilla adamsi; assembly: GCA_017590115.1. Taxonomy (NCBI): domain Eukaryota; kingdom Metazoa; phylum Chordata; class Aves; order Passeriformes; family Passeridae; genus Montifringilla; species Montifringilla adamsi. The sequence continues at coordinate 448,229 of JAGGNK010003447.1, forward strand.
ATCCTTCATTTCCATGAAGGTTTAAGGCGCTTGATTGGCCCTTACATTTCTGTCCAGGCTGGCTCGTTTCGCTTGGGGGTGGTGCACTTTACTTAGGTGTGTAACTTCTTATAACTACCCTTTTAACCCCTTTTACAATATAATAACCAAACTGACAGCACATGCTTAACAATTATCAACTATTTTACAACAGTTTCTAACCTATTTTTAACAGAGGGACAGCTTTCTTTAGGTGGGAGGAGCTGGGGTTGCTGGGGGGCACCACACGGTTCACCTGTGGGAATCCTTAAAATCAGAGAAAGCTGCAAAAGTCAGGCCTCAGAAACAGCAGAACTGTGATTGGAGCTAAGCAGTAGCTATAAAAATTGTCAGTGAAAAAATTATATAAGAAGTAGGAAGTAAGGACAAATAGAACAATGGTCTGTGTATTAATGCTTGGATAGAAAACTCCCTGAGCTACAGAAAAGTATATCTAGTGAGATATTAGGAAGTTATAAACTTAATAAATAATAATTTAATAATAATATTTAAAAAAATAAATAATAAATAAATAAATAATAGATACAAGTTAATAATTTAATAATAGAGCCCTGTGCATTGTATCTTAAGGCTTACAAGCAGGTATTGTATTTGAAATAAGAAAGCATTGTTTTAACTGAAGGTGCGTGTGCTTATGGTGATTAGACAGAATTACTGTCAATATGCTTTTGCTTTGTGTGATTGGTCAAAAAACTTTTAAAGTGAGTTGTAACATTAAGTTCTTTGTCTACTACCAAAAATGTAAGCTACTGACATCTTCCCATGATCATAACCATGTAATAAGATTAATACTAAAAAATAAACTTGCTCAAAACACACTCCTCAACAGTCCCATCCCGTGTGTAATTTATACAAAAACCCCCAACCAACCACACACCCCCAAACTCAACACACAGCCAGCCTGTCCCGGTGGATGGCTGAGCCAGGCCCTGCCCGAATCCTTGCCGTAATTCCCAATCCATGGACGCAGCGGGGCTGGCACTGCTGACACCCCGTGTCCAGCTGGAGCCTGGCACCGCCCGGGGTGAGAGTGACAGAGGACACGTGGCACAGCCACGGCGTTGGCAGCTCGGCTGCTGATGCCTCCAGAACAGCCCAGAATGGCCCAGAATGGCCCAACACAGCCCAGAACGGCCCAGAACGGCACAGCACAGTCCAGAACAGCCCAGCATGGCCCAGAACGGCACAGCACAGCCCAGAATGGCACAGCACAGCCCAGAACAGCCCAGAACGGCACAGCATGGCCCAGAACGGCCCAGCACGGCCCAGAATGGCCCAACACAGCCCAGCACGGCCCAGCACGGCCCAGAACGGCCCAGAACACCCCAGCACGGCCCAACACAGCCCAGCACGGCCCAGAACACCCCAGCACAGCCCAGCACGGCCCAGCACGGCCCAGCACGGCCCAGAATGGCACAGCACAGCCCAGAATGGCCCAGAACGGCCCAGCACGGCCCAGAACGGCCCAGCACGGCCCAGAATGGCCCAGCACAGCCCAGAACAGCCGAGCATGGCCCAGAACGGCCCAGCACGGCCCAGAATGGCCCAGAACGGCCCAGAACAGCCCAGCTCTGGCATCCAGAGTCTGAGGAAGGGGATGGTGCTGGATTGCACCGTGCCAGGATTGAATCTGGGCTCACGGTGTGAGCCTGGGCCTGCCGAGCCTGCTGTTCCCCTCCCTGCTCTGCTGTCCCCTCTGCTGTCCCCTCTGAGCTCTGCTGTCCCCTCTGCTGTCCCCTCCGAGCTCTGCTGTCCCTGTCCCCAGCAGTGGCAGGTGCCAGGATGCAGACAGCAGGGACAATGACACCTTTGCAGGCTCGCATGTGCTGCTGGCCAGGCGGCCACAGTCCCCTCCTCGCCACAGCCCAGCCTGTCCCGAGGCTGCCAGCGTCACCTGGCTGTCACCCCAGGGCCACCATGCCACCTTCCTGTGACGTTTCCCCATCACATGAAGGTTCTTGCAGCTTTGGTCGCTGCTTCCTGCCTGTGGCTGCCAGAGAGGCAGAGCACGGCAGGGCAGCGGGGCTGCCTCACCCTGCCTGTCCCCTGCCTGTCCCCTGCCTGTCCCCTACCCACAGCACGGCCCAGAACGGCACAGCACAGCCCAGAACAGCCCAGCACGGCCCAGAATGGCCCAGCACAGTCCACCACAGCCCAGAACGGCCCAGCACGGCCCAGAATGGCCCAGAACGGCCCAGAACAGCCCAGCTCTGGCATCCAGAGTCTGAGGAAGGGGATGGTGCTGGATTGCACCGTGCCAGGATTGAATCTGGGCTCACGGTGTGAGCCTGGGCCTGCCGAGCCTGCTGTTCCCCTCCCTGCTCTGCTGTCCCCTCTGCTGTCCCCTCTGAGCTCTGCTGTCCCCACCCTGCTCTGCTGTCCCCTCTGAGCTCTGCTGTCCCCTCTGCTGTCCCCTCCGAGCTCTGCTGTCCCTGTCCCCAGCAGTGGCAGGTGCCAGGATGCAGACAGCAGGGACAATGACACCTTTGCAGGCTCGCATGTGCTGCTGGCCAGGCGGCCACAGTCCCCTCCTCGCCACAGCCCAGCCTGTCCCGAGGCTGCCAGCGTCACCTGGCTGTCACCCCAGGGCCACCATGCCACCTTCCTGTGACGTTTCCCCATCACATGAAGGTTCTTGCAGCTTTGGTCGCTGCTTCCTGCCTGTGGCTGCCAGAGAGGCAGAGCACGGCAGGGCAGCGGGGCTGCCTCACCCTGCCTGTCCCCTGCCTGTCCCCTGCCTGTCCCCTACCCTGCACACCCACCCAGGGACACCGAGCAGAGGTAGGAGCGTGGGCTGGGGGCTGTGGCTGGGGGCTGGCGTTGGGTTTGCAGCGAGGCCAAGGAGTGAACTCCTGCAGGACGGGAGGTGCAGGGATGTCCCCCTGCCCAAAGGCAAGACAAAGGGCAGGATAATGGGGTGAAGAGAGGGGGATTGGGGTCCCCTGCCCACACCAGCCCTTCCAGCCAGATCTTACCCTCTCCAAAGGGGGAAGTTGAGCCGGAAATGTCTCGCAGAGCAAAACTTTCAGCCCGTTTCAGGACTGATCTGACACGTTCCCACCCCTCAGGAGTGCAGGTTTCAGAGGCACATCCTGCCCCAGGGAGCAAATCCCCCACAGGGAGCTGCCCCACAAGGCCAAAATGTTGGGATGGGGGAGCAGGGCTGAGCCCACCACCCCTGCCCAGCACCCCCACCCAGCTGGGGGATGCACAGCGAGCTGGGGACAGTGGCATTGTCCCCAGCAGCCTGGCCAGGACCTGACCTGGGCAGGACCTGACCCCAATTCTCCTTCCCAGCACACCCCGAGCTGGGTTACTGCAGTTTGGGTGTTTTGTTTCTCTTTGTCAACACCTTCCCCTGCCTGCAGGGGTGCAGGGCCAGGCTGGGCTCTGCCGTGGGTTAAAGGTGGAGCTGGGGGGCCTTTGCTGGATCCCCTTGCTCTCTGACAAGGTGGCTGGATCCCCTTGCTCTCAGACAAGCCTCGACCCACTCCTCTGACTCAGCTTTGCCTCCCAGATCCAAGCAGCCCCAGCATCTTCCACCCCCTCAAGCATCTGCTGGGGATTAACGTTGTTTTGCTGGGTGTTGGCAGCTCAGGGTCAAGCTCAAGGTCCCTCAGGAGCTGCTCAGCCTCTCCCTCCCCTACCCAGGGCTGAGCCGACACACTGAGGACTTCAGAGGGGCTGGAGGATTCACATGCTCTGTCCTCAGCTCCTCCCCACCTACATCACTGTCCCCCCTTCTCCTCTGGGCTCCCAAGGTCTCTGTCCCTCCCCATCACATGGGCTGGCGAGGATCAGGGTGCAGAGCCTGAGCTTGGGGAGCACAAGGTGAAGGTAATGGTGAGAGCAGGGCCTGTGGGGGTGTCTTGGAGCCCCCAAACTCCCCAGTGCTCTTCCCAAAGGAGCCCCCCCCTGCCCTGAACCTTTTCCTCCCCACTCCCTGGGACAGGGCACTCCATGGATGACGACCGTCCCCTCTTCATCACCTTCAAGCCCCTCGCTGAGGACAGCACAGCCAGAGCCAAGCCAGCACCCACCAGCACCCCCAGCCAGCCCCAGGGGGCAGAGCAGCCGCCAGGACGTCACAGCAGGCACGGCAGGGTAGGACATGGGGACACCAGGGTGGACACGAGCCCAGCTCACCCTCCCAGTGCTCAGGGGCCGTGTCCTCACGGGCTGCACGGGGAGCAGAACGTCCTTGGTGTGTCCTCACCTGCTGTCCCCTTCCCTCCAGGTCCCTCCAGGCTTCTGGTCACCCCCAGCAGCCCAGTCCCTGCCCGAGGGGGAGCCGTGGCCGGAGCGGGTGGCCCTGCGTGCCCGCACCAGGCTCTGGTTTGAGCAGACACAAGCGCAGAGGTTGGGGCCCGAGGGGGAGCTCCCCTCGTGGTTCCACGGCTTCATCAGCCGCAGGTGAGCAAGGGGAGGCCGGGGGGGGACAGGGCCAGTGTCCCCTCCCCAGGGCCCCGAACAGGGAGCTGGATCACATGGAGGGGATGAGGCTCAGTGTCCCTTCCCGCAGGGAGGCCGAGCAGCTGCTGCAGGATCAGCCCCTGGGCTGTTTCCTGGTGCGCTTCAGCGAGAGCACCGTGGGCTTCGTGCTGTCCTACAGGTGAGGCAAACCTGCAGCCTGTGCCAGGGAAGGGCCGACCGCAGCCCCCTCCTGGCCGCAGTGCCCGTGCCGTGCCATGCGATGCCATGCTGTGCCATGCCATGCTGTGCTGTGCCATGCCGTGCCATGCCATGCTATGCCGTGCCATGCCGTGCTGTGCCATGCCATGCTATGCTGTGCCGTGCCATGCTGTGCCATGTGATGCCATGCTGTGCCATGCCATGCCATGCTATGCCATGCCATGCTGTGCCCATGCCATGCCATGCTGTGCCATGCTATGCCGTGCCATGTCGTGCCATGCTGTGCCCATGCCATGCCATATCCATGCCATGCTGTGCCATGCCGTGCCATGCCGTGCCATCTCCCACCAGGGGCAGGGATCGCTGCCGGCACTTTGTCCTGGACCAGCTGCCGGACGGGCGCTACGTGATCCTGGGTGAGAGCAGCGCCCATGCCGAGCTGGCCGAGCTGCTGCGGCACCACAGCACCGCCCCGGTCACACCGTACCGCGAGTTCCTCACCGTGCCCCTGCCCTGCCAGGTGAGTCCCGGCCCTGAGAGACCCCAAAAATCCCTGAAAGCCCCTGAGAGCCCCTAGAAATCCCTGTCAGCCTCCAAGAGCCCCTGAGAGCCCCCAAGAACCCCCAAGAATCCCTGAGAGACACTGAGAGGCCCCAAGAATCCCTGGGAGCCCCTGAGAGCCCCCAAGAACCCCCGACAGCCCCAAGAACCCTCAAGAACTCCTGAGAACCCCTGAGAGCCCCCAAGAATCCCCGAGAGCCCCTGAAAGCCCCCGCAGCCAAGGGAGATGGCAAAATCCCCCTCCTGCAAAATCAGAGGATTTTCCCAGGCTGGGGAATACAGCCAAGGGAAATCCAAGCATCACAAAAGCCAGGGCTGGAAGCCACCCTGGCTAGGCAGGATCAAAGGAGCCAGCACCCGGCTGGGTGTGCCCTGGCCATGCACCCATCCTGTCCTTGTGCTCCCCAGGACAAGGGAAGAGATGAGAATCTTGACTCCATGTTTCAGAAGGCTCATTTCTTATTATATTATATTATATTATAAATGCTATGCTAAAAAAAAATAGAGAAATGATACAGACAGAAAGCTAGAAAGGAATGAATAATAAAAACCCGTGATTCTCAGAGCCTCGACACAGCTGGACCATGGCTGGGCATCAAGTAAAAACAACTCACATGGATCAATCGAAGATGCACCTGTTGCATTTCACAGCAGCAGATAATTATTGTTTTTCTTTTCCTCTGAGTCTTCTTAGCATCTCAGGAGAAAAAATCCTAGCAAAGGGATTTTCATAAAATATCACAGTGACACCCATCCCGACATGTCCCTGCTCTCCCCGCAGAAAGAGGAGCCCCGAGGGCGGGCACAGCCCCCGGCTGGCGGTGCTGCTGCACATTCCCCACCGAGCCAAGCACCGGCCAAGCTCCCGGAGTCCAGCCCCGTGTCCCTGGAGTGCCCCAGAGCCGAGGGCGGCTCCGCCAGAGAGGTAACGGGGCAGGGGGATGGAGGAAATTCCCAAGCACAGGATGGGAGGCGGGGGATGCAGTGACACCCCCAGCCCTCAGCTCTGCCCTGTCCCATCTCTCCCGCAGGCTCCCGGGGTGCCACCGTCGCTCCCTGCCAAGAGCAGCTCCCGGGGCGCGGCTCGGGGGCTGCCCAGCCCCTCCGGCAGCGCGGCAGCTCCCGAGGTCCCCTATGCCCAGGTGCACAAAGAATCCGCCCGCCCCGAGCCCCCCGAGGCCAAGTACCAGCAGCTCATGTGTTTCCACATCTACGCCGAGCCCCGCGAGGAGACGGACCCCAGCCCCTCAAGACACTGCGAGCCCCAGGAGCCCACCCCCGGGGGACACATCCCCGGGGGACCCCCCAGCCCCGAGGGACCCATCCCCGAGGAGCCCATCCCCTTCTATGCCATGGCCCGCGGTTGGAGCTCCCGTGCCAGCCCCGAGGAGAACGTCTACTCCGAGGTGGCACTGGCCCGGCAGGATGTGCCTGCTCGGCCCCCCACAGCCCCCCAAAATGCCTTCTCCACGCTGCCCCCCAAAGGCCGGCCCCACCGCCGGCTCCTGCGCAGCGTTTCCAGCCACGACTGCAGGAGGAGGCAGCTCTCGGCGGCTCCCAGCACGGACAGGAAGGACAAAGGAGCTCCCAGCTCAGGCACACAGGTGGGTGGCTCCCCAAGGCAGGTCGTGGCTCTAGAGCTCAGCCCCAACACGAGTGAAGGCTCCTGGAGGCTGAGGGATGGGGGTTTGCTCCACACCAGGAGCACAAGGAAGCTGGAATGGTTTGGGGTGGAAAGAAGCCAATCCTATTCCACCCCCTGCCAGGGGCAGGGACACTTTCCATGATGCTCCAAGCCCTGTCCAACCTGGCCTGGAACACTTCCAGGGATGGAGCAACTACAGCTTCTCTGTGCCAGGCCCTCCTCACCCTCACAGGGAAGAATTCCTTCCCAATATCCCACCTATCACTCTGGCAGTGGTGGGAAGAATTCCTTCCCAATATCCCATCTATCTCTGGCAGTGGGAAGCCATTCCCCCTTTTCCTGTCACTCCAGGTCCTTACAAAATCTGGGTCCCTGTCCCAAAGCCAAGGGCTGGGAGGGTGCAAGACCACCCTTGTGCTGTTTCCTGGCTCTCAAATCCACCCTGTCCCCGGGAATTCCCAGGTTGTTCTGAAGCCTGAGCTGGAGCTGGATGACCCCGTGTACAGCAGGAGCACACCCAGGGAGCAGCACCCCACGGCTGAGAACATGTACGAGCAGCTGCCTGGGGACTGCCCCTGAGCCTCCCAGGCAGGAGGAACCTCAGCCTTCATCCCACTGCAGGAAGCCCCTGGCCCTGGGAGGAGAGCTCCAAGGCTGCTGTTGGACCCAGCTGGTGATGCCAATCTGCTCCATGGGGAGCTCTTCCAGCTTCCCAGCCCTGTTGGACAGCACAGGGGGGAGCCTCACCTCACCCATGAACACATTCCAAGAGACTTCTGTTAATAAAATGAGGGGAAAAAAAGCTGTTACAGGAAAAACAGGGATGAGTTTGGCACAGTTGGTGCATGCAGTTGGATATTAAAATGGCCAGAAACTGGAGTGATGCTACACTGAACCTCCCCAGCCTGCAGCCAACACTCCAAGCCCTGCCTGCTTCCTCAGCCACAAAATTTTGGAGGACACCACTGTCCCAGGGCTGTCCTGTGGGGCACAAACCCTGGTGAGCCACAGTGGAGCTGTGCAGTGTCAGTGGTGCTCCCAGCCCAACAGGAGCAGGGAGCCAGGATGGCCAAAGCCCTGGCTTGGAGGGAAAAGGAGGGTTGGGGAACTGTAGCTGTTTTTATCTCAGGGAAAATTCACTTCTGACCTTTCACAAACATGAATTTTGTTGCTCTTAGAGGGTTGAAAGTGGAACACAAGCCCTTGGAACTTCCCTTGGTGCTAAAGCCAAGACATTACCCCAATGAGAAATGGAAAGGGGAACCTGGGAGTTCCACCCCCACACTGCAAACTCCCCGGGCCAAGAGGGTACCTGGATGAGGATCTGACCCCTTGGGATGGAAACAGGCTTGGGTGGGTTCATTTAGAAGTATATTCCTTCAGCAAATCTCTTCTGGGAGGATTTCACTGTACATACAAGATATGAATAAATTACTCAACAGTAACTTTATTCTGATCATTCAAATACTCAAAACAGGCTCTGCAAAGTACTAAACATACAGGGAGCTAAACTAAAAATGAGATTAGTTTAAAATGTTTTAAGAAAATACTTCAGTCATGGGGGTTTGCCTGTTTTTAAGAGGTAACATGGGAGAAAAACCACCTCTTGGGAGTTCTTCTTACCAGAATAACAAATATTGGCCATTTGAGCCAAATAAAACCCAGATTGGTGGGAATATAAGTTAAATAACCAGGCCAGCTCTCTGCTCCCTTCAGCATCACATGCTTTGGTGAACAACAAAGTGATGCCACAGATTTGGATCCATGGATTGGGCCAGCAGAGCTGCACAGGATTTACAGTCACATCACCTTGACAGAATTCCTTAAATTAAAAAAAAAAAAAGGTTTGATTTGAAGAAATTAGGACTGGGCAGTCTCCTCTTCCCAGCCAGGAGGGTAAAGTCAACACTTAATTGAAACAGAATTGATATAAACAAGCTGGAAAAAAAAAATTACAGTTGGCAGCTCTCCTCTGTGTCTGCCCAGAGGAAACTGCAGAGCTCAGTCCCAGCCAGCCACATGTGGGACTCTGGGACACTCACTTGGATGAGTCTGAGAACAGCCTGGGGAAGGACAGGAGCCTTGGGTTGGGGGAGAAGGAAAGAGGAGGAAAAAGGAAGGACAATATACATGCACACATGGCTCAGGGTAACCCAAAGCCCTGAGTGTGCCAGGCAGGAGAAGCTCCCCTCCACGTGTGGTGCTTCCCCTGGCACAGGCTCTGACCTGCACGGGGCTGTCCCCTCAGCACGGCTCAGCCTCTGGAGCCCAGAGCAAAAACACACAATTAAAAATCAGGATATCAAAATTATTCAAAATTATTGACATGAGAGGAATGCTGGAGCAGTCCAGACACGAGGAAACAGCTGTGAGGACATCTTAAAGGTAAGGACAAAATAAAAATTCCAAAGCCAGGCTTGCTCTTGGAACTCACCGTGTTTTAGAAAGGAAAATGACACTCTCAATGCACAGCAAGTCCAAGAGAGGAGCAAAGTGGGAACTGGGAGTTTATTGAGCCTCTGCTGAAGGGTCAGGAGGCACAGCCTGTTCCCTCAGGACAGGAGCTGCAGCCTCACACCCAGCACGTTCCCCGCGGTGCCTCGGGACCGTCCGGTGCCTCGGGACCGTCCTTGGCTGACGGGAACCTCCCACGTTATCGTTTACAAGGAGGGAGGGGAAGGATTACAGGTGGAGTTTCAGGACCTGCTTGCAATGACCCTTCTTCCTGCTAGGCCAGGGAGTGCAGTGTCCTCCCAGCCCCATCCTGGGGCCTGGCTGATCTCCAGGAGGCCAGCAGACACCGGACACAGCAGGTCACCCGGGACGCCAGCCAAAGAGCAGGACAGATGTGTCAGAATCCGTACTTGGCTTGAGTCTGCCTTCTGCTCAGCTTGTTTTCAGACCATGTGTTTTTCAGTTCCAGCTCCCTCTCCTTGGCCTGCAGAGATGGAGAGGATGCTGTTACCCTCTGTGTTTCAGTGACTCAGCAGCATTCCTGCCTCCTCTGGCCCCGCTCATGTGGATTAGGGAGCCCTTCAGCCAGAAGCCTCGTTACAGGGGTTTGCACAATCATCCTGACAGAGGCCTGCATTAATTGGGATGCACAGGCATTTCATTCATGCTGAAAAGCAGCTTCTCGTGGGGACAGGGGTTTGCACAATCATCCTGACAGAGGCCTGCATTAATTGGGATGCACAGGCATTTCATTCATGCTGAAAAGCAGCTTCTCATGGGGACGGGCTCAGCAGCCAACCCCGGGGCAGAATCCAGGACAGGATCCCAGGCCCTCAGAATGCGCAGGAAGGGCAAAGCAAAGCTGAAAGCTCAGGACTGGGACCCCCTCAGGGCCAGGACTCACCTCTGGCCCCACTGGCTCTCACCAGGGCTCAGGGGCTTCCCTGGTCCCCAGCTCCAGCACCCCAGCCTTGTGTTGCCCTGCAGTTCTGCCTGGCTCAGCTCACACACCACAGGGAGGCCACTCACCTGATGGATCAGGTATGTGATCTGGTGTTTTCTCCTCTGCTGTCCTGTGGGCTGATCTCCTTTTTTCTGGAAAGCAGAAAGAGATGAAGTGTTCAGCCTGCAGTGGTGCTTCCCTGGACAGCAAACCAAGACAAGGGCCTGCACACAGCCACCCCAAGCAGCATTTGTTCCCTATTAAACTGCAGATTCCTTTGGCTGAAGCACTTCCTGGCTGGCCCTCCCCAGCCACATGTGTGTTCTGAGGAACTCTACTGATCTCTCCCATGTCATTATTTACCCTCCCTGGTGACTGCCCAGCACCCAACACAGCTCCAGATGGGCACTGAGAGAGGAGAGGCTCCAGCCACAGCCCTCAGCCTCCACCCACCTTGCTGAATGACTTCATGGTCTTCTCCTCTGTCAGGGATTTGGTCAGCCACTGCTGGGCCCCGCTCAGCTGGTCGTCACCTTTGATGTCCACAAAGTTGATCTCTTCCCTCCCACGATTCCTCTTGCCCTGCAGACGTTTGAACTGAAGGAAGAACAGAAGAGCTGGAATTACACCCAGCACTGACCTGATACAAGGCACAGCAAACAGTTTTCCAGCTGGGGTTTTGATCGTTTGGAGAATTTCAGCGTGCTGTACATGAGGGTATCTAAACCTACTTAGCATGAAGGTTATAATTTCATTTTCCTGTGTATAAAATAGCATTTACTGCTGCTTGCAGGCAGTGCTCATCCCCTGTGCTGGCACTGCTGAGGCACCTCCAATCCTAGGGTCACTTTGGGGCCCCTCACGACAAGAAAGAGATTGAGGAGCTGGAGCATTTCCAGAGAAGCAAACAAAGCTGGGGAAGGGGCTGGAGCACCAGGGGAGGCTGAGGGGGCTCAGCCTGGAGAAAAGGAAGTTCAGGGGGACTTTCTGGCTCTGCACGAATCCCTGCAAGGAGGGGACAGCCAGTGAGCTCTGCTCCCAGGGAACAGGGACAGGACAAGAGAAAATGGCTTCAAGTTGTATCAAGGGAAGATGAGGTTGGATATAGGGAAAATTCCTACACCCAGAGGGTTGTCCAGCCCTGGCACAGGCTGCAGTGGTGAAGTCCCCACCCCCAGAAGGATTTAAAAGCCACATGGATGTGGCACTTGGGGACATGGTTTAGTGGTGGCCTTGGCAGTGCCGGCTGATGGTCTTGGAGGCCTTTTCCAAGCTCAACAATTGATTCTATTCTGTAAATAGCCACTCACTTATCAGGCCTGCAGACCCAGCTGGAGCAGGAGCCCACAGCACAGCACGAGGCCCCACAGAAGAACCACCCAGCCCAAACCCCTGGAAACCCAGGCTGTGCTGGGGGACAGGAGCGTGGCTGCCAAGAGGCTCCTGTGTTCTGGCAGAGCTCAAAGCCAAATTCCACAGGGGGACAGACAATCAAGTGCCAACCGCTTCATCGTCGATGAAGGAGGAGTCAGTGCTGGTCTCCTGGGGTGAGGCCTGGGCTGGTTCCACCTCGGGGTAGTACCCACTGCTGTAGTAATCCTGGCAAGGAAAAGGAAACCAGTTTGGCATGAGAGCAATCCTGGAGTGGTACTGAGACACAGAGTGCCCTGTGGGCTGATTCCATCAGAGGGACAAACCAACAAACGCTCTGAGGGGCTTCTCACAAGGGTCTGGAGTGACAGGACAGGGGAATGGCTTCCCACTGACCAAGAGCAGGGTTAGATGGGATATTGGGAAGGAATTGTTCCCTGTGAGGGTGGTGAGGCCCTGGCACAGGCGCCCAGAGAAGCTGTGGCTGCCTCATCCCTTGACGTGGTCAATGCCAGGTTGGACAGGGCTTGGAACAACCTGGGATTGTGGAAGGTGTCCCTGCCCATGGCAGGGGCTGGGACTGGAAGGGTTTTAAGATCCTTTCCAACCCAAACCAGTCTGGGATTCTATTTACTAGAATTCTATTTCTTAGAATTATTAGAAACAACCAGAGCTCAGATACCAGCTCCAGTGAGCCCTGACTCTGCACCCTCACATCCAGGGCATTTTCACATGAGTGCAGCTGTCAAACATCTGTCCAGCAAAGAACATCTGCAGCTCTCACACTGTAGGAATCCCCTTGTGCCCAGTGCTGTGGCTCCCTGTGCCAGATAGCTTGAGGTGCATTCCCTGCCCCATGTCCCAGGTATCTCACACAGGCTGCATTCCCTGCCCTGTGTCCCAGGTATCTCACAAAGGCTGGATTCCCTGCTCTGTGTCCCAGGCACCTCACAAAGGCTGGATTCCCTGCCCTGTGTCCCAGGCAGCTCACACAGGCGGGTCCTGTGCCCCAGGCACCTCACAAAGGCTGGATTCCATGCCCCATACCCCAGATATCTCACACAGGCTGCATTCCCTGTGTGAGGGAATGCCCAGGCACCTCACACAGGCTGCACTCCCAGCAGCAGCCAGTCACCAACGCCAGCCACTCACTCAAGCACCTGCTCAGAGCCCCTCCCTACCCCTGGCCAGCAAACCCACCTGGTAGCAGCCCCCTGTCCCACATCCCAGGTATCTCACACAGGCTGGATTTCCTGCCCTGTGTCCCAGGCACCTCACACAGGCTGCACTCCCAGCAGCAGCCAGTCACCAACGCCAGCCACTCACTCAAGCACCTGCTCAGAGCCCCTCCCTACCCCTGGCCAGCAAACCCACCTGGTAGTAGCCCCCAGGCTCGCCGTAGGCGGGGGGGAACTGCCCATAGGGCTGGCTGCTGTAGTCCTCCCCAGCTTTGGGTGCCCAGCTGTGCTGAACTCCACTGGAGCCCACGCCTGTCTTGAACTCCAGAGGGGCGTTAGCGGCCGCGTCCTGGAACTGCGGCTCCGGCTCCGTCCCGGGAGGAGGGTCCTCCGACCCCGCCGTGCCCGGGTACAGGTAGGGCTCGGTGCCCACGGCGCTGGGCTCGCTCCTGTCGGACAAGGAGAAGTAGTTCTCTGGCTGCACCTCCTCGTCGCTGTCCTCCTCCTCCTGGGTGATCTGCTTGGTTACCTGCAGCGCCGCGCTCTTGGCCGCGGCTTTGATGGCCGACGGGGACGGAGTTGTGGGCACGGCCGGCTTGGGAACGGGTTTGGATTTGGAGGAAGAGCTCGGGGTCTTGGCAGGCTTGGAGTCAGAGGAGTTTTCCCCTGCTTTCCTCGAGAAGGAGTAGGGCAGGAGTAAGCGATTGGTCTCTTTCACTGTCATGTTTTTGGGCTCAGGAAGCAAAGCGGACAAGCCGGAGCCTTCGCTGCGTCCCTGGTGATTTCCACGCAGGACAAATGGATCACAGAAAGATAGGAGGGAGATTATTCACTTTTCATTACTTCCTCACAATTATCCCCCCAGTTCTAACACTTCTGGTGATGTCCACGCAGGACAAATGGATCACAGAAAGAAAAGAGGGAGATTATTCACTTTTCATGACTTCCTGCCAATTATCCCCCCAGTTCTAACACTTCTGGTGATGTCCACGCAGGACAAATGGATCACAGAAAGATAGGAGGGAGATTATTCACTTTTCATTACTTCCTCACAATTATCTCCCCAGTTCTAACACTTCCCCTGGGTTTCTCACCACTTGGCCACTCTGCACTGCATAAAAAGCCAGGGGGGTTTTGAAGGGATATGTGAATGTTGCAAGGATCTGCCCAATTCCCAAATTAATGCCTCTTTCACCAAGACTTAAATTGGTGAAATTGCCCAAAAGAAAGGACTTGAAAGCCCACAGGATTTCAGGAATATCCCTAAAGCCACAAGGTGATCAGAGTGGACAAATGGATCCCAGAAAGAAAAGAGGGAGATTATTCACTTTTCATGACTTCCTGCCAATTATCCCCCCAGTTCTAACACTTCTGGTGATGTCCACGCAGGACAAATGGATCACAGAAAGAAAAGAGGGAGATTATTCACTTTTCATGACTTCCTGCCAATTATCCCCCCAGTTCTAACACTTCTGGTGATGTCCACGCAGGACAAATGGATCACAGAAAGAAAAGAGGGAGATTATTCACTTTTCATGACTTCCTGCCAATTATCCCCCCAGTTCTAACACTTCTGGTGATGTCCACGCAGGACAAATGGATCACAGAAAGAAAAGAGGGAGATTATTCACTTTTCATGACTTCCTGCCAATTATCCCCCCAGTTCTAACACTTCTGGTGATGTCCACGCAGGACAAATGGATCACAGAAAGAAAAGAGGGAGATTATTCACTTTTCATGACTTCCTGCCAATTATCCCCCCAGTTCTAACACTTCTGGTGATGTCCACGCAGGACAAATGGATCACAGAAAGAAAAGAGGGAGATTATTCACTTTTCATGACTTCCTGCCAATTATCCCCCCAGTTCTAACACTTCTGGTGATGTCCACGCAGGACAAATGGATCACAGAAAGAAAAGAGGGAGATTATTCACTTTTCATGACTTCCTCCCAATTATCCCCCCAGTCCTAACACTTCCCCTGGGTTTCTCACCACTTGGCCACTCTGCACTGCATAAAAAGCCAGGAGGATTTTGAAGGGAGGTGTGGTACTTGCAAATATCTGCCCAATTCCCAAATTAATGCCTCCTTAGCCAAGATTTAAATTGGTAAAAGTGCCCTAAAGCAAGTGTGGGAATTCTTAAAATCAGAAAGATTTAGGAAAGATGTAAAAGGTAGGGCACTATTTTTATGTTTTATTCCCGGGGGCAAAAAATTTATTTATTTCAATGTTTTATTAGTGGGGGACAATAAAAAGGATTTGAAAACCCATGGGATTTTAGGAATATCCCTAAAGCCACGAGGTGATCAGAGTGGATGATTTACACAAGTGAAAGCCCAAGAGTCAAACACTTTTCCCCATGAAAATTGTTTAACCAAGTGCCCTTGTTATTTACCTGAAGAGTATTTCTTTTCTTTGCTGGTTCATCTTCCTCTGAATCTGACTGAGAGAGAAAACCAGAGCTCAGCACAACTTGACATGCCAAACTAAAAAAATTATGTTAATAAATCCCAGGAAAATAAACCCAAAGGGAGGGAAGAACTGCAGGAGCACAGCAACAGGTCAGGGACAGACAACAGCAGAGTTACTGGAGGGGAAGCACAAATCACACAAAGGATGTAAAGTTCACTGCAGGGATACAGAGAATTGTTCCCAATAATGCTGAAATTGCTAAATGCCTGGTTAAAACTTGTTTACTTGTTAATTGTTAAAACTTGTTAATTGCTAAATACCTGGTTAAAACTTGTGTGGAAAGCCTGTGTGGCATCAGAAAAGATATCTTTACAATTTCATGGCTCTTCAGAGAACTTGAAGAGGCAACAGGGATTGAGGGCTTGTGCCAGTTTGCCTCCAAATCATAAACCAGGGAAAGACAAGGAAAGTGCATAAATAAAGAGAGCTGGGAGTGACTGTAAAGCCACGTGTTGGTTCGGGAGAGAGGAGACACTGCAGCTGCCCTGGAGCATCTCCAGGGGATGAACTGCAGCCATGGGAGGGATTTTAAGGAGAAACAGGGAACAACTGAGGACGTCAGCCACAGGCCAAGGGACCTCCAGGAATCCCAGGTGGGAACTGCTCCTACCAGCTCCAGTTCAAGGTACTTTTTGTCCCTTCCAAATTAATTTGCTCAACACTGAGAACCTGCAGATTGTGTGGTCAGAGGCCACAGAGCTTCCCACAGAGAAGGGTGAGGCAGGAACAGATCCCTGTTCATTCCAGCTCTCTGGAATCCCAGCACTGCTGCAAGGAGGTGAACAAAAATCACCTGTGAGGGACTGGGATATCCCTCATCCCTCTGTCCCAAAGGCTGAACCTCCAGAGCTCTGGGGCTGCAATTGCAACACTGGGAAGGTTATTGGGAGCAGGAAGTGATGGGGGACCTGTGTCCTCTCCCTCTCTGTAGGAACATGCTCCCTGTTGATGGAGTGACCAGGTTATCCTTTGTCTCCTTAAAAAGGAAAAAAGCCCAGAAGTTTCTCTCCTCAATTGGGTAAAAAGACACTTCATAAGACCAGGGGGGAATTCACCTCAAATTTAAGGATTGCCAACTGGACAGGAGCCAAAAAGTCCTGCCTAAGCAGTTTACTAGGAAAATAAGAGAACAAAGGAACTAATCACTTTTGTGAGGTGTTTTAGCAGGAGCAAGAACCTCTTGCTCCTGGCTCGGTTTTTCTCTGTAAAGAGTTTTGGCTTTTGCCTTTTCCAACACCACCACAGAAGCCATCCTGCTGGTTTTATGCCTTCTAAGGTAGCTGAGCTATTTTGGCTGTGATATAAATCTCCAGGAGCTTTTAAGACCTGGCTCGAGGAGACCCATCTATCATCCCCCCCCCCAGACACAGCACTGACTTCATCTGGGCTCCCCCAAAGTGCTGCCAGGCCACTACGAATGGACATTGTTTATAAATCCACCTGTCCCCACGGAAATGACCCCAAGCTTCCAGTTCAGCTCTTCCCACAGCCACAGGCACCCCTGTCACACCAAAACCAGTGACATGACCATCACCTCCACATGGCAACAGCCCAGGCTGGGGCAACCTGGTCTAGTGGAAGATGTCCCTGCCTGTGGGCACTGTTCAACAGGATGGGTTTGAAGGGTCTCTTCCAACCCAAACCACTCCAGGACTCCAGGTGCTGGTTTAAATATTAGGAAAAACTTATTCTGTGAAGGTGGGCAGGCCCTGGCACAGGGTGCACAGAGAAGCTGCGGATGCCCCTGGACCCCTGGAAGTGTTCCAGGCCAGGCTGAACAGGGCTTGGAGTAAACTGGGATAGTGGAAAGTGACCCTGCCCATGGCTCTTGAGTGGAGCAAGATGGGCATGAAGGTCCTTTCCAACCCAAACCATTCCATGATTCTCTGACAGTGCTGTTCCAGGGGAAATGAGCAGTGGGGAGAGGATGAAACCTCATCAGGAGGCATCCCGACTAAAAACCAGACGGAAAGGGACCTGTCTTTCCCTGCTCTCGCTGTCTGGGTTTACAAGCCCTGCAAGGCACAGTAATTACAAAAAAAAAAACCCTCAGAAATTAGAGGGAAATCGTCACCTAAAAGTTTGAAAGACGCCTGAAGCCTTTAGACAAATAAGCAATAAACTGACTGAAAAATCCATCACCTGCACAGGAAACAAAAGATGGTTTTGGGCTACAACGCCCTGCAGCTCCACATCATCAACTCGTTAACTCCAGGAACAAGAAGGGTGCAGATAATCTGGGTTTGGCTGCATTATGATTATAAATAAGGTTTCTATATCAGTTTAATTCTGCAAAGCGCTTTAGCATTAGGGCAGGCAGCCAGGACAAATCTCCCCGTGCATGACACAACAATAGCTCCCGGTACCTCGGTGTGAGAGAGCGAGGGGAGAGACCCGCGGGGGGAAGGAACTTTCACCCCCAAAAAGGGAAGGGCTCGAGCAGGGCGTTTGTTCCATACTCACATCCCCCTTGTGCAGCTCGGGCGCCGCGATCCGCACCGGCTCCGTCCTCTTCTTTGGCTTGGGAAGGCCCAAACCCGCCCCGGGGGAGGCAGCGGGGGGCGGGCTGAGGGGGGAGGCGGCGGTGGCCGCGTTCCTGGGGGGCGGCAGCAGGAGCCCCCTCGGCCGGGGGGACTCTGTGGCCCCGTCCCCGCTGGCAGCCGGCTCCGAGGGGCTCTCGGTCCCGGCCTGGCCCGGCGCGGCGCTGCCGAAGCCGCTCAGGGTGGGCGGCGGGCCCATGAGGAACGCCGGGGGCACCGCGGGGGCTCTGGGCGGGGGCAGCGCGGCGAAAAGCCCCCGGGATGAGGGCTGCTCGGCTGCGGCTGGGGGAGAGTCGGCGGCTTCCTCCTCTTCGCCCGCAGGCTCCTCGGCATCGCTGTCCTCCTCGCTGCTGGCGTAGGCCACGAGGGACATGGCCCCGGGGAGGGCGGCCCTTGGCGGGCAGCAGCCGCTACGCGAGGCCGGGGATCCACCCTCCGCGCTAGGCCGCACCGCCGCCGCGCCTTCAGCGCCCGCAGCGGGGGAAGAAAGGGCGGGCGGGGGCGAGGCTACGCCGCCATGGCGGCCCCTCCCCGTGCGGCGGCGGGGCCGCGGAGCGAGGCAAGGCGACGGCGGCGGCTCCGCGCTCCCGGTAATGGCTGCCGGCAGCGCCCCGCTGCCCGCCCTGCAGCCGCGCAGGACTACAACTCCCGGCGTGCTCTGCGAGCATCGCCGTGCCCGCCTCCCTGTGTGCCCCGCCGCGAGGCACTACGGGAAATGTAGTCTGCGGTGCCACGCGGCGGGACCCCCGGGAGGGAGCGGGACAAGGCCCGGGCACAGCGGGGATGCGGGAAGGCCGCTGGGGACGGGTGAGGGGATGAGGATGGAGATGAGGAGGCAAAAGGACCCAACCCAACCCCTCCAGAGCACTCGATTCATTGCCAAACACTGCCCCGAGCTGCGACCGCGGCTCCCGGCGTGTTCCCGGTGCAGTGACACCGAGCGGGGCCTGCGGGCTCTGCCTGCCTTCCATCCTCTCCTCCTGGCATGGTTTGGGGTAGGATCGGAGCTGC
This sequence comes from Montifringilla adamsi, assembly GCA_017590115.1. Lineage (NCBI taxonomy): Eukaryota > Metazoa > Chordata > Aves > Passeriformes > Passeridae > Montifringilla > Montifringilla adamsi. Next base: position 467,076 of record JAGGNK010003447.1, read on the forward strand.
CAGCCCCAGCAGGAGCTGCTGGACCGGAACGCGGGAGGCCTGGCAGGGAGCCGGCTTATCCTCCCTGCGCTTCGCTGATTCTTGGTTTGACGCCTGTGACCTCCTTCTGGCTCGTTCTGCCCTTAATAAAGCGGCGAGCTGGACCGGAATTTGGGTTCCCGACAGCGGGGAAGCGATTGCAGAGCTGCTGTGAGGTACCAGCAGAAGTAATTAAAGCAAAATGCAGATAAACGAGGAGAGTATCCTGAAGCCTGTGTGGTTTGGAGCGGTGTGAAATCCAGCGTGCCCCGTGCCAGCCCTCCTGGCCTGCTCTGCAGGGCTGAGGAGTGTTAAAAATACAGCTTTAAAAATAGGCACCGAGGCCTTGGGGAGCGCCAGGAGGATTCCAGGAGCTGGGGCACACCAGTTCCGTTTTCCCCCATGTGAAAAATGCGTGTTTTATGATTGGTTTTTCCGCAAATATTAATATTGCATATGTTATGAAATTGCGCTGTGTTAATTTTCTTAAGTAGTGTGTTAAATGTAGTTTTAAGTTGTAACATAATGTTAAAATAGAAACTGTGCTATGTAAGATGCTTTTTCAAAGAGAAAAATAAAGTACTCACACCAAAATAACAGCCACAAAACACCTAAATCTTTCAAAAAAAAAAAAAATAATTTATAGCTCCCTTATCAGAAAAAACTAACTTTTTCCTACCTTGCTCAGCCCTAAAAACACCGTCAAGATTAAGAAGTTAACACTGACCAAACAAAATCCTTTGTTTAAATAGAATTTATACATTATGTACGAAATGTATGAATATGCAACAAACTGTCATTTTATAAGTTAATCATCTGTTAACGTGGATCCTTTTTCGGGCTTATTTTACCCAGAAAAAGATACCTGAACCGTCCATAACTCTTTATTGTCTATTATCCTAACCCTAATTGTCCAAAATTTTATTACTGTAATCTCATTACTATAACAATTTTATTACTATTAAACTTTTAAAATTTTCAAAACAAGTTACTGGCATTTTTCACAAGAAGAAGTTAACACTGACCAAACAAACTCCTTTGTTTAAATAGAATTCCACCCCAAAAAAACAACCACAAAACACCAAAATCTTTCAAAAAAAAAAAAAAAAGAACTTATTGCTCCCTTATCAGAAAAAACTAACTTTTTCCTACCTTGCTCAGCCCTAAAAACACCGTCAAGATTAAGAAGTTAACACTGACCAAACAAAATCCTTTGTTTAAATAGAATTTATACATTATGTACGAAATGTATGAATATGCAACAAACTGTCATTTTAAAAGTTAATCCTCTGTTAACGTGGATCCTTTTTCGGGCTTATTTTACCCAGAAAAAGATACCTGAACCGTCCATAACTCTTTATTGTCTATTATCCTAACCCTAATTGTCCAAAATTTTATTACTGTAATCTCATTACTATAACAATTTTATTACTATTAAACTTTTAAAATTTTCAAAACAAGTTACTGGCATTTTTCACAAGAAGAAGTTAACACTGACCAAACAAACTCCTTTGTTTAAATAGAATTTATACATCATGTACGAAATGTATGAATATGTAATTAACTTTTAAAAGTTAATCCTCTGTTAACGTGTCTCCTTTTTCAGGCTTATTTTACCCAAAAAAAGGTACCTGGACTGTCTGTAACTCTTTATTGTCTCATTATCTGAATGCTAAATGTCCAAATTTTTATTACTCTAATTTCATTACTATTTTTATAACCATTTTTATCGTTTTTAACCTATTTAACCCTAACCCTCTCTGATCCTGAACCCCAAGCCCCAAGAAAATAAATATAGGGGGGGCAGGCGTCCCAAATAGTAAGAAAAGACCATCTGCTTAAAACTAAATAATACATTCTTTAAAAAAACCTAAAAAATAGTTTAAATCCATAGACAGTAGTAAAAACACCAGACATAAAAAAAAAATTAATCACCATAACAAATTTCTCTTCAAACAACTACCACATATAACATAAAAACACAAAAAATTCTATGTTTCCTAGAGAAACCAATAGTACAAAAAAAAAAAAAAAACCTCCTAATAAACTAGAAAGAACTTGTGTAAAAAAAAAATTAGACTGAAAATTGAATACTAAAGAAAATTTGAATATTAAAAAAGTAGGGAGAAGAGTGTTTTAAAAATATTCCATTCTAGATTATTATGTGTGTTTTCTTTCCTTTTTTTCCTTTTTATAGCTATATAAATTAATAAAGTGTTATTTTTTCCCCTCCATTCCCAAATTAAAACCTGCTTTATTCTATTTCCAAGTCACATCTCACAGTCACCATTTTAAAAATCCACCTTTCATAAAAACACTGACACTACACCAAAATCAATCCATGACAATTTTATAACTATTAAACTTTTAAAATCTGGAACCCAAGCGACCAGCTTTTTTCACAAATCCTTGTTTCCCTTGTCCATTTTCCCCTAGCAGGTGGAGATTCCTGGATTCCCAGAACATCAGTAGGATCCTGCTCTCAGCCCTGACCCTGTGCACTATTTATTTATATTATTACTTATTTATTTGTATTATTTGCAGCTCGTTAGGAGAAATTAAGCCAAAGAAAGCAAAGAGGGGATGGAAAGAAAAGAGCCCAGCCCAGGAACCCCGACTGCCAGGTCAGGGTGGAGGTTCTGCTTTCACAAACGACTTAATCTGGGTTTAATCCCAGGTTTGGCTGGGACAGCAGCACCCAAAAGGTGACAATTTATTGAAGGTGACCGTTTATTTATTGAAGGTAACAATTTCTTTAAGGTGACAATTTATTTCATCCCCTGCTGGCTTTGTCACCCTGTACCCCCGAGCTGAGGCTGGCTAGGGCCCAAACCTCCTCCCCAGGCATCCAGAGGTTTTTCCAGAGGTTTTCCAGAGATTTTCACGTGCCCTGAGCAAAAAAAAAAAAAAAAAAAAAAAAAACAAAACAAAACAAAAAAAAAAAACTCCAGCCCAGGCTCTGCAGTTTCTAAAGAAAAATTCATTTTTCTGCTGGGGGTGAACCAGGGGACCCCGTGTGGGCACCAAATCCTTGATTTTCCCTCTTTCCAAAGGCTCTCCTCTCAAGTATCCATCTGCAGCCAGGATGTGGGATTTTAGGGATGCTGCTACACTGGGTTTACATCGTTTTATGCTGGGTTTTGCACTGCTTTACACGGTTTCACCACGTATGTTGTTGTACAGCAAATTTGACACAGCTTTACACCCATTTTGCACTGTCTCACATAGCTTTTGCACTGTTTTGCACTGATCTAAAACCAGTTTTGCACTGTTTTATATATCTTTATGCCAATTTTGCACTGTTTTACACCATTTTATGCCAGTTTTGCACTGTTTTACATGATTTTATGCCAGTTTTGCACTGTTTTACATGATTTTATGCCAGTTTTGCACTGTTTTACATGATTTTATGCCAGTTTTGCACTGTTTTACACCATTTTATGCCAGTTTTGCACTGTTTTACATGATTTTATGCCAGTTTTGCACTGTTTTACAGGGGCTTGCACCATTCTGGTGCTGTTTTATGCTGGTTATGAAATGTTTTACACCCGTTTTTCTTGGTTTCACATTATAGTTTTACACTGTTTTACGTTTTTACACATCTTTATGCCAATTTTGCACTGTTTTACAGGGGTTTGCACCATTTTGGTGCTGTTTTACACTGGTTATTTCCAGTGTTTTACACCGTTTTACACCTGGCTTTCACATTATAGTTTTGCACTGTTTTACATGGGTTTCACACCATTTTTGCATGGGTTTAAAACCACTTTTGCACTATTTTACATGTTTTTGACACCACTTTGCTGCTCTTTTACACTGGTTATTTGCGCTGGTTATTTGCAGTGTTTTACACCTGTTTTTTACAGTATAGTTTTCCACTGTTTTACATGGTTTTCACACCATTTTTGCATGGGTTTGAAACAGTTTTTGCACTGTTTCACATGTTTTTTACAGCATTTTGGTGCTGTTTTACGCTGGTTATTGACAGTATTTTAACACTGTTTTACACCTCCTTTCCGCATTACGGTTTTGCACTGCCGTACACGTTTTTTACACCATTTTTGTGCTGTTTTACCCTCCTTTCGCACGGCTTTCCGCCCCTTTCCCTCTATTTTACATCCATTTTGCCCTCTTTAACACCCCATTTACACCGCTTCCACACCGAGCCCATGGCCCTGTCCCCTCGAGACATCCCCAGGGCCACCTACACCCTGGGCTCACACCAAAACAACGGCCACAAAACACATTTTTGGGGGTTTTTTGGGGTTTTTTTTTGGGGTGCCGGGTGCGCGCACGGCGCCGTGGGCGGGCGGTGCGTGTGCGCGCCCAGGCATCGCCCGCGAGCGCCGAGCGCATCCACCGGCAGCGGGAGGAGGAGGAGGAGGAGGAGGAGGAGGAAGGGGA
>JAGGNK010003447.1:471518-499808 GCA_017590115.1 Montifringilla adamsi
CCTCCCCCCGCCCGCTCCCCCGGTCCCGGGAGGAGCCGCCAGCCAAGATGTCCCGGTCCAACCGGCAGAAGGAATACAAATGCGGGGACCTGGTTTTCGCCAAGATGAAGGGTTACCCGCACTGGCCTGCCCGGGTAAGGAGCTAGGCAAGGGGTGGGGGGGCGATGGGACCCCCCGGTGCCCCCCCCGGTGCTCTCTCCGGTGCTCCCCGTTGCATAACGCGGTGCCCCGGGGATGGGGGGAGGGGGCGCACCGGGGTCAGGCTGCCCCCGTGGGCCGGCGGGGGGGTGTGTCCGCACGGGGGTCAGCCTTCAGTCCCCCCCCGGTCCCCTCCACCGGGGCCGGGGTCCAACTTTGCCGGTACCTTATGTAAGGGCGGGCCCGGCGGACTCGGGGGTTATTCGGTACCGAGCTTTGGGGAGGCGCTTTCGGGACGTTTCTTTGGGTTTGGGGTGGATTTTATAGGTTGGGAACAACGTCCCGGACTCCCCCGGGCCCTTTTTGTGCTGTTTATTCATTTCTCTCCCGGCGGGGCTGGGGGGGGGGTCACGGGGGGAGACCGCGTGGCTTCTGCCACCGCGGGGGAGTGGGGACCCCCCTTGTGCCTGCCGGGCACCGGCAGCGGAACACGAGGCTGGGCCAGCCCGGGGTGACCCCTCCTCCCCGGGGTGACCCCCCCCCCGGTACCGGGGGGGTCCCTGTTCCACGTGGGGCCGCACCTCGAGCCCTTCTCGCTCCATTGCGAGACCCCCTGGAGGGGCCAGGTCGCCCCCGCTGATGATTTGGGGGCGCCTGGGCTGGGGGGTTTCAACCAAACCCCCCCCCGCCCTGGGCTCGCCGGCAGGTCCCCGAGCGTGTCACCCGGCTCTTGGTGGCCTTACCTCTCGCCACGGGTGCCAGAGAGGTGGCAGCGCTCGCCGGGAGTTTGGCTTTAGAAAATCGATAGAATTATTGAGGACTTAGGACGGGGGGAAGGGGGGGCCGTGCATACGAGGAGGGAGGGGGGGGGTCCAGGCCCCACCATGTGCCAGCCCCGCCGGTGTCCCCCGGAGGGTCCTGGGTGTTTCTTTGGGGGGGGTCGTTGCCATGAGCCCGGGACCCCCGGGATGAACCCAAAGCCGTCAGGGCCGTGGGCAGCTCTGGCTGCACAACACGGCGCTGGTTATTTTTAAGCGGTTGATGATGCAGTTTAAAATTTCCTTGGAGTGTTCCCCCCCCCACCACACACACACACACTCCCCTCCCGGCCTTGCTGCGAAGGGCACTGGGGCTGCCTGGAGCCCCCAAACTGAGCGGAAAAAGGGAGGAATGGGGCGATGGGCTTTAAAGGCCGATGATTCCCCCCCGTCCCCCCCATCCCCTCCTCCTTCCCCTCCCGGATTTGAATAACTTTTGTTTGGTTTGTCGGCTTCTGGCGGGGAGGCCGGGAGGGGGTTGGGAGCCGCTCGGATTTGGCACTGGCCTCCCAACGCGCATTTGAAAGCGGCTTTGCGAGGAGGAGCCACAGGGATCCCTGGGAGCCCTGCTTCCACCGCCGCCTGCTTTTCCACCGCAGCTTCCCTCGGGGGCACAGCCGTGCTCCCCCGGCCCCCAGCACTGCCCCGTCCATCGCCCCGGGGTCCCGCTCCGGGCTGGTGCCAGCTCGGGGCTCGCAAAGCCTCGTGTCGGGCTCAGCTCCCGAATTAGCGCCAGCCCCGCTCGGGTTTCACGCCCCACTCATCTCCCGGCGCCTGGTTTGGCCAACACCATCACGTTTTTGGGGTGCTGGGGCAGGCAGGGAATAGGAATTGGGCTCCCCAAGGCCAGGTTTGATCGAGGGGGGGTTGGAGCGAAGCCCTCCCCACCGTGACTAATCAGGCAGGGCTTGCCCGTGACTAATCAGGTGCTGTGATGAAACGTTACCCGGCCACGCGTGGCGTTTGCTGGGATATTTGTTTCCAGCCAGGTGTGGCTGGAGCTGAGAGATAGGGGAAGAAATGGATGGGGGTGGCACCTGGCACTGCTCCCCAGCACCAGCAGCTCAGGGGAAACCTCTCCCTGAGAGGGGCAGCGTTAAACAGAGGGGAAACTGAGGCACGAGAGTGGGGAGATGGGTCGCTGGCAGCTGGAGGATGATGCTTGCCTCCCTTTCCCCCTCACCCCTTCTCTGCGGGGTCCCTTATGCCAGACCCTGGTTGTTGGTGCTTCCCTGCCAGATCTGCAGCCCCTGTTTGTACAGAGCTCCGGGACAGCCTTGGAGCACGGCAGGGGATGAGGCAGCAGTGCCACACGGGATCCTGGCACCACTGACATCCCCCCTTCCCTGAGCATCTCCTGTTCCCCTGGCTGTGCCTGGGGTCGGGATCCTGGCACCACTGAAATCCCCCCTCCCTGAGCATCTCCTGTTCCCCTGGCTGTGCCTGGGGTCGGGATCCTGGCACCACTGAAATCCCCCCTCCCTGAGCATCTCCTGTTCCCCTGGCTGTGCCTGGGGTCGGGATCCTGGCACCACTGAAATCCCCCTTCCCTGAGCATCTCCTGTTCTCCTTTCTGTGCCTGGGGTTGGGATCCTGGCACCACTGACATCCCCCTTCCCTGAGCATCTCCTGTTCCCCTGGCTGTGCCTGGGGTCGGGATCCTGGCACCACTGAAATCCCCCTTCCCTGAGCATCTCCTGTTCTCCTTTCTGTGCCTGGGGTTGGGATCCTGGCACCACTGACATCCCCCTTCCCTGAGCATCTCCTGTTCTCCTTTCTGTGCCTGGGGTTGGGATCCTGCTGGCCATTCCAGGTAATTTGGTGCCCCTTGCCAGCCTGGTGCTGGGATGGGGCCCAGTGGTGGCCCGAGGGCTGAGGAGAGCCCTGGGGATGGGACTCAGGGGTGCCACAGGACCCCCACCCAGTGCATGTGCCCCCTCCCCACGTGCTTCATCGACTGTGTGTGACCCACATGAGTTAATTCCATTAATTAATTAATTCCTCTTCCCGACAGCCAAGCCCTCGCTGCCAGCCTTGTCCTGCAGCGGGGAAACTGAGGCAGGGAGGGAGCTGCTCCCAGCCCCCATGACCGGTGCAGGGCAGGCTGCATCCAGCCGTGCTCCGTGGAGCCGTGGCAAAGGTGAAGAGCAGAGGTTGGGGGCAGAGTCCAGAGCAGGGGTACGTGCCCGTCCCTCCCCTGCCACGCTCCAGAGCTTCCCCTCCTGGGGGACCTGTCCCAGCCTATTTTCAGACCCCCCCCAGGCCCTGGGTGCAGGTCCAGGCTGTGACACCAGTGCCATTCCCAGGGGCTGGCGGGGGGACAGAAACGAGCACTGTGGACTTTACCCTGGCACTGCAGCCCTGTCTCCCTTTGCTGCCACTGTCCAGCGAGCGACTGGGACGGACAAACAGACACGGGCTGTGACAGTGCCACCAGCCCTGGGGCACTCTGGGCAGCCCAGGGTTTTTGGGTGGGTTTGCAGTGTCTGCACTATCGGTGTCCCCAGTGGGGTGTCACCCGTGTCCCCGCAGCCCGGTCCCCGCCTGGCCGTGCAGATAGAGCCACCACATCCCCTGGGGGTGCAGGAGGGGCTGATAAAGGGTTGAGGCTGGCAACAATGCAGCAGGGAATCCCACTGCCGGGGGGGTCCCAGCTGTCCCACGGAGCCCCTCGGTTCCTGGGCTGGGGACATGGTGACACAGGGCAGCCATGGCTGGAGTTGCTGCCCGTGCTGCCTTTCCTTGGGGAAGGAGACTTGGAAACTTGCTGGGGGATCTCCATCAGGGTCCTGGCACTGCCAGGGGCTGTGGGATCCCTGTCCAGGCCTGGTGGGGGAGGGTCTGGGATACCATGTCCTTGCCTGGGGGGCCCTGGGGCTGATGGCACATTGTGCCAGGAGTGACCTGCAGGAAGGTGGCCTGGGGGAAGCACCATCCCCGGGCTGGGCAGGGCCGGGCCGGGCTGGGCTGGGCTGGGCTGGGCTGGTGGCCGCCCCTCTGAGTCACATCATCCCCTCCTCCACCTTCGGTGCCACGCAGGGATGGAGCTGCTGCTCCCAGCTGCCACCATGGGCCAGGGTCCCGCTGGGGATTGTCCCTGCTCCTGGAATGTCCCCCGGTGGCATTGGGGCATGACAGTGCCAGGAGCCCCAGGGCTCTGGGTGGGTGGGAGCACTTCAATCCTGAAACTCCCCCTGAATCCTGGTGCAGGGCCTGGATGCCCCAAACCACATTTGAGCAGTGGGATGGCACAAAGGCACATCCCACCCAGGAGTGGGACATCACTCCAAGCCTCCACCACATCCCAGTGCCCCATCCCCTCCGTCTGCCCCGGGGCTGTGCCAGCATTGCTCCTCAGCACAGGGACGAGTGTTAGCCTCATCCCCAGCTCTGCGAAGGAAAACAGGAGAAACTCTTGGCCAGATCCACCCTGTCACCCCGGCCCTGCTGGCTGGGGAAACTGAGGCTGGGCAAGCTGTGGGGGTCATGGTGACTTAGGGAAGGTTGTGCCGTGAGTCAGCAGAGCGCTGGGAACGGGACCTGGCATCCTGGCCGTCCCCGCTGGCACCTTCCAGCCCGGTGACGTGCTGGCGCCTGCCCCGAGACCCCCACCCGCATCCTCCTTCAGCTCCTTCCACCTCCCTTGGAGGTTTTCTCGGGGAATTTATGGCTGCTGGCTGCAGGGGGGGTTATTTTTAGATGCTATAAAAAGCAGCCGGAGTTGCTTTCGCTCCCTTCCCGCTTGGCGCCTCGGGATTATTCACGCTCGGTGGAGCAGCACCTGCCTGTGGGCTTGGCACCGGCTGCTGCGTGACCCCAGAGCCCTCTCCAGGCTGTCCCCTTGTCTGGTGACCCCGTTTTGGCCAGGGTGTCCCCCCCCCAGGCACCCCAATCCCATTGCTGGCCCAGGCTGGGGGCGATGCCTGTGGCACCTCTGGCAGTGCCTGAATGTGCTGAGTGTGAATGAGCTGGTCTAGACTGGAGGTTAAGGCACGGGGGGGTGGGAGAAGGGGAGCCCTGCTGGTCCCCACACCTGGGGGCACCTTGGGGGCACAACCTTGTGTTCTGCTGAGCACTGTCTCCAGACTGTGGGGGAATTGCCAAGGAATTTTCCTTCCTGAGCTGTGCCCATCCATAGGACACTGGAGAGGGTGGGTGGGGGAATGTTCTGGGGTCTGAGGAGCTGTGGCACCACTGGCAGTGCCTGAATTCGCTGAGTGTGTCTGAGCTGGCCTAGACTGGAGCTTAAGGGGATGAAGGGGTGGGAGAAGGGGAGCCCAGTGGGCACCCACTTGTTCTGCTGAGCATTTCTTGCCAGCACTGTCTCCAGACAGTGGGGGAATTCCCAAGGAATTTTCCTTTCCTGGGCTGTGCCCATCACTGGACACTGGAGGGGGTGGGGGGATGTCCTGGGGTCTGAGGAGCCCCAGGGGTCTCTGCCCTCTCCTGTCACCCTGTCCTTTGTGTCACACAGATTGATGAGATGCCAGAAGCTGCAGTCAAATCCTCCTCCAATAAGTACCAAGTCTTCTTCTTCGGGACCCACGAAACGTGAGTGGGAGCTGGGGCTCACAGTGAGTTTGGGAGAGGTGAGACCCCCCCCCACCTTGCTCTCACCCTCACTGTTTCCCCCTGGCACAGGGCATTCCTGGGGCCCAAAGACCTCTTCCCCTACGAGGAGTGCAAGGAGAAGTTTGGAAAACCCAACAAGCGGAAAGGGTTCAGCGAAGGTTTGTGGGAGATCGAGAACAACCCCACGGTCAAAGCCTCCGGCTACCAGGTGGGTCACGAGCTGGGGGGGCTCCATCCCACCTCCTCCCGCCATTCCTCCTTCCTGGGGGCCCCCTGTGAACCCCCCCTTGCCCACAGCCCACCCAGAAGAAGAGCTGCCCCGAGGCGGCCGAGCGGGAGCCGGAGGGGGACGGGGAGAAGAAGAGCAACGCCGAGGGCAGCAGCGACGAGGAGGGGAAGCTGGTGATCGACGAGCAGTCCAAGGAGAAGAACGAGAAAGGAGGGATCAAGAGGAAAGCTGAGGATGCTTTGGAGGTACTGGGTGGGCTGGGCAGGGCTGGGGGTGTTGGGGACTGGAGATGGGGATGTTTGGGACAGGGATGGGGATGTTTGTTTGGGACAGGAGATGGGGGTGCTGGGGACAGGAGATGGGGATGCTGGGACTGGGGTTGGAGGTGTTGGGGACAGGGAATGGAGATATTGGAGACAGGGGATGGAGATGTTGGAGACAGGGGATGGAGATTTTGGGGACAGGGGATGAGGATGTTGGGGGCAGGGGATCGAGATTTTTGGGTCAGGGGATGAGGATGTTGGGGACGGGATGGAGATGTTTGGGACAGGGAATGGAGGTGTTGGGGACAGGGAATGGAGATGTTTGGGACAGGGGATGAGGATGTTGGGGGCAGGGGATGGAGATTTTTGGGTCAGGGGATGAGGATGTTTGGGACACGGAATGGAGATATTGGGGACAGGGGATATTGGGGACAGGGGACAGCGGCTGGGGATGTTTGGGACAGGGATAGGGATGTTGGTGACAGGATTTTTGGGACAGGGGCTGGGGATATTTGTTTGGGACAGGGGATGGAGATGTTTGGGACAGGGAATGGAGATGTTGGGGACAGGGGATGAGGATGTTGGGGACGGGATGGAGATGTTGGGGACAGGGAATGGAGGTGTTGGGGACAGGGGATGGAGATGTTGGGAGCAGGGGATGCAGATTTTTGGGTCAGGGGATGTTGGGGACAGGGATGGGGATGTTTGGGAGCAGGGGATGGGGATGTTGGGGACAGGGATGGGGATGTTTGGGGCAGGGGATGCAGATTTTTGGGTCATGGGATGTTGTGGACAGGGATGGGGATGTTGGGGCAGGGGCTGTTGGGGATAGGGTCTGACCTGAGTTCTCCTCCCAGGACTCCCCCAAACGCCCCAAGGATGCAGAGGGTTGGGGACGGGATGGAGATGTTTGGGACAGGGAATGGAGGTGTTGGGGACAGGGAATGGAGATGTTTGGGACAGGGGATGAGGATGTTGGGGACGGGATGGAGATGTTGGGGACAGGGAATGGAGGTGTTGGGGACAGGGGATGGAGATGTTGGGGGCAGGGGATGAGGATGTTGGGGACGGGATGGAGATGTTGGGGGCAGGGAATGGAGATGTTGGGGACAGGGGATGTTGGGGACAGGGATGGGGATGTTGGGGGCAGGGGATGCAGATTTTTGGGTCAGGGGATGTTGGGGACAGGGATGGGGATGTTGGGGGCAGGGGATGGAGATGTTGGGACAGGATGGGGATGTTGGGGACAGGGGATGCAGATTTTTGGGTCAGGGGATGTTGGGGACAGGGATGTTGGGGACAGGGGACGGGGATGTTGGGGACAGGGGATGGAGATGGTGGGGACGAATGGAGATATTGGAGACAGGGGATGGAGATGTTGGAGGCAGGGGATGGAGATGTTGGGGACAGGGGATGGAGATGTTGGGGACAGGGATGGGGATGTTTGGGAGCAGGGGATGGGGATGTTGGGGACAGGGGACAGCGGCTGGGGATGTTTGGGACAGGGATAGGGATGTTGGGGACAGGATTTTTGGGACAGGGGCTGGGGATATTTGTTTGGGACAGGGGATGGAGATGTTTGGGACAGGGAATGGCCGGTACTGCCCCGAGCGCTCCGTGCCTGCCCCGCTGTGGGCGCACGCTTTGTGTTAGCGATTCCTCGGGGCTCAGCTGGTGATTTGAAATAAAAGCGAATCTTGCCTTTTTAAAAGCGCCTGTGGGACCTGGGTTAGCCCCTGGACCCCCCTGCATGGGGGGTTTTGGGACCTTTTGGGCCGCCAGAGCTCCTCTGGGGTGGGGGGAGTGAGCACATGGGGCTGGGGCAGGGGAAGGGTTTGGAGGGGAGCTAAAATAGGAATTACAGAATCACAGAATGCCCTGAGCTGGATGGGGCACAGAAGGATCAAATCTCACTGCTGGCCCTGCACACAGCACCTCAAAATCCCAGCATTCTCTAACACTCCTTGACCTTACGGATCTTGGAATATCCTGAGCTGGGAGGGACCCCATCGAGGTCTGGCCTTGCACAGGACACCCCAAAATGCTCCCAATCCAGATGTCCTAGAGCATTGTCCAAGCACTCAGCTTCCGTGCTGGAATGGTGGAGTATCCTGAGCAGGAAGGGACCCATCAGGATAATTGAGTCCAGTTCTGGGCCCTGCACAGGATACCCCAAAATGCTCCCAATCCAAATGTCCTAGAGCATTGTCCAAGCATTCAGCTTCTCTGCTGGAATAGTGGAGTATCCTGAGCAGGAAGGGACCCATCAGGATAATCGAGTCCAGTTCTGGGCCCTGCACAGGACACCCCAAAATGCTCCCAATCCAAATGTCCCAGAACCTTGTTCAAGCACTCAGCTTCCGTGCTGAAATGGTGGAATATCCTGGGCAGGAAGGGACCGGTCAGAATAATGAAGTCTTGCTCTGGGTCCTGCACAGGACACCCCAAAATGCTCCCAGTCCCAGCCTCCTAAAACATTGCCCAAGCACTCAGTTTTTATGCTGGAATAGTGGAATACCCTGACCAGGAATAATCAGGATAATCGAGTCCTGCTCTGGGCACCCTAAAATCCCATCCTGTGCCCGAGGGCCGTGTCCAAACGCTCCGTGAGCTGTGTCAGGCATGGGGCCGTGACCGTTCTTGGCCACTCTGTCCCACACACAGCCCAGACAGCCCAGACAGGCCAAACTGGGCCGGCTCCCTACAGAGGGGACGGCAGAGACTGTCCCTTGTCCCTGGACCAGCCCCGGGAGCAGGAAGGACAGCAGCAGAAGATGGAGCCGTGGCCGGACTACAGCTCCCGGCAGCCGCTCACCGTGGGCCGGGGCTGCGGCCTGGCTGGGGGGCCGGAGGGGCGGCGGAACTACGGCTCCCGGCGTGCCCCGCGCCAGGACCATAACTCCCGGCGTGCCCAGCGCCTGGACCACAACTCCCGGCGTGCCCAGCTCCGAGCATCACCCCCGCGACCTCTACAGCGCCGCGGCTTGGCCACGCCCACCGCGCTCGGCCACGCCCCCGGAGCGCGGGAGAGGCGCGGGTGAGCGGAGAGGGGGCCGGGACCCCCGCGGGGCTCTGCGGGGCCTTTCCGGGCTACCGGGGGGGTTTGCCGGGGCTTGGGGTCCTTTGGAGGCGGCCGGGGCTGTACGGGACGCCTGGGTGTCGTTCCTGGTGGGGTGGAGGGGGTGTGTGCTCTGCGGGTTCCTTTGGGAGTCAGGGGGGCCTTTGGGAGTCGGGGGGGTCTTTGGGAGTCAGGGGGGGTTTGGGAGTCAGGGGGTGTTTGGGAGTCAGGGGGATCTTTGGGAGTAATGGGGGTCTTTGGGAGTCAGGGGGTCTTTGGGGTATCCATGGGGCCCCTCGGGGGTGGGGGAGGCTCTGCCCGTGTCCGTGTGCCCTTTGGGGGTTTGAGCTCTGTGGGACGCCGGGTGCTCTTGGGGGGGTGTTCCCCCCTGGGAAAGGGGAAGATGTGTGTGTGTCTCTGCGGGGAGTGGGGGGCTCTGCGGTCCCCGCTGGGAGTCCCGGTGCTTTGCAGGACACCAGGGTCCCCTTTGTGTGGGGGGTGCCCTGTGGGATCCCTGGGTCCCTCCATGGTTAAAGGATCTGCCAGCACCTGGATCCCCTTTGGGCTGTGGGGACCTATTGGGGACCAGGTCCCCTTTGGGGGTGTGGGGGGTGACAATCTGTGGGATCCCTTTGGTGGGGGGCTGCTCTGCCAGACGCTTCCATCCCCTTCAGGGGGGTCTCAGGGTGGGTGGGCTTTGCCGGACCCCTACACCTGTCCACACACGACCCTGGCGAGGATGAGGGGTGTTCACAGAGCCCCCCCTGACCTCCCAGTGCGCAGCAGCATGCGGCTCTCGGTCCTGCTGAGCGCGGCACGGCCGCGGCTGCCCCCGGGCTACCGGCACGGCACGTGGCCCCCCGACTCCATGGCCGCCCGGCTCCGCAACCCCCCGGGGCAGCGCCGCCGCAAGGTCTTCGTGGAGCCCATCGCCAAGGACGACTGGAAGGTGTTCAAGGGTGACACGGTGAGGCTCCCCCTCCCCGATTTCCCCCCCTGGCTGGCAGCTGGGCTGGGGTCCCACCTGTGCCCCTCTCTCCGCCGCAGGTGCAGCTGCTGGCCGGGAAGGACGCGGGCAGGCAGGGCATGGTCACCCAGGTGGTGCGAGACCGCAACTGGGTGGTGGTGGAAGGACTGAACACGGTGAGGCCGCGGCGGGGAGGGCTGCAGGAGGCCCTGCAGCCTGTGGGGCAGGCTGGGGGGGCCGCGGGCCATCAGTGACCCCTGTGGTGCCCTCGCAGCACTATCGCTACGTCAACCGCACGGCCAAGTACTCGGGGACCTACGTCGCCAGCGAGGCGCCGCTGCTGCTCAGCCAGATCTGCCTGGTGGACCCCGAGGACCGGTAAAGCCCGGGGGGTGCTGGGGGGACCCCCAGCCTCAGTCCTGCCCCCCAGCAACGCCCCGTGCCCGCAGGAAGCCGACGGAGGTGGAGTGGAGGTACACGGAGGAGGGCGAGCGCGTGCGCGTGTCGCTGCGCAGCGGCCGCATCCTGCCCGTGCCCCCGCAGCCACGCAAGGATGGCATCGTCCCCGAGCAGTGGATCGGTGAGAGGGGTGGCACACGGGGCTGGCGGCACGTGGCAGGGGACACAGTGGGCGTCAGCGCTGTCCCCTTGCCTGCACAGATGGCCCCAAGGACACGTCGAAGGAGGACGCGCTGGCCAAGACGTACCGGCCGTCGCTGAAGACCTTCGAGGAGGAGATCATGGATGCCATGGGCATCGTGGAGACACGGCGGCCCAAGAAATCCTACTGGTATTAACTGGGGGAGCTGGGAGCCCCCCCAGCCAGGCCAGGAAATCCTACTGGTGTTAACTGGGGGAGCTGGGAGCCCCCCCAGCCAGGCCAGGAAATCCTACTGGTGTTAATTGGGGGAGCTGGGAGCCCCCCGGCCAGGCCAGGAAATGCTACTGGTGTTAACTGGGGGAGCTGGGAGCCCCCCAGCCAGGCCAGGAAATCCTACTGGTGTTAATTGGGGGAGCTGGGAGCCCCCCGAGCCGGGCTCTGCAATAAACACCCCCTGGATTTGCTCTTTGTGGTGCGCAGTGCTTTTGGCGTAGCACAGACTCACACCCAGCCCTGGAGTGTAAAAATTCTGGGTTTATTGTGGGTTCTGCCCCTCCCTGGGGGACTCTGCTTCCTCCAGATCCTCATCCTCGCTGCTGTGCCCATCCTCAGCGTCCTTGGCCAGCGCTGTGGCCAGCGGGGTGCGTGCGGCCACCAGCACCAGGTTCCGCGGGGAGAACCGGGGGTTGAAGAGGGGCACGAGGGCACAGTGGAAACCTGGGAAAAAGGGAAAAAGGAGAGTTGGGAGAAGGGAGAGAGGGGTCCAGGGAGAGAGGAAAAAGGACGGGGAGGAGGGCCCTGGCAGCTGTGCCCATGCCCACCTTGCTCCCGCAGGTAGAGCAGGCGGTCGAGCAGGATGAGGGTCTCCACGGCAGGTGCCAGAAGCTGCCCCAGGGTGCAGAATGCCACCACCTTGTGCTGCTGCTCCAGCATGGCCCCCACAGCCCCCGAGTCCAGCGGGACCCCCGCTGGGTCCAGGCCTGCCAGGGACAGCCCCAGCTGGGCGTATCTGTCATAAAATGGGGGCAGGGAAGTCTCAGGCAGGACTCCCCCATCCCCACACTCATGAGGAGGGTCCCAAAAGGGGGTTCCCCCTCCCCAAACTCACTGTGGGGTCATGAGGGGACACAGGAGGTTGGCCCCACTCCCCAAACTCACAAGGAGAGTTCCAGAAAAGGATCCTCCCTCTCAAACTCATTAAGAGGGTCCCAGAAGGGAGTTCTCCCTCCCCAAACTCACTGTGGGGTCAGGAGGGGGCACAGGAGGTTGATCCCACTCAAGAGGAGGGTCCCAAAAAGGAGTTCTCCCTCCCCAATCTCACTTGGGGCCAGGAAGGGACACAGGAGGTTGACCCCACTCCCCAAACTCACAAGGAGGGCTCCAGAAAAGGGTCCTCCCTCCCCAAACTCATAAGGAGGGTCCCAGAAAGGAGTCCAACCCCCCCCCTCCCCAAACTCATTGCAGGGCCAGGAAGGGACACAGGAGGTTTACCCCACTGCCACACTCAGGAAGAGGGTCCCACTGCAGGGGGTTCCCCCTCCCCAAACTCACAAGGAGAGTTCCAGAAAAGGATCCTCCCTCGCCAAACTCAGGGAGGGCCAGCAGATCTCCCAGAAAGGGCTCACTGGGGACCACCAGGGGATGCAGAAGGGGGTCCCCATGGCCAGACTCACTGGGGGAAGCTGAGGGTGTGTGCTTTCCTGCCCGGCTGCAGGCCCAGGTGCCTCTTGCCGGGGTCGGCGGCGCGGATCAGGCTCTCGAGCACAGCGCGGTAGCAGTGGGCACGCAGGTGGGCGCTGCCCCCATGCAGCCGCCCCTGGTACTCCTCCAGAGCGTGGCACGCGGCCTCCCGTGCCCGGTAGGACAGCTGGTGGCCCGGCAACGCCGCCACCGAGGCGCTCAGGGGGTAGCCAGGGGGCTGCTGCGGGGCTGTCGACAGCTTCATGTAGCAGCAGCCCACCAAGGCCACGGCAGCCACGGCGGGGCTGCGGGCGAAGTGGCACAGCAGGGCAGGGCTGAGGTCCCCGCAGGTGTGGAGCCCCGTCACCAACACCCGCCCCCCGTCCTCAGAGCCCCCCGGGCCCCCCAGCGGGTTCCGAGCAGCTGGGCCGGGTCCTGGGGGGTCGGGGGGCAGCAGGAACTCCCCCCAGGGAGCTGCGGGGTCCAGGCGGCCGGCGATGTGCTGGGGGGCACGGGGGGTGAGGGGGTGCCCCCTGTGTGCCAGCGCCCTGCTCTTGCCCAGCTCCCGCAGCAGCTCCTGGTCGAAGCGCTCGGCCAGGCCCACCAGGCGCCTGTCGCTCTCCACTGCAGTGACCCCCAGCCCCAGGCCGAAGGCCAGGAACCGGGACAGGTGGCCCTGGAGGGGGACACGAGCTCAGCTGGGCTGGGGGGATCCCCTGGGACCCCCCGCTCGGTGTCCCCCCGCTGTCTCTCACCTGCCCCGCTCCAACGTCCACCACGCGCTGGCAGCCGGTGGCGCGGCTCAGCCACCGCAGCAGCTGGGGGGAAAGGGGGGCTCTTAGGGGGCTGGGGGCAGCTGGGGGGGCTCAGGGCACAGCCAGGGGCACCCACCTTGCCCAGGCGCTGGATCTCGTGCTGCTTCTTGGGCTTGACGTGGCGGCGCAGCAGCGGGTGCAGCCGGGAGCTCTGGCACGGCGGGCACGGCGGGCATGGGGGGCACGGGCAGCCCCGAGGGAAGGCCAGGGCACGGGCAGCGGCGGCAAAGGCCAGCAGGGACAGGGGCCAGGCAGCCCCCGGGCCCCCACGGCCCCCCAGGAGCCCGGCCAGCTGCATGGGGGTGGCACTGGCCAGGGCGGGCTGCCAGGCTGCGGGCAGCTGTGCCCACAGATCCTCGGTGAAGAAATCCTGAGGGGAGCGGGGTCAGTGTGGGGAACAGCCTGGGGGGAACAGCCTGGGGGGCAAAGCCTGGGGGACACAGCCTGGAGGGTAAAGCTTGGGGAGGGCACAGTCTGGGGGACACAGCCCTGGGAGACAGCCTGGGGGGACACAGGCTTGGGGGACAGCTTGGTGGGCATAGCTCAGGGGGCAGAGCCCAAGGGGCACAGTCTGGGGGGCACAGCCCAAGGGGACAGAGCCCGGTGGGCACAGCTCAGGGGTCACGTCGCAGGGGGCACAGCTCCGGGACACTCACAATGACGAAGGCGTCGAGCAGGGGCCGGTAGAGCGTCAGCAGGCGGATGATGTCGGCGGCTCGCCGCTGCTCCGGGCGCTGTGGGCAGCCATGGGGGGCAGCAGCCATGGCGGCCCCTGGGGTGGAAGGGGGGCGTCACCCTGGCACTCTGAGCTCACCCTGGTACTGTCACCCCTCCCTGGCTGTGCCCCTGACATTCAGCACCCATATGACGTCATCTGGCAGTGACGTCACGCGAGAACGCGTCCCGCCGTGACGTCACGCGGCTGTGACACCACCCCCCAACCCCACCGAGACGCCCCCCCCCGAGCCATGACATCACTCACCCCCGGGCACCCGTGACGTCACCGGGCCGGCCGAGACACCGGGCATGTCGTCGTCGATGCTCCCTGACGTAGGTCTGACGTCATCACACACGTCACGCAGACGCCGCGCGGCCGCGCGCGTGCCCCTCAGCTCCCGGCGCTCCCGAGTTCCCGCCGCGGCGCGCGCGGATGACGTCACTGCCGGTACCAGGCCGGCCGCGTGTTTCCCGGAAACTTCCGGTTCCGGGACGCGGAGGTGAGGGGGTGCGGGTGACACTGGGGGTCTCCGGTACCGGGAGTCCAGGGGGTCGGGCATTGCCGGTACCGGGGGTCGGGGATTGCCGGTACCGGGAGTCCCGGGGGTCAGGGGTTCCCGGTACCGGGAATCCCGGGGGTCAGGCATTGCCGGTACCGGGAGTCCCGGGGTCGGGGGTCAGGAATTGCCGGTACCGGGAGTCCCGGCGGTCGGGGGTCAGGAATTGCCGGTACCGGGAGTCCCGGGGGTCGGGTATTGCCGGTGCCGCGGGTCGGGGGTCGCCGGTACCGGGAGTCCCGCTGTCGGGGGTTCCCGCTGTCGGGGGCTCCCTGTACCGAGGCCCCCGCCGTTGAGCTCCTCTCTGCCCAGCAGCGGCCCCGCCATGGACGATCTGATCCTCAACGTGGACTTCGCCGCCCCCGAGCGCCGCCCGAAGAAGGAGCCGGGGAGCCGAAAGCACCAGAGCTTCGTGCGGCGGCGGCGGGAGCTGGAGCGCCGCGGGGTCCTGCGGCAGAAGCAGCTCCCGGCGGCACCGGGCGGGCCCCGGCGAGCCCGGACACGGCGCTCGGGGGCCAAGCCGCGCTCGGGCCGGCGCATCCCTAAAGAGAACGGCACTGCCGCCGCCCCCCGGTGCCCTCCGGTATCCCAGAACCCCACCGGCACCAAGGGGAAGGCTCGGGGGGCGGCTGTCGGGGCACCCCAGCACGGCCCCACCGACAGCGCTGCTCCCGCTCAGAGCACGGGGAAGGCTCGGGGGGCGGCTGTCGGGGCACCCCAGCACGGCCCCACCGACAGCGCTGCTCCCGCTCAGAGCACGGGGAAGGCTCGGGGGGCGGCTGTCGGGGCACCCCAGCACGGCCCCACCGACAGCGCTGCTCCCGCTCAGAGCACGGGGAAGGCTCGGGGGGCGGCTGGCAGTGTCCCCCCGGCCGCCCAGAACGGCTCCGGTGGCCCCGGTGCTCCCGCTCGGAGCTCGGGGAAGGCTCGGGGGGCAGCTGGCAGTGCCCCCCCGGCACCCTCCAAGCTGGTGGCCATAGACTGTGAGATGGTGGGCACGGGGCCCGGCGGGCGCACCAGCGCGCTGGCCCGCTGCAGCATTGTCACCTACGAGGGGGACGTGGTGTACGACCGCTACGTGCGGCCCGAGGAGCCCATCGTGGACTACCGCACCCGCTGGAGTGGCATCCGCCGGCAGCACATGGCCACGGCCGTGCCCTTCCGCAGGGCACAGCAGCAGGTCGGGGACGGCGACAGCCGCAGGGGGTGGCGGGCACCCGGCGTGGGGGGGGCTGGGCTCTGGAGACACGGGGGTGGGGGGTGTGGGGCTGAGCCCTGCAGGGCGGGGGGGGACATTGTCTGTGCTCCAGGGACAATCCCTGTGTCCCAGAGGGCAGGGGGGACAATCCCTGTGCTCCTGGGACAATCCCTGTGCCCCTCAAGGCAGGGGGGGACAATCCCTGTGTCCCACGGGGCAGAGCAGGGACAGTCCCTGTGCCACACAGGGCAGAGGGGGACAATCCCTGTGTCCCACAGGGCAGGTGGGGTCAATGCTTGTGCTCGTGGGACAATCCCTGTGCCCCTCAGGGCAGGAGGGGACAATCCCTGTGTCCCAAAGGGCCGTGTAGGGACAATCCCTGTGCCTCTCAGAGCAGGGTGGGGACAATCCCTGTGCCCCCCAGGACAGGGGGGGACAATCCCTGTGCCCCCCACGGCAGGGCAGAGACAATCCCTGTGTCCCACAGGGCAGTGTGGGGACAATCCCTGTGCCCTGGGGACAATGCCTGTGCCCCTCAGGGCAGGGGGGGACAATCCCTGGGATTGGATTGGGAGTGCACGAGTGGGAGGGGGTGGCTGCAGGGTGAGGAGATAGATGTGGGGCTGCAGCCATGGGGCGTGTGGGGCTGGGGACAGGGGGATATGGGGTGCGGGGCTGTGGGCACAGGGATTGTCCCCTCTGCCCTCTGGGGCACAGGGATTGTCCCCACACTGCCCCACACCCACTCAGCCCCACAGCTCTGCCCCATGTGGCTGCCCCTGTTCCTGGGGAGGGACAGAATCTTCCCCTGGGAGCAGGAGTGGCACTGCTGGGGGTCTCACCCCCTCCTCTCCTGCAGGTTCTGAAGATCCTGGCTGGGAAGGTGGTGGTGGGCCACGCCATCCACAACGACTTCAAGGCTCTGCATTACTGCCACCCCAAAGCTCTGACCCGGGACACGTCGCAGATCCCGCTGCTGAACCGCAGGGCTGGCTTCCCCGAGAACGTGGCCATCTCCCTGAAGCGCCTCACCAAGGCCCTGCTGAACCAGGACATCCAGGTACCCTGGCTGCAGCCCCCCGGAGCTGCACCCTGCCACGGACACAATGGGGAGGGAAGGGGGAAGGTCTGAGGCACCCTGAGTCCAGCCATTGCTGCCAGTCCTGGAGCAAGGCAGCCCTGTGCCTCAGTTTCCCTTGCCTGGGAGGGGGGAACCCTCAGCTCAACCCCTGCAGCACTGGGGTTTTTTCCTGCTCTTTTCCCTTTATGCACACCCCACACTATTGCCTGCATCTCCCCAATTTTCTCTGTAACCCCCAAACTGCCTGCAGCCCCCTGGAGCTGCCCATATGCCCTGATCCACCCCAAATCGCGCAGCTCAACCCCTGCAGCACTGGGGTTTTTTCCTGCTCTTTTCCCTTTATGCACACCCCACACTATTGCCTGCATCTCCCCAGTTTTCTCAGTATCCCCAAATCTGCCTCTATTCCCCTAAGCTCCCTGCATCCCCCAGAGCTTCCTGTGCCCCCAAATCTACCTGCATGCTCCCCATTCTGCCTGTACCCTCACAAATCTTCTTGCACCCTCTCATCTCCCTATATCTGCCCACCCAAGGTGCCTGCACCCCCCCAGAGCTGCTGGCATTCCCCAATGTGCCTGCAGCCCCCTGAGCTGCCCATATGCCCTGATCCACCCCAAATCATGCAGCTCAACCCCTGCAGCCTTGGGGGATTTTTTTCCTGCTCTTTTTCCTTTATGCACACCCCACAGCTTTGCCTGCATCTCCCCAGTTTTCTCCTAAATCTGCCTCTACTCCCCTAAGCTCCCTGCATCCCCCAGAGTTTCCTGTACCCCCAAATCTACCTGCATGCCCCCCATTCTGCCTGCACCCCCTCATCTTCCTGCATCTGCCTGCACCCCCCCAGAGCTGCTGGCATCCCCCCCAGTCTCCCTGCAGCCCCCTGGAGCTGCCCATATGCCCTGATCCACCCCAAATCATGCACCCCAAATCCTCCTGCACGCCCTCAACTCCCTGCATCCCCCCACCCTTGCTGTGTGCATTGCCCCACAGCTGCCTGCACTCCCTGGTCTCTGTACATCCCCCCCTCCCAGTTCTGGCTGCCCCCCCAAAATGGGAGCTGTGCTAAGCTGTGTCTGTGCCCACAGGTGGGGAAGAGTGGCCACTCCTCGGTGGAAGATGCCCGAGCCACCATGGAGCTCTACAAGGTGGTGGAGGAGGAGTGGGAGCAGCACCTGCAGCAGAACCCAGACCAGAAGTGACACCCTGGGGGTCTCAGAGTGACACCCCCGGCCTGGTCCTGCCTCTGGGGGGGCCCCACAGTGACACCCCCAGAGTGACACCAGAGTGACAGGCCCGGTCCTGCCTCTGGGAGGGCTGAGAGTGACATCCCCAGCACAGTCCTGCCTCTGGGGGATCCCACAGTGACACCCCAGGCCTGATCCTGCCTTTGAGGGGTCCCACAGTGACACCCCAGGCCTTGTCCTGCCTTTCGGGGGGTTCCACAGTGACACCCCAGGCCTGGTCCTGCCTTTGGGGGATCCCACAGTGACACCCCAGGCCTGGTCCTGCCTTTCGTGGGGCCCACAGTGACACCCCCAGCTCGGTCCTGCCTCTGGGGGGGCTGAGAGTGACACCCCCAGAGTGACACCAGAGTGACAGGCCCAGTCCTGCCTCTGGAGGGACCCACAAGTAATGGCCTAGGGCTGGTCCTGCCTTTGGGGGGGACCCAGAGTGACACCCCGGCCTGGTCCTGCTTCTGGGGGGGCTGCAAGTGACACTCCCAGAGTGACACCAGAGTGACAGGCCCGGTCCTGCCTCTGGGAGGGCTGAGAGTGACATCCCCAGCACAGTCCTGCCTCTGGGGGATCCCACAGTGACACCCCAGGCCTGATCCTGCCTTTGGGGGGGTCCCACAGTGACACCCCCAGCCCGGTCCTGCCCCTCGAGGGTCCCATGAGCACTGGGGGGCTGAGGAGGAGCCAGGTGTGATGTCCGTGTCCCCAAGCCTGTCGTGCCTTGTGCTGCTGTCCCCAGGATGCGGGCAGGGCCCGGGCCAGTGCCTTCCCCCCGAGGGGGGTCTCTGGGGTTCTGCACCCCCCGAACACTTCGGGGCTGCTGCTGATCTGGGAGTGACCTTGGGGCATCCTGAGCGCAGCTGCCATCCCTGGGGGGCTGGGAGTGGAGCGGGCTCCTTCCTCCCCCCCAAAACTACCTCTGTGAGCGCCGGGAGCTGCCGCGACTGCGGCGGGATTCGGATCCCTCTGCAAAGTCCCCGCTCCACTCTGGCAGCTGCTTTAGGGTGGTGAAATTCCACCTTTTTGTGCAAGGAGCGGAATAAAGCCGGGCATGGCCCCATCCGCCTGCCCGAGCCCCCCGTGCTGCCCCGGGGGCAACCCCGGGGGTCCCGCGGGCGAGTCCCCCCCGAGGGCAGCCGTACCCTGGAGGCGCCCGAGCTTTGACGGGAACTGCTTTGAACTGAAAGGTTTATGTGCAAAATCCTAATTAAAAAGAAATGATTAAAGAGCTCTTCCCTTCGCTGGGGACGAGGAGGAGCCCCCTGCCCCGGTGGGCGGGAGCGGGGGGTCCCTTACCGGGCCGTCACCCGGCACCCTCCGACATCTGCTCTTCCTCCGCCTCCTCTTCCTGCCGGGGCCGAGCTGGCCCCTTCCCCGACCCCCCCGCACCCCCTTTTCTGCCCGAACCCCCGGCGTCTCCCCGGTGTTGCCGTAACCGGGAGCGGAGCCGGTGCCGAGCCCGGGGCATCCCCCGCCCCCGCCGGGCTGGCCGCGGCCCCGAGCCCCCGCCGTGCGTCACTTTTTCCAGCCTTTCCTCGTGTTTACGTGGCTGCGCTTGGCTCGGGGCGCTGGAGCCCGAGGGAGGGTTTTGGGGGTACAGCAGGAGGGGCCCTTCCTCCTTTTTTTGGGATAAAAACCAAGATTTGGGTCCCCCCCGTAGCGCAGGAGAGAAATGCCCGAGCATCCCACGGGCCGGGAGCTTGGGGGGTTGGTCCCTATGGCCCGGGTGGGGGTGGGAAGAGCTGTCCGAGCCCCAAAATGCAGAGGAAGGTGGGAGGGCGGAGGAGCAGGCGGGAGCCTTTGTGTCTGGGCTGGGTCTGGCGGTGATTAGGGGCTTTGCAGCGGTTATAAATGGCCGGTCGTTAAAGGGGTTTATGGCCCTGGAAATGAGAAGCAGCCGGCCGGGCCCCAGCCCCCGGCCGGTGCGGGATGCGGGTCAGGGTCTGGGGATCGTTTCGATCTCACCCTGGAGTCCCTCCGGATGGGGCTGGAGCAGGGGGTGGGTTCCCGGGGCTGGGGAAGGGTCCCAGAATTGGGCTGGATCAGGGTCCTGGGAGGGTCCTGGAGCTGAGTGAGGGTCTAGAACCGGGGCAGGGTCCTGGAGCTGAGTGAGGGTCCTGGGCAGGGCAGGTCCTGGGACTGAGTAAGGGTCCAGAGCCAGGGCAGGGTCCTGAGCTGAGTGAGGGTCCTGGAGCTGAGTGAGGGTCTGGAATCAGGGCAGGGTCCTGGGGCTGAGTAAGGGACTGGGGCCAGGGAGGTCCTGGAGCTGAGTGAGGGTCTGGGGCCAGGGGGGTCCTGGAGCTGAGTGAGGGTCCTGGGCAGGGCAGGTCCTGGAGCTGAGTGAGGGTCTGGAAGCGGGACAGGGTCCTGGAGCTGAGTGAGGGTCCGGGGCAGGGCAGGGTCCTGAGCTGAGTGAGGGTCTGGAACCAGGGCAGGATCCTGGAGCTGAGTGAGGGTCCTGGAGCTGCGTGAGGGTCCGGGGCCGGGCAGGGCCCCGCCGGGGCGGCACAGCAGAGGTCCCGGGGCACGTGGGCTCCCTCCCGCCCCACAGCCGGGGGTCCCTCGGCCACGGGGCCGGGCCGGGCTCGGTCGCGCCGTCCAGCTGCGTTTCATTTCCGCAGCGGCCGTGGCCGTGGCCAGAGGCGGGGGGTGGGGGCTGCGTCCCGCCAGCTGGGGAGGATTTGTGGGGACAATGGGCTGAGACCAGGGGTGACCTGCCCTTGCTCAGCTTCACCCCCCACAGAGGAGCCCCCCGATCTTCTCTCTCAAATTGGGATGACCCCCAAAACTTCGGCTCCTGTATGGGGTGAGGGTACCCGACAGCCCCTCCCGGGGTGGATCCCGGGCACGGGGAGGGGGGAACATCCCCAAGGAACCCCCCCCATCCTCGCAGGAGGGGCTCTGTGGCACCGACAGCGTTTTGGGGGGGCCCACGGGGGTACCGGGGCAGCGATGGAGCCCTGCCCGGGCGGGGGGAGCCCCCCCAGGGTTTGCGCTCAGGATTTCTGCGGTTTGTGAGGATTTTTGCCGGGAAGGCGGGTGCGGGCGGTGGATGGTGCCGGATGTTTCCGGAGGCTGAGCCAGCTGCTGCTGCTGCCCTGGCACCGGCACACGGCTCCCAGAGACTCTGCGCCCTTTCCCAGGGGTGACCGGCGCTCCGGGGGGGTTATTTGGGGCCAATGGCTCGCCTGCCCCCCACCAGGGCTTCGCCAGGATGGGAGGGAGGGAGAGGAGGGTGGGGTGCGAAGTCTTTATCCGCCCTTCCCGGCAGAATCCCTTCCAGATGTGGGGCTGCCGGTGCCGGCGTCCCCCACTGGGTCACGGTGCCCAGCACGGGACGAGGGGCATGGGGGTGCCCTCGGGGTTTGCAGGCAGATCCCGCCCCAGACCCCTCCACCCACTTACCCTGGCATGGAGATGCTTTTTTTTCCTCCCCATTTTCCCCAGATTCGGAGCAAACCCACAGCACCGCCCCTCCCGTGACTCCTGCGTCCCTGGGGTAAAGGGTTTGGGGTGACTCTTCACCAGCACCCCCTCCCAGGGCCCCTGCAGCGCTGCCTGTCCCTGTCGCTGTCCCTGTGCCCCGTGGCACGGCCCTGGTGCTGCTGTAGGTGAGGTTGTGTCAGAATTCCTGTTCTTCAGGGGATTAGGGATGCGGCAAGCCGGGACTTGGCTCGCCGGCCCCAGCCGGAGGTTCTGGGGGCACGGGGGGGATGTGGCCAGGAGGAGGGGGGCCACGGGGGGCTCTATGGGGCCTTTTCACACCAAATCGGAGAAGAAGCCTCTCTCCTTCCATTCCAGAGCTCCTGCTGAACCAGAAACGCCATTTCTTGCCCACAACCGGCCCCGCGGCACAGCCTGCCCTTCCCGCGGCGGTTCCCAGGGCTGAGAAAGCTCGGGAAATCCCTCTCGAGGCGCTCCTTACCTGGCTGGGAGCGGGGTTTCACCTGCCCCGGGCAGCTCGGCCACAGCCCCACGAGTGTGCACAGACACGGGTGGCAGTTTGTAGTGAGTTTGGGAGTGGGTTTGTGAGTGAATTTGTACGTTTGAGAGTGAGTTTGTGAGTGATTTTGTTTGTGTGTGAGTTTGTGAGTTGTGCGTGATGGTGAGGCTGGGAAAGCCGTGGATCAAGCCCACGTGTGCACAAGCGAGCACAGGCACCTGCACACGCCCGTGCCAGCACCACAGCTGTGCAAACACGCGTGTCCTGTGCACACTCGGGGGGTGCGGCGAGATTTGGGGGTGCACGCGGCTGTGGGGGGACACATGGAGATCGGGAGGGTACGGGGGGCTTGGGGGGTACAGACAGATTTTGGGGGTTCAGCACATGTGGGGTTCAGCACAGTTTTCGGGGGGGATGCTGGAGATTCGGGGGATCCAGGGAGATGAGCAGGGTGCGGATCCCGGGGGGATGGGAGGAATTTGGGGGGCACAGGCAGCCCGGGTGGTGCCTCCAGCCGGCAAATCGGGGCGGGGGGCTCCCCTGGGCTCTCACTCCGCAGGTGAGCGCGGAGCCCCCGGGCCGGGGCCGGGGCCGGGGGGTGGGACCAGCCCGGCGATAAAACGGCGGCGCGGGCGGGACGGGACGGGACGGACGGAGGGAGCGAAGTCACGGCGGGGCCGGTGCCGAGGGATCCCTGGAACCGCTCATTCCCCCCTCGCTCCCCTCCCTGCGCCCCCCAGGCCGGCAGCCGCGATGCCCAACTTCTCCGGGAACTGGAAGATGAAGAGCTCGGAGAATTTTGAGGAGCTGCTGAAGGCGCTGGGTGAGTGGATCTCGCTCTCCGGTGCTCCCTCGGGCGGGGGGCGGGGGGGCTCCCCACATTCCCCCCCACATACCCCCAACATTCTCCCCATCTCCCCTCCACATCCTCTTCCAGCCGGGCAGTGCCGGTGCCCGGAGCCGCCGTGCGCCGCGGGGATCCCTCTGCTCCCCCTTTTAGCGAAGCTCTCGGTGCCCCACGGAGGAGTCAGAGACACGAGGGGGGCGGGCGGGTCCCCCTCTTTCCTGCCTCAGTTTCCCCACTCTGGTGCTCCCCCAAACCTGGACCCGCACCACCCCAATCCTCCCCGCCCCCCATCCCAAAAGCTCCCGCGGGCTCACCTGCCCCGGGGACCCTGGGTACAGCCGGTGTCCCCAAAACCAGCCCGGGCAGGACCCGTTTGTCGGGGTTTTGGGGTCCCGTTCTCCCAGGCCTCATCTCGGCCCCCTTTGCCCCCCACGGCGGAGCTGAGTCCCCGCTGAGCGGGGGTGGGGAGGGCCTGGAGGTGGGAGGGGGGGGTCTCCGGGGGGTCCCCGGGGCTTTGGGCAGGATCAAATCCAGCTCCCGCACTGCTCCCCTCCGCCTGACCCGCTCCTCGCCAGCCGGGGAGCTGCCGGAGCAGAATATTTTCCAGGTTAGGGGATACGTAACGAATATTTCAGGATAATTATCACTTTCTTGGGTTTCACTCCCGATCCCCCGTCGCCCCTTCTCCCCGCCCTGGCCTCGCTGATGGAACCGGCTCGGGGAAACCTCAGCAGGAAAATAAATCTGCCAGCCCCCCCGGAGCCTTCCTCCTTTCCCACGGCGCAAGTGGGGGCTCCCCCCGGCTGCTCCCTCCGGGGGCTGGGGGCTTTATCACCTCCAGCCCCCCGGACTGACCCCACAGACCGCCCGAGCCTTGGTTTTGCTCCCTTTGGGGGCTGTCTCTGCTCCCCCACCCCCGTCAGCATCATGGGGGGCGTGGGGGTCCGTGTCTGGCCCGGTTTCGGGCACCCCTCGGTGCGAATCAGGCCTGGGGGTGTTCGTGGGGGCTTGGCATGGCCATCGAAGGGACCCCTCGGGGACATGTCCCTTCCCACTGCGGGGGGGTTCGGCTCCCGGAGCCCCCCAGGCCCCTCCGTATCTCCCCCCTCCTGCGCCTGGGGCGCCTCCTTTGTGCGGGGAGCCTCTCTGGGGGTCAGTCCCCACCCCGAGGGTGACACGGGAACAATGTCCCCAAAGCAGCTCCCCCGTGACAGCCGGGGGCTCCGGGACGTGATGGATGAGCCGCCTCTGGAGCGGGGACAAAGCCCCAGCTGCCCGCGGCTGCCGAGGGGGCTGCGGGGGGGAACGCGGGACCCTCGGGGGGGGTCACGCAGGTCACCTAACACAGAGCTCGGACTGGGGCCCTTGTCCCCGCTGTCACCCCGCTCTGGGTGAGCCTTTCACCCCCGTCCCTTCCCCCGGGCGCATCCGGCGCCACCCCCGCCCCCTCCGCCAGGTAACGAGAGCCAGATGTGGCCCAGCGGTGCCGGGGGGGCTCGCCCGTCCCCCTCACCCGGGTAGCCCGGAGCCACCTGCAGCCCTCGCCGTGCCCCGGGATGTGTCACTGCCGAGGAGTCCCCCCGGTCACCGGGCACGCCGCGGGGGCGGGGGGCAGCTCGGTGCCACCGTACCCCTCTCCAGGAGTGAACGTGATGCTGAGGAAGATCGCGGTGGCGGCGGCGGCCAAGCCGGCCGTGGAGATCCGGCAGGACGGGGAGAGCTTCTACATCCGCACCTCGACCCCCGTGCGCACCACCGAGATCCGCTTCAGGGTGGGCGAGGAGTTCGAGGAGCAGACGGTGGATGGGCGGCCCTGCAAGGTGCGGCGGGGGCACGCGCGGGGCTGCACACGGGTCAGAGGGGGAGTGAGTGTGAGAGTGTGTGTGAGTGAGAGTGTGTGAGAGTGAGAGTGTGTATGTGAGAGTGTGAGTGTGAGTGTGAGAGTGAGTGTGTGAGTGAGAGTCTGAGAGTGAGTGTGTGAGAGTGAGAGAGTGTGTGAGTATGTGAGTGAGTGTGAGTGTGTGAGTGTGGAAGTGTGGGTGTATGGGTGTGAGATTTTGAGAGTGTGGGTGTGAGAGTCAGTGTGATTATGTGAGACTGTGTGAGTGTGTGTGAGAGTGTGTGAGAATGTGTGTGTGTCAGTGTGAAAGTGTGTGAGTGAGTGTGGGTCTGTGTGTGAGTGTGAGACCCTGTGAGTGAGTGTGTCTGTGAGTGTGTGAGAGTGTGTGAGTGTGAGTCTGTGTGAGTGTGAGACTGTGAGGGTGTGGGTGTGACTGTGTGTCTGTGTGCATGTGTGAGTGTGGCTGTGAGAGTGAGTGTGACTGTATGAGTGTGGGTGTGTCTGTGAGTGTGAGACTGAGTATGACTGTGTGTGAGTGTGATTGTGTTTCTCTCCGTGTGTGAGAAACTGTGAGTGTGACTGTGTGACCGTGACAGTGTGTATGATTGTCTTCGTGAGTGTGGGTGTGTCTGTGTGTGTGTGACTGTGTGTGTGTGTCTGTGTGTGTGACTGTGTCTGTGTGTGTGACTGTGTGTGTCTGTGTGTGTCTGTGTGTGTGTGCACACTTGCACCAGGACAGCAGCTGTCCCTCCCCTGTGTCACACTCCCCTGTGCACACACACTGCACACACATCACACGGGGCACACCCAGCACTGCTGTGCACACAGGTGTGTGTGTGTGCACAGTGAGTTTGCACACACGTTTGGCACGAGGCCAGGAGCTCTCACGTGTCTGTGTGTCTGTCTGTGTCTGTCTGTGTGCACAGCCCCTTCTCCCCCCAGCTGCTTCCCCTCCTCCTGCACCCCATCCTCTCCTTGTGCCCCCCATCCCCTCCTGCACCCCCCATCTCTGCCATGGGTCCCCCATCCCCTCCCTGTGCTCTCAACCCTTCATTGTGCCTCTGAACCTCTCCCCGTGCCCCTCAATCCCTTCCCTGTGCCCCCAACCCCTCGTTGTGCCACTCAACCTCTCCCTGTGCCCATCAACCCCTCGTTGTGCCACTCAACCTCTCTCTGTGCCCCCAGTCCCTTCCCTGTGCCCCCAACCCCTCATTGCACGCCCCAACCCCTCCTTATAGGACAGGAGGGGGGCAAGGGGACAGGAGGGGTGGATGGGGACAGGAGGGGGCGGATGGGACAGGAGGGGGTGTATGGGGACAGGGACAAGAGGGGGACAGGAGAGGGTGGATGGGACAGGAAAGGAGGGATGGGACAGGAGGGGGTTGATGGGGACAGGAGGGGGAGAAAGGGACAGGAGGGGAGGGATGGGACAGGAGAGGGGGAAGGGGACAGGAGGGAGCACGGCCGCGCCTGTGACCGACCCCGCTTCTCCCTGCAGACCATGACGGCCGATGACGTTGTCTGCACCAGGGTCTACATTCGGGAGTGACCCCTCAGCTCAGCTGACCCCCCTCCAATATCCCCTCTCCCCCACCCCGTGTCCCCTCAGTCCCCTGCACTCATCCCCCTGTCACAGGGGGGGTCTTGCATCCCCCCGCGGGGGTATAGCAGCGAACCCCCTTTTTTTGGGGGTCACACACACACGGATTTCCCTCCCCCTGCAGGGCGGGGCTCTCCGGGAGCAGCGGAATCTCCGGTCCCGTTCTGGCCCCGCTCTGCTGCGCTCGGGGCCTGGCGCGGAGCCGGGGTGCGGCGGGGGGTAACGCGGCCCCTCCCTGCCTTTTGGGCTGGTTTGAGCTGGTTTGGGTTCGGGCTGCTGTTGGTTCCCGCAGCCCCCAGCCCTGCCCCGCGACCCCTCCCCAGTATTTATTTGTGAATATGGTACCAGATGGGAACACCAAACCCCCCAGCCTGGGGCAGTGCCAGGTCCCAGCCCCCGCCAGGGTCCAACCTCCCTCTGTTGCCTCCCCCCTTTTTCAATAAATGTCCTGTGACCCCCCTGTGGTATCCCTGTCTCTCCTCCTGGCCCCACTGGCACACAGATCCCACACCCTGGGTCTCTGGATCCCACATCCCAGATTCTGCACTCTAGATCTGCACCCTGGATCCCACACCCTGCATCCTGCACCCGAGGTCCTATAGTCTGAATCTCACACCCTGAATTCTGCACTCCAAATTCTGCACTCCAGATCCCACACCCCGGATTCTCCATCCCAGATCCTACAGTCTGAATCCCACACCCTGGATTGTGCACCCCAGATCCCACAGTCTGAATCCCACACCCTGAATTCTGCACGCCAAATCCCACACCCCAAATCCCATACTCCAGGTCCCACAGCCCGGATTCTGCACCCCAAATCCCACACCCCAGATCCCACAGTCTGAATCCCACCCCCCAGATCCCACCCCCCAGATCCCACACCCCAAACCCCACACCCCAAATCCCACACTCCAGATCCCTTCCCTGGCTCCTGCACCCCAGATACCACACCCCAAATCCCGCACCCCAGATCCCACACCCCAGGTCCCGCACTCCAAAACCCTCCCCTGGATCCCACACCCCAAATCCCACAACCCAAAATCCCTCCCCTGGATCCCGCACCCCAAATCCCACAAGCCAAAATCCCTCCCCTGGATCCCGCACCCCAAATCCCGCACCCCAGATTCCACACCCCGGATCCCGCACCCCAAATCCCGCACCCCGGATCCCTGCCCTGGCTCCTGCTCCCCACATCTGCTCCCGGCCGTTGCGCAAGGGGCCGGGGGCGAGGGCGGCAGCCGGGTTGGCACAGCCCGGCGTGGGAAGCGGGTGGTGGCTCCGGGGTGACCGTGGGGTGACCGTGGGGTGACTGTGGGGCACGGAGCGCGGCGTGGGGCCGGGGTGTTGGGCTCTGCCTCAGCTCTCAGCATGAGACCCCATCCCGGCTGGGGCGGGGGCACCCGTGGGTTTGTTATGTGGGTTTATTAATTACCGGGCTGCCCGGTAATTGCCCTGCATGGGATGGCATTAATTAGCCCAGGATACGGGGGGTGCAGGGAGGGTCGGGGTGCAGGACTGCCCTGCCTCGAGGTTTGGGGTGCCGCTGTCCCCCGTTCCCTGCCCAGCTCGGCTCCCCCAGAACTGGCCGGGACCCCTCGGGGGCAGTGCCCCCCACCCGGGCGGCTGTGGGGCAGGTGGGGGGCACTGCCCCACCGAGCGGTGATGGGGGGGATGGAGAAGGGAGCCAGGGCTCAGGGTTGGCTTCACCCCCACGCCCGGGCTGTGATCCTGCACCCCGGGAGCTCGTCCAGGAGCAGCAAGGGTGGAATTACACCTTCCCTGGGGAAGAGGAGGAGAAGGAGGAGGGGGAGGAAGGCTCCGGTATCTCCAGGTGGACACTTGGCAGGCGCCCATCACCCCTGGCGCCATTCCCAGGGCCGTGTCCTGCCTCTCCCGAGGGTGGGCGCAGGACCCTGCCCCCTCCCCACTTCACCCACGCGGCCCCGGAGACCCCGGGACCGCCACGGCCGGGCGGGAGCCGCCGGTAATGGAATCCAGCCGTCCCCCCGGCCCCGAGGGCTTCCCCCCGCCGGAGGAATATCCGCTTTCCCCGAGAGCCCTGGGGACGGCTCCAGTTTGCCTCCGCCTGGGGGGATCACTGGGGGGGCTCCGGGACCTCGAGAAAGGGGGG
>JAGGNK010003447.1:499837-624187 GCA_017590115.1 Montifringilla adamsi
GCAGGGCGGAGGGGGGGGGGGGGGCGGCACGGCTGGATGGGGAGGGGGCTGGGGCTGCCTGCGCTCCCCCCACAGCGGCCCGGGGGTCCCGTTCGGCTGCTCGGGGGTGCTGGGGGGCTCTGGAAGGGCAGGGCGGGAGGTACCCCCTCCCCGCAGCACGGCTGCTCTCGGAACAAAAGCAAATTCCTCCAGCGGAGCTGGGGAGGGGGGCTGGGGTGGAGGGGCCGTGAGTAACCCCAAAAGTGCTCCCGAGGCTGTGCCCCCCTGCCGTGGCTCCGCCTGGGTGGTGTCGAGGTCCCGGCGCCTCTAATCCGGCACTAATCCTCCCCGGTGACCCCGGTGGCCCCCGGGCGGCCCCGCTGCCCCCCCGGGCTGGGGAGGGGGCCGGGCTGGCCCCTCGCCTTTCATCTGCGGAGACAAAGCGGGGCCCGGCCCCCTCCCCGCTCCATGAATGAATGCCCGACCCTGGGGGGCCCTGGCCCCTCACCCCGGAATTCTTCCGTGCATTTTCTGGAAGCAGAGGTTGGGCTGGGTTGGGGGAGCTGCGTCTCATCCCCCTCCCTGCTCCGTGCCGGAGCCATCGGGAGGGAGAGGGGGGGGCTTGGATCGGCCTGAAGCCAGGGGCGTGCGCTGGGTCCTGCCCTGCCGGGATGTCCCTGCAGGGGACACGGGGACAGGACAGGCTTGGGGGGGCCACCCCGCTCCGGTGACGCGGGGGATGGGGGAGAGGGAGGCTGAGCTGCAGGAACAACCCCAGACACATCCAGCATGAGCCCAGCCAAGCTGCGCCCCCAAGGGCTGGGGTCACCCCCCAGTCACCCCCAGACCCTCCTGGCCGGCTGCTGCCCAGCTCGGAGCCCACCCTGGATGGCCCAGGCTGGCTCGTAGGCACACATTTTCCACCCCCCCCCCCCCCCCNGACGCTATGTCCTCCCCCCCCCCCCCCCCCCCCAAAAAAAACCTTCTGACTGACAGAGGAGCTGGGGACAGGGAGGTGTCAGCCCCAGGGGGGTCTCAGCCCCTCAGCTGTCCTGCTCTCCAGAGGGGTCTCTGGACGTGTGACAAGCTTGGGGACCCTGCTCAGTGCCTGGCACGGCTGGGGCATCACACAGCCATGGTGCCCCGTACCCAGGTGGGCTCTGGCACACGGCACAGGGTCCTGCCCATGAGGGGGGCAGCTCCTTGCACCAGCGTGGCGGGAGGGGTCCCTGCTCTCGGGGGTATTCCCGAACTGGGGTGACACACGTGTCCCTGGGGGTGTCCCCACGGCTCAGGGCAGCAGGGACGCTGATGCTGGGTGGCTCAGCAAGGCGTGGTGAGCCGCGGGGCACAGTGACTGTCACCGGGGCACAGTGACTGTCACCTCCCAAGCGGCTTCAGCCCTCCCTGTGCCCGGCGGGCCGGGGGCTGGGCAGGATCCCCCCCTTCCCTCCCACTCCCCTCGGCTGGCGGCCGGCCAGCATTGTTCTCCTTGCCTCCTCCTCCTCCTTCTCCTCCTCCTCTCCCCCTCCAGCTGCAGCTGGCGCCGGAGCTTTCCTGGGTTCCAGGGGAGGGGGAGCCTCCAAGCCCAGCCCCACAGACCCCCCAGCCTGGGCTCCCCTGGGCAGGGGCTGGGGGTTTTCACCCCCATCCCACTGTGAGGGGAGTCTGGGCCAGCAGCTACATGTGGAGGGGGCAGGGGGGGTTATGGGATGCAGCTGACCCCCCAGTATTTTTTTTGGGGGTGTTCCCCTTAACAGCTCAGCAGCCCAGCTCTGTGCCATGGCTGGAACCTCCCATGGGGTGAGTGCAGGGCTGAAAAAGGGGGGGGTTGAAGCTATGTGGGGGGAGTCTGCCTCCATTGTGGGGTCTCCAAGGACACTGAGATGATGCAGAGGGTCCAGGAGGGTAACTGGGAATGAGTTCTGGAAGTGACAAGGACAGGGTGAGGGACTGGGGGTGTGCACGGGGTCAGGATGATGTCAATACAGGGCAGAGGAACAAGGGGGGATTGCAGGGCTGGCAAAGGGGGGAAAGGAAGTGCGACAGACCTCTGCCTACCCAGGCTGGGGGTCTGTGTGCTCCCCTGCTGCAGCAGGAGGAGCTGGGAGCAGCCAGGGGCAGGAGAAGGCAGGATCCAGCACCTCCCAGTTGTGTAAGGATGGGGAAACTGAGGCACACCCGAGATCAAAGCAGGGCAGAGTCACTGCCCCGGGGCTCCTGCTGCCCCACGCTCAACCCCACACCCTGCCCCACACACTGTCCCACGCTCAACCCCACACACCGAGTCGGGATTCGCGTTTAATGCCAAGTACAAAGTCACCACCCCCCCCTCCCCCAAAAAAACCGAAAAAAAAAAAAAAAAAAAGAAAAACTTCTAAAATTCTTCCAAAAATAAATTAAAGGGAAGGGACGGGTCCCCCCCAACCCCTCCTGTCCTGTGCAAAGAGAAAAGAGCCACCCCCTCTGCATCCCAGGCTCCAGTAAGGAAAGAAATGGGCAAAGCAAGGAGCTGGGGGCCCGGGCAGCAGGACCCCCCAGTGTGGGGCTGGGAGTGGGGCATCCCCAAAGGGGGTGGGCAGTTCCCCTCCTCCCCACACTGCCTCCAGCACAAGCTTAGCCCCACCACAGCAGATGGGGAAACTGAGGCAGGGGTAGCGGGTACCCCCTCCTCCTCTCCAGCCAGGGCTGGGCTGTTCCCACCGGCAGCTGGAGCCCGCCCCACGCCCCCCAAGCCCCCTGCCCACGGCAGCCCCGGCTCTGGAGGCAGGGCAGGGGCCTCACCCGGCAGGGCAGGGGGGCTCTGCCGGCTCCCGGGAGGGCGGGGGAGGTGAAGCGCTGTCGGAAAGGCGACCTATGTACATCCCTGAACGTGGTGGCTCCGCCAGCCCCTCCCCACCGCGCGGCCCCGGCCCTGCCCCTGCCCCCGGGGGCGCTCCGGGCTTCCCCTCCCCGCTATGAGGTCTGGCACTGAACGTGCTGCCTCATCCCGTCCTCGAAGTCATCCTCGTGATAGGCTTCCCCGGTGTAGGGCCGCCGGCCCGGCCCACCGTGAGCGCTGTAATCGCTGAGCTCCACCTCCTCCGTGTCCTCCGTGGCCATCACCTCCTCCTGCGGCGGGAAGAAGGCTTGCAGCTGCCGCAGGCGCTCCGTGGGGAGCCAGCCCGGCTCGGGGAACTTCACCTGAGAGCAGAGAGCGGATGTGAGCCGTGGGGTGGCAAACACGGGAAATATCAACTCCCACTGCCCTGCTGTAGCTCACCTCGAACTGCAGGATGAGCTTTCCTTTCTGAAAGGGGCTCCTGTAGACAGGCATGCCCTCGTTGGGGATACACTTCAGGTCCCCAGGTCGGATCACGTCACCTGAGAGAGGGAGATGAGGGTCACCCTGCTGTGCTGGCAGCTCCTGGTGTGATATATTGGTCTCTTTGAGCCAGGTCTTGTAAGCTCTTGGGGATTTATATCACAGCCAAGATCGTTCAGCTACTTTAGAAGGCAGAAAATCAGCAGGATGGCTTCTGCAGTGGTGTTGGAAACAGAAAACTTTCAATAAAAGGCAAAATAACAAAACTCTACAGAGAAAAACTGAGCCAGGTGCAAGAGGTTCTTGCTCCTGCTAAAACACCCCACAAAAGGGATTACTTCTTTTGTTCTCTTATTTTTCTAATAAACTGCTTAGGCAGGACTTTTTGGCTCCTGTCCAATTGGCAATCCTTAAGTTTGAGGTGAATTCCCCAGGTCTTATGAGATGTCTTTTCACCAAATTGAGAAGAGAAACTTCTGGGCTTTTTTCCTTTTTAAGGAGACAAAGGATCGTTTTGTCACTCCATCAACAGGGGGCACATTCCTATAGCGGTGTGTCACTGCCAGGTGCATCCCTGAGTCCCCGGTAGTGGTGTGTCACTGCCAGGCGCATCCCCGAGCCCCCTCACCTGGCGGGGAGGACACGAGCAGGGTGCGGTTGTCCAGGGTGTGGATCACCTGCCTGCACCCACACAGGGCGTCTGCCAGGCTGATCTCCCTCCTGACAATGAGGTCGTCACCGCTGCGCCGGAAAACAGGATGTTCCTTCTGATCCAGGACAATGATGATGTCCCCGGGCTCCAGGCCGGGCACCTGATCCCCTTCCTCGTGGAAGGTGATTTTCTGCCCGTCCTTCATGCCTGTGAGGAGGGCAGAGAAAGCTCAGAGCCTGTGTGGCACTTTGGGGTGACCCTGCTTGTTGCCAGTTTTCTCTTCACGGAGAAAAGCAAGGCGCAATTCTTCCCAGGAATATTTCTGGGTTTCACGTTCTCTGAACATCAGAGAAAGAAAAGACAATTCTCACCACTTGCTGTGCCTGTGTTGTGCCAAAGTAGAATGCAATATGGAGACTGTTTACACAAAGTGAGGATGTTTTGTTTCCTTGGCCTATCAGGGCGAAGTGTGTGTGTGTGTGTGGGACTGTCACGAGAGAATCAGAGATGAGTGCAGTTCTGTGCAGTTGTGAGCAAGGGGGAATGCCAGACAGATTCAGTTTAGATGCAATGTATGTAATATAGTATAATAAAGTAATTATTTAGCCTCCTGGTAAGTTGGAGTCAGAGGCATCATTCTCTCTCCCCATCAGAGCCGCCCTTGTTTCGATGCCTGCTCCTGCTCCTGGCTCACCTTTATCCAGGTGCACGCTGAGGATCTTCTTCTCCCGCACCACCTTGCGGCCATTGCAGGTGAGGCAGCAGTCCCGGGGCCGGATCCACTCGCCCTGGCCCTGGCACTGGGAGCACACGGTCTGGATCTGCTGGATCATGCTGGGTCCCAGCTGGTGGATGCGAACCTCCATGCCCGAGCCGTGGCACTTGGGGCACCTTCTCTGGGCGCCCTCCCGCACCCCGCAGCCTGTGCCGAGGGGGGCAGGGGGTCAGACAGTGGGGTACGGGGTGCTGGGGTGGCCCCCCGGCCCCTGCAGCCCCTCACTCACCTCCACACTTGCGGCAGATGATGTTCTTCTGCAGGGACAGCTTCCGTGTGGAGCCATTGTACAGATCCTCCAGCGACACCGAGAGCTGGTGCACCACCGTCTTCCCTGGGCATGGGGGAGAGCCTGGCTCAGCACCAGCCACGTGCCACCCCCCGTGCCACGGCCAGACAGGCTCTGGACACCACTCAGGCTCACCAGGTGAGCCAGTCCTGCTCCTTCCTCAAGGACAGAGGCAGGGACACGGACAGGGATGGTTTCACTCCAAGCCTGGATGCTGCCAGCTGCCCTGGGGCAGTGCCGGGTCCCCAGCTGGGCAGGGCACAGCTCCCAGCCCAGGGCTCTCAGCCACCCCCAGCTGCTCCAGCTGGAGTGGCTGGGATGACTCCCTTGGCCTCCTAATTGCCCTGCAATTAACTCGTGCCATCTCAGCAAGAAGCCGTGGCGAGTCACCGTGTCCCTGTCACCCGGGCCCAAGGCATCCCCACAGTCACCGGGCTGGCCCTGGCCCCGCGTCCTGCTGCCACCCCCGGGGCCACTCCGGTGACTCAGCCCCAGCCCCGGGGATGGGGACGGCGGGGGAAAGCCGGGACAGGGACAGGGAAGGGCCCTTTGAAGAGAGGCAGGTGGAGAAAGTAATGAGGGTGGTGAGGAGCTGCAGCGGGCTGTGCCGCAGGGGCAGAGACAGCCTGGGGGGCATGGCTGGATCCCCAGAGCCAGTGCCATGCTGGGCACAGACCACTCTCAC
Organism: Montifringilla adamsi; assembly: GCA_017590115.1. NCBI lineage: Eukaryota > Metazoa > Chordata > Aves > Passeriformes > Passeridae > Montifringilla > Montifringilla adamsi. The sequence continues at coordinate 505,522 of JAGGNK010003447.1, forward strand.
CCCACGGTCCCAGCAGGGCTCTCACCCCTGAGACAATTCTGTGCTGGGCACAGCCTCCTCTTACTCCTAGGTCCCAGAAGAACCGTCACCCCAGAGCCAGTGCCAAGCTGGGCACAGCCTCCTCTCATGCCAAGGTCCCAGCAAGGCTATCACTCCTGAGACAGTTCTGTGCTGGGCACCACCACTAACACACGGGGGTCCCAGCAGGTCTGTGACACCCAAGCCAATGTCACACTGCATTTGGGTGCCAGCCCCCTCCCAATCATGCTTCCCAGTGGTCCCTTGTCCTCCAAAGCAGTGCTGTGTTGGGCACCAACCCCCTCCCACCAAGACGTGCCAGCAGGTTTGTCACCTCCTGAGTGAGCACTGTGCTGGGCACCAGCCCCCTCCCACCCCCCCCAGCATCACGGTGAGTCCCTCACCCCTCACCTCTCCTGTCTGCCCGGCCACGCATCCTCACTCCTCCTCCAAAGAAGAGGTCGAAGATGTCCATGGGGGAGCCAAAGCCGCTGCCACCCCCGCGGCCACCCAGGCCACCTTCCTTCATGGCCCGCTCGCCACCGCGGTCGTAGAGCGCCCGTTTGTGGGCGTCCGACAGCACCTCGTAGGCCTGGGAGATCTGCTTGAACTGGGGAGGGGAGAGGAGGGGTCAGGGCTGGGGTTCTTGTCGGGGTGGTAGCGCAGTGCCAGGCGCCGGTATGCCCGCTTGATCTCGTCCAGGCTGGCGCCCGGCCGCACGCCCAGCAGGTCGTAGTAGCCCGTCTCCTTCACCATCTTCCTGTGCTGTGACGTGCTGGGACAGGACACAGCCGTGAGCCTGGCAGTGTCACCCAGCCCGGAGCTCTGTGTGACCCCCCGACCTGGGCAAGGACAGCCCCCCAAAACCCCGCTGAGCCCTGCTGTCCCCCTGCACAGCCCTACCTCAGTTTCCCCGCAGTGGGACAGGGGGTGGTGACAACAACGCGAAAGCCAGACCCCACACGGGGCTCCTGCAAGTGTGGGGGTGGACCGCAAGTCCTGTCCCCCCGAAAAGGCTTTGACCCCTGCTCTCCCTCATGCACAGTCCTGCCCCAAGTGTCCTCTGTAGCAACAGCATCCCCCGGGTGACAGGGGATGTCCCAACCGGTGACACCCCGCTCCGCGGGGACAGCCTGGCACCGCACGGGGGTCCGGCAAGCAGGGGACGTCTCGGGGGTGCCCCTGTCCCCGCCGGACCATGTGTCGCAGCCGATAATCCCCGCGTGGGGTGGGGACATGTTTATCTTGCGCCCCGGGGGGACGCGGGGAGCGGCCGTGACCCACGCACGGTAAATAACCGCGCCCCACTCCGGACCGGCTCCTCCGGGAGCGCAGCTGGCTCCGTCCCACGGGGACCCCCGGGCCGGGTCCGTCCCGTCGAGTCCAGCGCGGGATCCCCGCGGCTGGAGCGGGGTCTGTCCCCCGGGTCCCTCAGGGCCGAGGCAGGGGCCGGGACGCTCGGGCTGGTTCGGTCCAAGGCAGGACGCCCCGCGTGGGGCGGCTCGGCCCCGCGGGGTCCCGGCGGTGTCCGGGAGGTGACACCCCGCTCACAGCCGCGGGGGCACCCAGAGCCCACGCCGGTGCGGCGGAGCGGAGCCGAACGCGGAGCTCACGGAGGAGGGGTCGCCTCAGAGCCCCCCCGAGCCCTGCAGGCCCTCAGGTCATCCCGAAGAGCCCCCTCAGGGCTGCGCGGACCGGGCCGGCCGCTGACACGGCGGGGCGGGACGGGCCGGCTCCTGCCGGGGGTCGGGGGAGCTCGGGGAGGTAAACAGGGGGTCCCGGGGGTCGCGGCGGGGTCCCGGGGCCGCCCCCACCTCACTCACCGCCGCCGCCGCTCCGCCGCCGTCTCCGAACTCTCTGGAAGCCGCGGGCACGCCTCCCGCACTGACCCCGCCTCCTCCGCGCCGCACGCCGCGCCCATTGGTGGAAACGCCCTTCTCCGCCCGCCCATCACCATGCGCGCCCGGCGCTGATTGGCTGTGGGGGCGGTCCTTGCCTGCTCGCGAGGCGGGGCGCCGCTTCGCCTTGCGATTGGCTGAGACAGCGGCTGGGCTCGGCCTCAGGGTTGACTCCTTCTCTCTGATTGGCTGAAAGCGGGAGCCAATCAGAGGGAAGAGTGGGAAATGCGGTGCCGCGAGCGTCCGGCAGGAGGCGCGCGGGGCGCGCGGAGGGCGGGGCAGGGGGCGGGGCCAAGACAAGGGGCGGGGCTAAATTATCATAATAATGTGTGGGCGTGGGCGGGCTGTGGGCGTGGTCTGGTGGGTGGGGGGACATGGGGGTGACACTGTTTGTGGGTTCTGGGGTGGGGGCACAGGGGGTTCTGGGGGGGTCTGAGGGGTCACGGGCGAGGCTCGAGGTGCTCCCGGGGGTTTTGGGGGTCCCAGGGTCTCCTGGATGGTCACAGGGAGGATCCTGGGGGTCCCAGTGAGGAAGGAATCATGGGGATCCTTGGGGGGTCCCAGGGGGGTCCCCTGGCAGTCCCAGTTCCTTCGTGGGTGGTCTCAGGGGGGTCCCCGCAGCTCTGGGGGTCCTAAAAGGGTGATGGGAGGGCCTGGGGAGCTCACAGTGAGGGTGGGGGGCCGCGGGGGTCTCTGCTCTCCCCCCCGTGCCCTGGGGGTGCCCAGCAGAGCCTTTCCGGGGGTGCCTGGCTGTGCTCCCCCTCCCCAAATGGGTTTTGATGTGCAGGAGGGGTGCCAAGAGCGTGGAGGGGTCTGAGGGCTGAGCTGGGGGGGCTGAACTTGGGAACCAGGGTCTGCCTTGGGGGGCAGGGGGTAGAATTGGGGGCTAGGAGCTGGCCAGGGGTCAGAAATGAGGGGCTGGGGTCAGGCGAGGGGTAAGAAATGGGGGTCTGGGGTCTGTCCAGGGGGTAGAACTGGGGGCTGTGGTCTCTCCAGGGGTCTGGGATCCTCCCTTTCCCTTTGTCCCCACCCAGGGGACACCCAGGAGGAGGAGGAGGAGGAGGATTCCGGAGTTCCGGTGGGCTTTGGGGTGCTGGGACCCCCTGCCATCACCCCCCCTCCCCTCCGCCAGCTCCAGCCCAGCCCTGCTGCTCCCCAGGCAGGTCTGGGCCCCTCCCGGGGGGATGCAGGGGTCAGTCCCCCCTCCCCAGGAGAAACCTGAGCCCCGCCGGCAGCTGCTCCCGCCAGCCCCGGCAGCTGCGCCCGGCATCCCGGAGAATTCCCGAGGATTCGGCCCGGGCTGGGGCTGGAGGGGAGAGAGGGGAGAGAGGGGAGAGGGGAGGGGGGAGAGGGGAGGGGGGAGAGGGACTGGCACCGGCCCCCAACTGGGAATGGGGATTGTCAACTGGGAATGGCCTCCCCAAACTGGGAATGGGCTCTCTGATCTGGGAATGGGGTTTGTAAACTGGGAATGGGGTCTCTAAACTGAGAATGGGTTCCCCAAATTGGGAGTGGGGTCTCTGAACTGGGAATGGGTTCCCCAAAATGGGAATGGGGACTCTGAAGTGGGAGAGGGTTCCCCAAACTGGGAGTGGGCTCTCTGAACTGGGAATGGGGACTGTGAACTGGGAGTGGGGACTGTAAACTGGGAATGGGCTCCCCAAACTGGGAATAGGGATTGTAAACTGGGAGTGGGCTCCCCAAAGTGGGAATGGAGCCCCCAAACTGGGAATGGGGTCTCTAAACTGGGAATGGAGCCCCCAGCCCCGCTGTGGGAGCTGCTGGGGACAAGGGGCTGGAGCCAAGGGCCCTTCCTGTCCCCTCCTGTCCCTTCCTGTCCCCTCCTGTCCCTTCCCAGCTGGCTCTGGTGACCAGCGGTGACTCAGGGCTGGCTGTGTCACATCCTGTCCCCTCCACGTGCCCCTGGCCTGGCACCGTGCCCCAGCCCTCCCCTGGGCACAGAGAGCAGCTCCTGGGGGCTGAGCTTTGGCACAGGGGGCATGGCCAGCCCTGGGGGTGGCACAGCCCCATTGTCCCAGTGCCACCCGTGCTGGCTCCAGCTGTGCTGAGGCACCTCCACGCTCGCTGTGCCCACCCCTGGTGTCCCCCAGCATGTGGGGGGGGGGTGTCCCAAAATCGGGGAGGGGGCTCTGGGGGGGCTTCTCTTCTCCCCATCCTCGACTCGGCCCCGTCCTGGCTGTGGCTGGGCCTTGGCAGGCTGGATGAGAAGGGAAACTGAGGCACGGGGATTTTTCCCTTTCCCATATGCCCTTGTGCCACAGCCCATGCCCGTGTGCCACACCCTGTGTCTGTGTCCCACATTCTGTGTCCCTGTGCCACACCCATGTGCCACACCCCATGCCTTTGTGCCACACCCTGTGCCTGTGTGCCAATCCCGTGTGCTCCTGTGCCACACCCCGTGTCCCTGTGCCACAGCCATGCCCATATGCCACATCTCCTGTCCCTGTGCCACAGCCCGTGTACTCCTGTGCCACACCCTTGTCCATTTGCCACCCCCCTTGTCCCTGTGCCACAACCCGTGTTCCTGTACCACCCCCATGTCCTCCTGTGCCACCCCCTCTGTCCCTGTGCCACCCGCTGTGTGCTCCTGTGCCACACCCCATGTCCCTGTGCCACCCCCCTGTCCCTGTGCCACACCCCGTGTGCAACCCCCGTGTCCCTGTGCCACACCCACACCCATGTGCCACACCCTGTCCCTGTGCCGTCCCCTGCGTCCCTGTGCCACCCCCTGTGTCCCCCTGTGCCACATCCCATGCCCGTGTGCCACCCTCCATGTCCCTGTGCCACCTCCCGGGCTGGCATTGCTGTGCCAGGGCAGGCCAGGGGCTCTCGGGGTGTCTGGGGGGGCAGTGTTCCTTGTGCCCCCATTCTGGGGGAGGTCACGGTGCAGGGGTGGGCTCAGGGCTGGGCTGGGGCCAGCAGGGATGAGGGGGGTTCACTCCAGGGATGGGAAATCATCTCCCCAGGGATAGGAAATTGTCAGGTCAGAAATGGGAAATTGTCACCCCAGGAACGGGAAATCATCACCCAAAGGATGGGAAATCATCAGCCCAGGGATGGGAAATCATCTCCTTAAGAACAGGAGATCATCTCCTCAGGGATGGGAAATCATCTCCTGAAGAACGGGAAATTGTCACCCCAGGGATGGGAAATCATCACCCCAGGGATGGGGCAGCATTGGTCTAAGGGGAATCATCACCTCAGGAACGGGAAATCATCACCCCAGGGATGGGAAATCATCAGCCCAGGGATGGGAAATCATCAGCCCAGGAATGGGAAATCATCACCCAAAGGATGGAAATCATCAGCCCAGGAACGGGAAATCATCTCCCTAAGAACAGGAGATCATCTCCTCAGGGATGGGAAATCATCTCCTGAAGAACGGGAAATTGTCACCCCAGGGATGGGAAATCATCACCCCAGGGATGGGGCAGCATTGGTCTAAGGGGAATCATCACCTCAGGAACGGGAAATCATCACCCCAGGGATGGGAAATCATCAGCCCAGGGATGGGAAATCATCTCCTTAAGAACAGGAGATCATCTCCTCAGGGATGGGAAATCATCTCCTGAAGAACGGGAAATTGTCACCCCAGGGATGGGAAATCATCACCCCAGGGATGGGGCAGCATTGGTCTAAGGGGAATCATCACCTCAGGAACGGGAAATCATCACCCCAGGGATGGGAAATCATCAGCCCAGGGATGGGAAATCATCAGCCCAGGAATGGGAAATCATCACCCAAAGGATGGAAATCATCAGCCCAGGAACGGGAAATCATCTCCCTAAGAACAGGAGATCATCTCCTCAGGGATGGGAAATCATCTCCTGAGGAATGGGAAATTGTCACCCCAGGGATGGGAAGTCATCTCCCCAGGGATGGGGGGCATTGCTCCAGGGAGAATCATCACCCCAGGAACGGGGGAACGTTGCCCCAGGTGGAATTTGTGCCCCCAGGAATGGAAGCACTACCCTGGGGGGATGAATCACCTGGGAACGGGAAAGAACCCCCAGAATTGGGGTGCATCACTCTGGGGGCTGCATCACCCCGGGAACTGGAGTGCATTGTTCCAGGAATTGGGGTACATTGTCCCAGGGATCGGGGTGCATCACCCAGAATCGGGGTACATGGTCCCAGAATCGGGGTGCATCACCCCAGGGATTGGGGTGCATTACTCCGGGGGTGCATCACCCCAGTGATGGAGGTGCATTGTCCCAGAATCGGGGTGCACTGTCCTAGGGATTAGGGTGCACTGTCCCAAGAACTGGGGTACATTGTCCCAGGAATCGGGGTGCACTGTCCCTGAATCGCGGTGCACTGTCCCAGGAATCGGGGTGCATCACTCCTGGGAGCTGCATCACCCGGAATCGGGGTGCACTGTCCCGCAATCGGGGTGCACTGTCCCAGGGATTGGGGTGCATCACTCCGGGGGTGCATCACCCAGGAATTGGGGTGTCTTGTCCCAGGTTTCCCCCCTCCCCTGCTGACGGACGGCCCCAGGCGCGCATTCCCCGCGGGGTTGCCCCGGGCTCGGCATCCGCAGCGCCCCGGGCTGGCAGCAGCTGCCGCCGAGCCGGGGCACGGCCGCTCGGCGGGGTCACGGCCCGGCAGCTGGGCAGCCCCCGAGCCGGCGCAGGGCTCATTTTATCCGTCGGGAGCTATTCCCGGCTCTGACCCGGGTGAAGGGCGGGCCAGGGGGTGCCCGAGCCGCCTCCCCGCTCTCGGCGTGTCCCTGGAGGTGCCACATGAAGGGACTGTGATGCCACCCTGGGGGTCGCCCACAGCCCTGCTCTGCTCTCCCGTGGGGATTTTGGGGTCCCTTTGGATTGTCCCCACCGTGCATCCCCCTCGGCAGCAGCCCCGGCTCTCTGCATCCCCAAGGGCTCGTTTTGGGGAGGGGGAGCGGGGGCTGCCCTCGCCCCTCCCGCTGTATTTTTAGTCCTTTCCTTATAAGGTTCCCATGAATTTTGGGAGCTGAGAGAGGAATGAAGTCATCGCTGAGGTCATCCCGCCTCTCCCCCCTCCCTGCCGGGCGCGGGCTCACCCCACAGGGAGCTTTTTGTGCGGCCTCCATTGAAAATCCCCTGCCCAGGCCGGGAGGAAACAAAACCCTTCCCTGGCTGGCGAGGGGCCAGGCTGCGGGGGGTGGGGGGCTGCGGGGGGCTCGCAAAGCTCCAGCCCAGGCAACAATTGGCAGCTCCCCCCGAGCTGTACCCCCAGGACCCCCCTTTGCACACTCCCGTGGCCCCCTGCTGCTCCTGCCCGGGTGTGAGCAGGGTTTGAGTGCAGGGAACTTACATTGCTCTTTCCAGCCCCCCCAGAATCAGCGTGGTCCCCAAAATCTGCCTGTGTGCACCCGGCTGGGTGTGGCACAGTCCCCGGAACACCCTGCTGGGGTCTGATGGAATTTGGGGTCAGGGGAGCTGCAGACCCAGCCAGAGTGGCCATGGGGTGACCCAGGCACCCGTGTCCCCCCCAGGGTCATGTTTGGTCCCCCCAGGGTCATGTTTGGTCCTGCTGTGGTCACACAGTGCCGAGGGACAGCCCAGGTCCCACTGGGAGCACTCCTGATCCCACTGAGGACACACTTCATCCCATGAGGGACATCCTCCATCTCACTGGGAACAGGCTGGGTCACACCAGGGACACACTCAGCTCCTTTGGGGACACACTCTGTCCTGTTGGGGACACATTTGATCCCACCATGACACCCTTGCTCCTGCTGGGACACATTCAATCCCTTTGGGGACACACTCTGTCTTGCTGGGGACACACTGTGTCCCACCAATGACACCTTTGATCTTGTTGGGACATGCTCAATCCCTTTGGGGACACTCTCAGTCCTGTTGGGGACACATTTGGTCCTGTTGGGGACACTCTCTCCTGTTGGGGACACACTTGCTGCTGGTCCCATCCCGCACAGCCCCTCGGGCCCTCCCCACACCCGGAGTTTCTCCCCTGCCTGCAGCCCCCGCGGATCCCAAAGGCCCCGGCAACTTCCCCCATCCCCCTCGGCTGACTCCGAGATTTGGCACTTCCTCCCCTCCTCCTCCTCCTCCTCCTCCTCCTCCTGGCGGGAGGAAGGGGCTCCCCCTCCCCCGCCATCTGTCCCCCCTCATCGCGCTGTCAGCAGCGGCTGGAATGCGCATTAATTTCGAGAGGAATGTCACTGTCACCCCCCGCACGGCCCAGCCTGGCCCGAGCCATCTCCTTCTCCTCCTCAGCATCCTCCACCCCTCTCCCCGGGACCCCCCCGCTTTGGGGACCCCTCGGGGGGCTCGGGGGGCTCCAGGGGCGCTGCTGGCGCTGCTGCCGGGCTGATGCTGCCCAGGCAGCCGAGGTGTGATTGAACGCAGGCTCGGCGTCTGATTAAACCCATCAGAAGGGGATTTTTTTTTTTTTTCTTACGGTGTTTGGATCGGTTGGAGTTTCACCTTAAAAGGAATCTGTCGCCTTCGGGCAGGGGAGGGGGCCGGGGGTTTCGGGAGGAAGGCAGCTCAATGTCGGGTTCTTATCGGTTCTGGCTCTGAGCATCCCCGGGCACGGGAACCACCGAGCTAAATCGGGCACGGGGACGAGCCAGGCGGGCAGCGATGCTCAACACACCCGTGGGGGCGAGGCTGGCGGGTGCCAGCGATGCCAGGGCCACCCGAGTCAGCGTGTGCCCTGTCCCGCTGTGACTCAGCCCTTTGCCCGGCATAAAGGAGCCCGTTCTTCAGCTGCGCGCTGATTTATGCGGCTCTCCCCACGCCCGGCTGCACAACGGGGCGATTGAGCCCCTCCCAGCCCCCTGGAGCCCACCGCCCTTCTGCTCAGGGGGTCCCCACGGGGTCCCGGCGGCTCCCGGGGCCGAGATGTGCGGGTGGGTCCGCGGGCATCCTGCCCACACCGGGCAGGGTCGGCGGCTGCGGCTGCTGGCTCCTGGCACCGGGTGGCACGGGCTGGCATCCCGGCCGCTCCTGCCGGCAAACCAGGAGGAAGCTGGGGGAGCTCCTGGCCAGCAGTGAGCTTTGAGTGGCGTCTGTGGAGCCCCGGGATGGGGCAGCATCGCCTCGGGGGGTGGCATGGGTCTGGGGGTGGGGGAGCATCGCACGGGGATGGGGTCTGTAACCCCAGGGGGCTGCATCGACCTGGGAATGGGGAGAATCCTCCTCGGGGCATTGCCCTGGAATGGGGGAATACCTCCTGGGGGCATTGCCCTGGGGGGCTGCATCACCCTGGGGGCTGCATGGCCTTGGGAATGGGGGCACCCCTTCCTGGGGGCATTGCCCTAGGGGGCTTCATCACTCTGGGAATGGAGGAACATCTCCTGGGGGCTGCATGGCCCTGGGGGCTGCATCACTCTGGGAAAGGAGGAGCATCTTCTGGGGGCATTGCCCTGGGGTCTGCATCAACCTCGGGGCTGCATCGTCCTGGGAGTGGAGGAACACCCTCCTGAGGGCTTCATCACCCTGGGAATGCAGGAACATCTCCTGGGGGCATTGCACTGGGAATGGGGGAACACCCTCCTGGGGGCTGCCTGGCCCTGGGGCCAGCCCCACCCCAGGGATTGTGGCCAGGTAACTCCAGGGCTGTGCATTGTCTCAGAGCTGGGGCAGCACCATCCCACCCATCCTGCCCCCAGCCCCTGCTGCTGGGTGGCCACGAGGGCACCTTCCACAGCCAAAAGCAGCCTGAAAGTGCAACCCCCCCAGGCAGTGCCCTCCCCTGCCCCAGCTGTGCTGCCCCTGCCCCCAGAGTGAGGAGAGCCAGGCCTGAGTGGGAGAATGAGGCTTTATTAAATTAATGAGGCAGAGAGTACATCCAGAGTGGCTCAGCCCCCAAGCTGGGGCTGGGGACCCTGGGGTGATGAACCCCAAAATGCTGAGTCCCAGGGTGCGCTTTGGGAGGGTCCCTAACCTCCAGCTGGACATCCTGGGGCAAATAGTGGGGGAGTTGGAGGGGGAAGATTGCAGGGAATGGGGAAACACAGAGTTTAAATTAAATACACCCACCCAAGAGGAAGCTCACAATGAACAGGGGTCCCAGAGCAAGCATGAGAATTTGGGTGGGCTGTGGGGGTGCAACGGAACTTGGTGGTTCTTCACTCTGAAAAGGGGTGCAAAAAATCCACACAAACATGTTAAAAACCACAGGGAGATGGGGAAGGATTAGGAGGGGGTGGGACGAGGTGGGTACAGGGTTTTGGCAGGAAGGGGCCATCAGAAGGCTGCCCCTGGCTGCTGTCACTCGTCCCCTGAGGACCAGGGCTCCTGCTCAGCCCTCAGCCCACAGGCTGCTGCCTGCTGGGCTGTGAGGCACAGCACGTCCTCCCCCAGAGCAGTGGGCACGGGGCTGAGCTGCTTGCCCCTCAGGGTGCCATCCCCCAGCTTGGTGGCGGTGCCATCTCCAGGGGTGGGGGTCTGTGCTGGCATCACCCCCGAGGGCTCTGTGGGCAGCTCCTGTGCCAGGGCTGTGCTGCTGGTGCCGTTCAGCATCTCCTCAGTGAATTCAGCCAGCTCTTCCAGGCTGGCCTCCCGGTGCAGCCCGTTCTCAGCCCGGAGCTCTCCCTCCATCTCCATCTCTGGTACCTCCTGCACCGTTGGCTCCTCCTCGCTGGACGAGGCAAGGGAGGAGTCTTCCCCTGCATCCCGGGAGAGCTCGGCCCTGCCAGGACCCTGCCCACCCTCTGCCAGCCTCCCCCCCATCAGCTCCTGGTTGAACTCCAGGGCCTGCTCAACTATTTCCAAAATCCCCGAGTCTTTCATGACATCCACTGACACCTCTGCAGGGAGAGCAGCAGTGTCAGGGATGGCTGGAATCACCTCTGGAGAACCTCCCTGTCCTGGTGCAGAACCCAGCTGAGGTGGGCTGGCCCCGGGGGGCTGTTCATTCCCGGGTGGAGGAAGGCTCTCACTGCCCAGTGACTCCTCCTCCTCCGTGGGTGGCTGCTCTTGCAGAGGCTGCTCTGCTTCACCAGGCACTGCCTGGGCCTGGAGCTCTGCTGTGGCCTTGGCCGTGTCATGGAGAGCTGTGCTGGGCTCATCCTCATCTTCCTCCTCCTCCTGCCCTGCCAACCCCAGTGTGCAGCCTGGGAGGGTTCTTGCTCCACTGGCATCCCTCTCCAGCTCGGTTGTGTTGGGGAGCTCCTCATCTGGTTCAGCAGCCAGACCTTCTGAGTGCTCTGCTCCCTGCCATGCTGCAGTGCCCGTGGCACCCTGGGCTGGCCCATCAGAACCTGCAGCTGATGGTCCCACCACCCCTAGACAGCTGGGATCTTCTGGGCCTTCCTCATCAGAACCTGCAGCTGATGGTCCCACCACCGCTAGACAGCTGGGATCTTCTGGCCCTTCCTCATCAGAACCTCCAGCTGATGGTCCCACCACCTTGGGACAGCTGGGATCTTCTCCTGGGCCTTCCTCATCAGAACCTCCTGATGATGGTCCAGTCACCTGGAGACAGCTGGGATCTTCTGGGCCCTCCTCACCAGAACCTCCTGATGATGGTCCCACCACCCCGAGACAGCTGGGATCTTCTGGGCCTTCCTCATCAGAACCTCCTGATGATGGTCCCATCACCCCGAGACAGCTGGGATCTTCTCCTGGGCCTTCCTCCAGCTCAGCAGTGCTCTCATCCTTTGGCACCTCAGGTTCTTCAGTGGGCATCTCCATATCCTCATCTGCTTCTGCAGCAAGCACCTCGAGGTGCTCTTTGCCCTCTGGCACTGGAGATGCTTCTCCAGGAGCCCCCAGATCATCTTGGCTGTCTTCAGTTGCTTCAACTTTAATTTCTTCAAAGTCCTCAGGGATCTCAGCTTCCTCTGAGCTGGACACCTCTTGGCTGGGAGCAGAGACCATGAAATAACCTTCCTCCTCCTCAGCCCCCTCTGCTCCTTCCTCCTCCTCAGCCCCCTCTGCCCCTGCCTCTTCTTCAGGGCTCTCTGGCATGCTGGGGGTTGGTGGCTTGTCCCTCCCTTCCTGCCACCTTCCACCCTCCTGGGCTGTGTCACACCCAGGCGCTGGCTCCGTGGTCTCCTCGCTCTCTGGAGGGTTTGGCGTCCCTCCTTGGTAGAGGTGCAGGGGTGTGCTGTCTGGCAGTGTGTCCTCCAGCTCCACCCTCCTGCCGGTGCCCACCGTGGGCTCTGGGTCTCCGGGGGTCTCCTCCAGTGCCCACTCGTCCCTGTCACCTGGCACGTGCTCCAGTGCCAGCTCTGAGCTCTCCAGCTCCCCCACCTCTGTGGGCTCTGGGTTTTTGGGGGTCTCCTCCAATGCCCACTCATCCCTGTCACCTGGCACGTGCTCCAGTGCCACCAGCTCTGAGCTCTCCAGCTCTGTGGGCTCTGGGTTTTTGGGGGTCTCCTCCAATGCCCACTCACTGCTGTCAGCTAGCACCTGCCCCAGTGCCAGCTCTGAGCTCTCCAGCTCCCCCACCTCTGTGGGCTCTGGGTTTTTGGGGGTCTCCTGCAATGCCCACTCACTGCTGTCACCTGGCGCCTGCCCCAGTGCCAGCTCTGAGCTCTCCAGCTGCCCCAGCTCTGGGCTGAGCCCCTCAGCAGCGTCCTCATCCTGCACCTCCCGTGGCTCCTCTGGATCCTCCTCCAGCTCCTGGCTGTCCCCTTGCCCAGGGGCACCTGGAGGGGCTGCCTCAGGCTCTGCCACGCTGCCCAGCTGCTCCTGCCGTGCCCGCTCAGCTGCTGGCTCAGCCTCTGGCAGTGCCTGCTGCTGGCTCATCTCCTGGCTCTTGGCATCTTCTTCATCATCTTCCTGGGCCTCCTCCAGCTCTGCTGGCCGTGTGCCACCTCTCTCCTCGCTTTCCAGCCTTGCTGCACTGCTTGGGGTGTCATCTGCCCAGGCTGCCTCTTCTGGCCCCAACACTCCCTCAGTGTCCCCTGCTGTCATCTCCCAGTCCTCTGGACAGGGCTCTTGGCCACTGCCACCACCCTCCTGTCCCCAGGGCTCCTCTCCTGGCTCCAGCTCCTCCTGTTCCTCCCCCTCGCTTTCCTGCAGGTCCTCAGGCTCCTCTGGGACTCTGCTGTCCCCCTCCAGGGTGTCACCTGGTGCCACAGCCTCTCCTGACCCAGGGTCCTCTCCTACCTGGGAACCTTCTCCTGTCTCATGATCTTCTCCTGCCCCATGGACTTCTCCTGTCTCATGATCTTCTCCTGCCCCATGGTCTTCTCCTGCCCCATGATCTTCTCCTGCTGTTGGGTGCTCTCCTGCCATGGGGTCCTGTCCCACCCCACGATCCTCTCCTCCCAGCACCTCCCTGCTGGCCTCTCCCTTTTCTCCCTCAGCATCTTCCACTCTGCCTGTGGCCTCCTGTCCCACAGTGTCTTCTTCAGCTTCTGTGGAAGCCTCCTCTGCTGGGATGGCCTCATGGGCACTCGAGGGCTCCTGTTCTGCACACAGCTCCTGTTCCCTTCCCTTCTCTGCAGCCAGATCCATCTCACACACGGGCATTTCCTGCTGCTCAGACCTTTCCTGCTCTGCATCAGCAAAGTCCTCTCCCAGGTGACCTTTTGTGGGCAACACCAGGTAGTTTTCCACAAGGACACCACGAGCAGCTTCCACTTCTCTGTGTGGGCACTCCTCTTCTTGCACACCTGTTCCTTCTTCCTGGAAATCCCCCTTCTCCTCCTCCTCCTCATCCTCTGAGGGGTGTGATGGCTCTGTGCTCGGGCTCTCTGCCCTCTCCTCCTCTGGCTTTTCCCAGCTGCTCTCTGTCTGTCCAGGGAGATCCTTGTCCCCCTCCTGGGCCTCCATTTCTGGATGCCTCGGGCTCAGCACAGCAGGTACCTCCTCCTCTTCCTCCTCCTCCTCCCACGCTCCCAGCTCTTCCCGGCTCCCCGAGGCACTCAGGGGAGCGGCCATGCCCTGTGGGGACGGGGCTGTGTCCTGCAGGACGCTGCTCTCTCCAGCCAGCCCCTGGAGCATCCCCTCCTCAGCCCTCTGCTCTGCCTCGGCGCTCTCTCCATCCTCAGAGCCCTCCGAGGGCTCTCGCTGCTCCCCAGGCCGCTCTGGCACAACCTCTCCACAAACCTCTGGGGGGAAAACAGGGCTGGGGGCACAGATGTCCCACATGGAGCTGGGTGTGGGCTCCTCTTTGAGCTGAGCATCGCCTTCCATCGCCTTGAGGGCATCCTCCAGCACCTCGCTGACCAGCTGGGCCGGGTACTGCAGCCTGTGGGCGGCTCCCAGGGGCTGCAGGCTGGCGCTGCCAATGTCCCCCGAGGCTCTGGACAGGGGACACTCCATCCCAAGGCTCATCGCTGCCTCATCTCCTCCCGGCCAGGCGGGACCGTCTCCCCCAGAGCTCTCCCGCTGCGGCGGGGAGGGGCTGGGGAGCTCCGGGGAGAGCGGAGGGTCGGCTCTGCCCGCCTGGGGGGGGCTGGGTGTGGGGGCTCCCAGCCCCCCAGCCCTACCGGTAGCACTCCCATGGAGAGCTGAGGTGATTTTCTGGAGCTCCCTGGCGCTTTGGGGGGTCAGGGTGTCGCTTTGGGGTTTTTTGAGCTCTGCCCGGGGCAAAGGGCTGGCGCGGGGCTCTCGGGGCAGCAGCCGCCTGGCCTCAGGGCTCGCTGCCACCGCTTTGCTGCTGCTCACCTCCAGTTTGACATCTGCAAAGAGCGAGGGGGAGCCGTGAGCAGGCGAGGAGCCGCTCCCAGCCCTCCCCTGCCCCTTCTCCTATTTTTAAACAGCTCCTTCTTGGAAAGTGGGAAATTCCTCCCTCCTGAGTGCAGCGGATGCTGCTGGCCCCTGGGGATTCAGCATCAGGCCGGGACAATGCTGTGCCCAGCTGCAGCCACAGCCGGCTCCTGCTGCTGGGGAAAGTGTGCAGGTGACAAGCTTTCCTTGTTTTTTGTTTTGTTTTGAGGAAAAAGGAAATGCTCAGCTGGTTAGCACAGCCCTCCGTCCTGTCCTGCCGGGCAGATCCGCTCCTGCCCTTCCCATGAAAGGCAGGGAATTAAAAACGAAGCAAAGGAGCAGATAAGGCTTGTGAAGGAGCAGATAAGCCTTATCCGGGCTGTGAGCCCCGTGCCAAGAGCCCCCGGCCGCTGTTCACACCTTCCTATCGCTGCCGGGAAAATGCAGGGAAAAGTGTCTAAATCCACATTTAAACCCATTTAACCCCCGCCAGGAAAATGCGGGAAAATGTGTTTAAATCCGCATTTAAACACATCTACACCCCCCCCCCCCCAAAATGTGTTTAAATCCGCATTTAAACACATCTACCCCCCCCCCCCCCAGGAAAATGTGTGTAAATCCCCATTTAAGCACATTTAACCCTCCACCCCCCCCGAGCCCTCCCAGGGGTGGTGTTGGGGGTCCCTTACCTCGCACCCCGTTGGCCAACCTGAATTCCCCAGCGGGCATCTGCAGGCGGGTGCTCTCTGCTTCCAGCAGCGTCCTGGAGGAAGGAGGAGGAGGAAGAGAGGATCTCGATGGGTGCTGCAGGGTGCTGGATGTTCCCTGTGCACCCCAGGGCAGGTAAACTGAGGCACGGCTGCTCGTGCTGCTCTGGACATGGCATCAGGGCAGGTAAACTGAGGCACGGGTCGTTGTACCGCTCTGGGACGGCTCGGAGCACACCGAAGGAGCCCCCCTCGCTCCTGCGCCCCCTCCCATCCCCCCGTGGTCGGGCTTAGTGTCCCCGCAGGGTGACATCATGCTCTGCCGGGGAGGCCCCTCGCCCGGGCTGGGACAGCCCCATTCTCATGCTAATTGTCCCCCCTGTCCCTGGCAGGCCGCCTTTGTGCGGGGCCATCTGGAAGGGCCGCGCAAGGGGCACAGGGCTACCCCTAGAGTGCCAACACCCCCCTGTGCCCGCCGCGGTGCCAGGCCCACCCAGACCTCACCTGTAGGTCGCCACCTCCAGGCTGAGGGACATCTTGAGGTGCATGAGCTGCTGCCTGTCCTCCAGCACCCGGGCGATCTGCACCCGCAGGCTCTGCTGCTCCTGCTCCAGGGCCTCCAGCGCCAGCTGCGGGCAGCACGAGGAGGGTCAGGGTCTCCCCCAGCCCCGCCTGAGCCCCCCCGGTCCCCGCGGACCTGGCCGGGCAGGTGGCTCGGCTCATCCCCGCAGGATGCTCAGGAGCCTGGACACTCATTTTAGCACGGGGGGCAGAGGGTGGGGCAGGGTGAGCAGGGCTGAAAGGGGACGGGAAGAGGGAGGAAAGGCCCGGGTGATTCACAGCCAGCTTGGGAAAGAAACAACTTTCAGGGGAACAGCCGAGGCGGCGGCATCCTCTGCCCCGGGAGAGCCAGCGCTGCTCCCAGGAGCTGGAACAAAGGCAGACCCTTCCCCGGGCAGAGTTCACGCCGCTCCCGGTGTTTCCAGCCCACTCCGCCTCCACCTCCCTCGGCTGAATCGCTTTTGCAGCTGTCGGGTCGCAGCTGCAGCGGGGTCGGTGGGAATTTGTCCTGCCCTCACCGGGGGCGGCGGCGGGGCTGCGGAGATCCCGGGATCCCCACCCCGGAGCCCGGCAGGGTGCTGGGGGAGGACCCGGAGTCCGCTGCTGCTCCCCTGCAGTTTGGTGGCCCTGAGTCTCTGTTGTGCCGGAGACAGAGATGTCCCCAAGCCACTTTGCTCTTCCTCCTGCCCTCCCCAGCTCATCCAGGGCCATCTCCATCCCTTCCCTGGGGTTTGTTCCCTCTGTTTGCCTCCCCCCATCCACCTCTCTCATCCCTTTGCTCGGGGACGCGCCCTGGGTGCCCCCCCAGGCACCCACATCCCTCTGCTGTCTCCTCCCCGGGGATTTTCACTCGCCTGAAACTTTTCTGCCTCCCCGCGCTGCTCCTGCCACTGCCGGGCCAGGCTCTCCTCCAGCATCTCCTTGCGTGCTTTGAGCCCCGTCAGCTCCTTCTCCAGGTGCTGCAGCTGCAGCTGGCTCTGCTGGTTGTCCTCCACCGCCTTCCACAGGCTCTCCTTGGCCTGGCACAGGGAACCCTCCAGCTGCGCCACCTCTGCCTTGTAGGTCTCCACCGCCCCTTTCCAGATCTCCGAGAGTCTCTTGGAGTAATCCTCCACCTCCACCGGCTGGAAAGCCACCGGGGCACAGCGGAAACTCTCCAGGCTGTGGGAGAAACTGGCGATCTCCTGGTCCAGCCCCGCTTTCTCCTCCTCGTGCACCTCCAGCAAGGCTTCCACCTCCTTCTCCAGCTGCACAGCCCTCTCCTTCAGCCAGATCTGCGCTCTCCTCTCCTCCTCCAGCTCCTTCCTGCTCAAGGACAGCTGCTTCTTAGCTTCTTCTCGGGCTGCCTGCTCCTTCTGGCACCTGCTTCTCACCTGCTGGACCTCCTCGTAGAGGTTGTCCCTGGCCAGCTCGGCCGTGCACTTCTCCCTGAAGGCGAGATCCAGCGCATCCCGCAGGGCTCGCAGCTCCTCCTCGTACTTCGCCCGCCACGAGTCCCCGGCCGGGCTGCTCTTGGTGCTCTGGATTTCGGCTCGCAGCACCTCGTTCTCCTCCTCCAGGAACTTCACGCGGGCCAGGTATGCCTCCAGCCGCTTGTTGAGGTCCCACATCTGCAGCGATTCCTCTCCCAGGGCTCTCGCCCCCGCGAAACTCTCGGTGCTCAGCATGGGCGCTGCCGGGGGCTGCCGGGGCAGGAGGATGCGGGGAGAACGCCGAGACAGCGGAAGGCGGGGAGGGAAGCGAGTGCCTGGGAGCAGAGGGGAGCGCAGCTATTCATACTCTGCGCTGCCGAGTGGGAGGCCCCCGAGACCCGGACGAGCAGCCGGATTTAACCCTTGCACAGCCGAGCCGGCTCCAGCCCACGTGGGCTCGACGCTGAGCTCCGATTTCCGAGCCCGGCGGAAGAGCAAGGTGCTCCTTCCCACTTCGGGAGGGTGACTTGAGGGCTTGGATCCTGTCCCGGCGTGGCTCGGCTGGGAATGCCCTCCCTAAAGCCCGAGGGCCATGCCAGGGAGCTGGAGGGCTGCCGTGGGGCTCGGCGTGGAGCTTGGGACACGTCCAAGGGCGCTTGGCAGATGCCCATCCTGGCTGCAGCATCCCTCGGTGGTGGCTTGTGAGCCCCGTGCTGCTCCAAAACCTGGGGTAAGGAGCCCCAGAGGAGCCCGCCGAGGGTGTCACAGCCGTGGGGAGGTGATGGCTGCACCGAGGACACCTCTTGGCAGGTCCCTGCATCCATCCGTACGGAAATCCCTCTGCACAGCTCAGTGGTCCCAGCCGGTGCCGCCCCGGGGCGCTGCATCCAGCTGTGTCCAGCTGTGTCCAGCTGCAATCTTCCCTCTTTCCAGATGTCCCTGGCGGGCTCTGCAGAGCCGGGAGCCCAACGGGAGCAGCTCCTCCGGCAGCCTCCGAAACTTGGCAAGCGGCGGCTCCAAGTTTGGTTTCCGTCAGAGCTTTCAAAAAGTCACGGTCGGATATTTGGGGATTAGGATTTTTTGATTTTCTCTCTTTATTTACCCCAGATGACTTATCTGGGGGAAGGGCAGTGCGCTGCCGAGGGGCGGAGATGAAAAATTTCAAACTCGGGAGGTTTCTGCGAACAAAAGGAGCAGGAAAACGTCGCTCGGGGAGAGACTTGCCAGCGTTTTCTCCCTGGAGACGCTGATTTTTCCCACGGGAGGGTCCCCGCTATGTCCTCACCAGGGCAAGGAGGACAGGAATGTTTCCTCCCGAGCTGTCCCACGGGACAGGCTCTAGGCAAACGCTTCTGGAAAGACAAGCAACAGTCCCCTCTGCTGGCAAAGGCCACCCAGAGCCGTTCCCGAGCTCCTTCCAGCCCCTGCGAGGGACGGGGCTTTCCCCTGGTGCCTGAGGGGGGCACGGCGGGGGGATGACCCGGCTCGGGGGTCCCCAAAGGCATCATCTTTCCGGCTCATCTCCGGCCAGACATCCTGTCTGGCTCCTTGGCCCGGCTCTGCTTTGCCTCTCACGGCCAAGATTGAAATGCCATTAAGGAGCACAGGGAGTGATGAGGTTGAATAATTGATCTGGGGTCTCCAGAGCCCTGGGCACTGGGGTGATGCTGCGTGTCTTCATCTTCCTCCTCCTAATTCCCACAGCACATCTGCTCCAGAGCTGGCCTTCCTCACTGCCTGGCTGCTCCCACTTTCCCCCTTTCCACCTCCCCTTTCCACCTGGGATGTCCAGGAGCCCCCAAAATTGCTGCAAAAAGACCCCCAGTGCTCATGGCTGCACTGGGAGGTGCCCTGGGAGTGAGAAATTCCTTCCTCCCTGGCCTTGTCCCCCTCTTCCTCCTCCTGCCTTTTGGGGTTCTCCATTGTGCCTGGCCCCTCTCTCTCAGCCAGCAGCAGGATGGTCCAAATCCTGAGCCCAGGGAGGACCCAGGATGCCCCAGGATGGGGATGTTCATGTTCCGGGGGGATGTTTGAGCTCAAGATGTCCCAGGACAGGAATGTCCATGTCCCTGGGGGGTGTTTGAGCTCAGGATGCCCCAAGACAGGGATGTCAGTGTCCCTGGGAATGCTGGGGATGAGGATGCCCCAGGATGGGGATGTTTGAGCTCAGGATGCTCCAGGATGGGGATGTTTGAGCTCAGGATGCCCCAGGATGGGGATGTTCATGTTCCTGGGGGATGTTTGAGCTTAGGATGCCCCAGGATATGGATGTCCATGTTCCTGGGGGATGTTTGAGCTCAGGACTCCCCAGGATGGGGATGTCTGTGTCACTGGGAGATGTTTGAGCTCAGGATCCCTTAGGACAGGCATGTCTGGACCTCTGGGGAATGCCTGGGGTCAGAACCCCCGGGAATGGGATGTCTGTGCCCCTGGGGAGTGCTGGGGGTCAGACCTCCTTGGGAATGAGATGTCTGTGCCCCTGAGAGGTTCTTGGGCTCAGGACTCCCTGGGATGGCACCACTGGGGGGTTCTCAGGGTCAGGACCCCCTGGGAACAGGGGGTTTGTCCCCGTGGGGTGCTCAGGTGGCCGTTCAGCATGGCAGAGCTTTGTGGGGGTGGCAGTTTGTGGCAGAGCTTTGTGGGGGTGGCAGTTTGAGGGTGCCCCACAGTCCCAGGGTGGGAGCTGGCACGTGCTTGGCACAGGCTGCATGGCACAGGGTGCATGGCACAGGCTGGTACGTGACTTTGAGCAGGGCTGGAGGAGGAGGGGGAGGAGGAGGAGGAAGCACAGCTGGGCACTGGGGCCCTTCCAGCCTGAGCACAGCTGGGACTGGGGTTGTTGGGGGTCCCTGTGGGGGTCTCCCATGCCTTTCCATGCCCTTGGCTGCTGGGGAGGCCTGAACCAGAGCATTCCAGAGCTGCAGGGAGGGATGGGGAACCTCTGGGGTGTCCAACAGGGGCTGTGCCCTGCTCCTGCCTGCTTCTCTCCCTTCCCTCCTGCCCCTTCCAGGAGCTGGATGTCCCAAGGACTGTCACACAACTTTCCCAGGCAGCGCCTGAGAAAAGGCTGTGAGAAGATCAGAGAAAAGAATGAGAAACAATTCCTGCCTTCCCTTGCTGCACCTGGTGGTGTGAGCACGTGGAATGTGCTATGGAGATTTGGATGGATTTTACTGAAGGGTGCTTTCTTAATTAGCCAGTGGTGATGGGGTTTGGGATGGAATTGCAATTAGGTCCACCTGTACTATAAATATTGTATTCTATTGTAAACAATACACCTGTATTGTTTATAAAAGGAATGGGGTTCTTAATAATAAAATATAATAAAGAGTAATAATATATAATAAAGAGTAATAATAATATATAATAAATAAAATATTATATAATAAAGAGTAATAATATAGAAGAATTAAATAATATATAATAAATATTAATATAGACCAAATATTAATAATAATAATATATATAGTAAGGAGTAATAATAATATATAATAAAGATAGAGATTGATCAGCCTTCTGTGAATCATGGAGTCAATGCTCATTATTACCCAGCTGGAGTCCCCTTGTGATGACAAAGGACTGCACCCCGTGGATGCCAACAGCCAGGAAGGACCAGGAGCTGGCACAGCAGCAGCCCTGGAAAGTTCCCTCTGAGCCAGCAAGGAAACCCCAGTGCGGCATTCACAATCTCTGGAAAAATCCCTTCGCACAGGATTCCTCTCCTGGGAAGCTGAGAAGCCTCAGAGAAAAGGAAAACAATTCTTACCTCATTTGCTTCTCCTGTGTTGTGTTCAGGTGGGAAATGTGTTTGGAGATTGTTTACCCACAGGTGACTGTTTCATTGGGTTCTGCTGTGAGCTGTTTTCACCCTTTGGCCAGTTGGGACCAAGCTGTGCCAGGACTCTGGAGAAAGTCACGAGTTTTTCATTATTATCTTTTTAGCCTTCTGTAAGTATCCTTTCTGTATTCTTTAGTATAGTTTAGTATTCTTTAATATAATATAGTATTATAAAGTAATAAATTAGCCTTCTGAGAACATGGAGTCAGACTCATCATTCCTCCCTGCCACGAGGGTCCCTGCCCATACCAAACCCCAGGCTCAGGGAACATTTGTTCCCAGTCAGGGTGGGGGAGGCTCCGTGCTGAGCAGGCACTGCACAGCTCCCCAGCCCGAGCCTGTCCCTCAAAGTGCATTTCTGGGGGTGGGTTTCCTATCTGGGGACAGGATGAGAGCTCGTGGGCTGGGACTGGGGGGCCCTGTCCTTCAAAGTACATTTCTGGGTGTGGGTTTCCCATTGGGGCAGGATGAGACCTCACGGGCTGGGAGTGGGGACCATGTCCCACAGAGTGCATTTCTGGGGGTGGGTTTCCCATCTGGGGGCAGGATGTGAGCTCACAGGCTGGGATTGGGGAGCCTCGCCCCTCAAAGTGAATTTCTGGGGATGGGTTTCACATCAGGGCAGGATGTGAGCTCAGGGGCTGGGATTGAGGAGCCCTGCCCCTCAAAGTGAATTTCTGGGGTTGGGTTTCCCATCAGGGCAGGATGTAAGCTCATGGGCTGGGATTGTGGATCCTTGCTCCTCAAAGTGCATTTCTGGAGTTGGGTTTCCCATCAGGGCAAGATGAGACCTCACGGGCTGGGATTGGAGAGCCCTGTCCCACAAAGTGCATTTCTGGGGGTGGGTTTCCCATCTGGGGACAGGATGGGAGCTCACGGGCTGGGACTGGGGACGGGAGGTTGGGGCAGCCCTGGGGGTTCACCCCTGAACGTCCCGGTGCCCATCCTGGCAGGGCAGTGAGCACTGTGGTGTGGGTGTGAGTGTCCAGCACTGTGAGTGTGAGTGTCCAGCAGTGTGAGGGTGAGTGTCCAGCCCCGAGGTATGAGTGTGAGTGTCCAGCACTGTGAGTGTCCAGCCCCGTGGTATGAGTGTGAGTGTCCAGCCCTGTGATGTGTCCAGCCCCATGCTGTGTCCATCCCCGCGGTGTGTCCATCCCCATGGTGTGTTCAGCCCCATGGTGTGTCCTTCTCCGTGGTGTGAGTGTCCAGCCCTGTGGTGTGAGTGTCCAGCCCCATGCTGTGTCCAGCCCTGTGATGTGTCCAGCCCCATGCTGTGTCCATCCCCGTGGTGTGAGTGTCCGAGCATCCCCCACTGGACACCCCCCCGCCCCGAGCTGCTGCACTGCCGAGGCCGCCTCTGCCGCCTGCAATTATTTCCCAGGGCGACAAATGATTAATTCTGCTCAGGAGCTGTGGCTTTCTGCAAACTCACCCGAGCAATTCCCTGGCAGGCTCCGCGCCGCCCCCCCGGGCAGGGAATGCTCCGTGCCAGGGAAAGTTTCAGCAAGATCTGCTTAAAAAAACCCCTGATGCCAGCTGCTGGGTGCTGCCCTTCTGCCAAGGGGCTTGAGTCTGCAAATGGGGTGTGCCAGCTGCCCACCAGACCCCACTGGTGCCCAGGTCCCCAGCATTCCTGCAGGAAGGAGGATTTTAGGCATTGCAGCCTAAAGACGCATAAATTATCCTGGCCCTGACGCAGATGCCGGTGGGTAAACTGAGGCACGGACCAGACTTGGCTGTGAGTGCTGTGCGGGGAGGTTGGCTCTGGCTGCTCCCACCACCCTTGCGGGGCTGGCAAAGCCCCTGGGCTCCTCCAGCCCTAGAGCGGTGCCTCCACCCACCTCGGCCCCGCAGCAAAAGGGCTTTTACATGACAAAGTCTCTGCTGGCTATCGGGACCCCCGCCCGCGACCCCCTCCCCGTCCAGCTGAAGCTGCCAAACCCCCGGAATAAGCACTCCAAGGGCATTCCCGTGCCATGGCGGTGTCTGGGGAGGGGGCACCCCCATCCTCTGCTCCCCCACTTCTGCTGCATTGGGTTAACACCGTGCGCGGGCTGAGCATCCTCCTCTCGTGCGGGCTTTGCCAGCTGCCAGGAGGGAGGGACGGGGAGGGACGAGGAGCCTGCCAACACCACGGTAGTATCTTTTTTTTTTTTTTTTTTTTTTTCCTTCTTAATTAGGGGAAGGAATAAATATAAAAGGAGGAGGGAAAGGGGAAGGGAGAAAAAAAAAAAAAAAAGCAGAGTGGAGGACACGGACACACACACAGAAGGCTCTTTTCTCGGTGCCTGCACTTATGCCTGGTGCAGCTCCTTCCCAGCCCTGCTGCCAACCTGCTGCCCGCGCTGCCCCGGAGGAGCCGCAGCCCAGCCCCACGCCGGTGCCCCGGGCCAGGGCAGCCCCCGCCGGTGCTGCGGCCACGCACGGAGCCAGGTGAGCTGCGGGAGCGCCGCTGCCCCGGTGCCGGTGGTGTCCCGGTGCCGGGGGTGCCCCGGGCGCTGCGGTGTCCCCGGGATCTGCGCTTTTCATTCCGGTCTCGCCTTTCACCCCCGCACGGGCACAAAGCGAAACGAGACCTGAGCCGGCGATGCCCGGAGGTTTCCTGGGGTTTTTGCTCGCGGGAGGCACAGGGCACCGTCCTGCCCTGCAGCAGGGGATGCTCGGGGAGCTTTGTCCTTGTCACCGACCCCCCCGAAGGCAGCACCGCGCTGCGAGCTTTGCTAAAGGCACAGCGGGGGCTGGGGGGGGGGGCTCTTGCGAAGTTGGGAGGATAAAGGACTTTGGTGCTGCCCGGCTGCTGCAGCCTGGAGCCCAGCCCGGAGCCCAGCCCGGAGCCCAGCCCGGCCCGCGACCCCTCCAGCAGCGGAGATCGGAGGTGTTGGGCAGAAAGGGCATTTTCCGGGCACTTTCAGCAGCTGCTCCCTCAGGAACCTCATTTTGGGAGAGGGGCCAGGATCCCGGATGGGGCTGGTGTGTTCTGTTTGCCCTGCAGAGTCTCTGGTCCTTGTCCCAAGGAGGCTGCAGTCAGGGCAGCAGTGCGAAGGGAAACTGAGGCACGGAGCTGGGCAGGGATCTGGCTCCCCCCACTCCTTCCCGGTCGTGTCGCTGCTCCCCGCGGGGGTGGGCTGGGCTCAGGGGCAAAGCTGTGCGGTCCCGGGGTGGGGGGGGGGGGGGGTGGTGGGGGGGGGGGGTGGTGCTGGGGCCGAGCCCAAGGTTTGGGATGGTTCTCCCTGTCCTCCCGCAGCTCTCTCTGCTGGTGTCCCAGCGGGGGAGGCAGGAGGGGCTGGGAGAAAATATTTCAGGATTTTTACGGCTTTTTACAACCCATCAGCCCCACTGCGAACCCCAGACCCGCCAGGAGTGTCCCGGGGAGAAGGAATTTTTCTGCAGCCCTCTTCCCCTCCCGCAGCCGGAGCATTTCGTCGCAGGACGAAGGGGCTGCCCTTGAGCATCCCTGCCAGGGACCTCTGCTCCTGTCACGCCGACTTCTCCTCTCTCAGCCCAACCCACAACCTGTTGCTCTTCCTTTTGGCCACCCGTAGGGTGGGAGAAACCTCCCTGCGCCCAGCCTGGAGCCTTTTGCAGCTTCTGGGCTCAGGCATGGCAGGGAGAGGCTGAGCAGGAGATTTTAGGGCTGCTTTTCAGGGGATGGCTTTAGACTGGGGAAACAGGGAGATGGGGTGAGGTTGTGCTGGGAGGGGGGATATGCGAGTTTGGCAGCGGGGCTGGCTCCCAGCTGAGCTGCAGTGCTGAAATCAGGGACCTCTTGCCTCAGTTTCCCACCAGAGCCCGGGAAGGCGGGGGTGGGTGTGCAAACCTTTCACGTGTGCGTGTGACACACTTACCCAGGGCTACACGTGCTGGTGCATCCCTGGCGGCTCCTGCGGGCTCTGCTCGCACCCGGCCCCTCCGTGCGAGGCTGAATCCCCCCAGGGACCCTCCCCGCGCTCTCCCCCTGCAACAAGGAGCCCCTTTCTCCCTGTTCGGGGGGCTGGGGGTCCTGGCAGCTGCAAGGAACCCCCCTCCTCCCCACCTGCTTCCGGCCCTTGAGCTCTGCCAGCTCCGCTGCCAAGAGCCCTCCGGGCGCTCCCCGCGCATCCCGGGGCTGGCATGTGCCTGGCACGGCCCCGCTCCCACCGGGGACCCCTCCGCTGGCCGCGGGGGTGGGGACGGATCCTGGAGGCAGCGCTGCTTTGTGGCTCCGGGGGGACGGACACGGCGCAGCCACGAGCGAGCGGCGGCCGGAGCTGCGGGTCCGTCCCGGTCCCGGTTCCGTTCCCGTTCCCGGGCGGCAGCCGGGGCGGCAGCGGCCGGTCCGGAGCCCTTTGCTGGTGGGGACGGGGCTGGAGCGGGGCCAGGCTGTGCCGGAGGCTGCTGACTCATTCTGCAGCTGAGCATCCCTGGAAAGCCACCGCTCCGCTCCCTCCTCCTCCGGCTCGCTGCGGGCTGGCAGGGCACCTTGGGAGCGGCGTGAGCAACCATCACGTGGAGGGGACAGAAGAAAAGCCCCTCCGGAGATGAAAAGGGACATCCACTCTCAGTAGCTCCTGTGCTGAGCCCTGGAGCAGGTGCTGCAGCCCCAGATCCTGCAGGTGCCACGTTCAAGGAGCCAGCTCTGAAAGCAGGGCCGAGCTCAGGGGAGAAAGGAAGAGCAGTGCTGTCCCAAAATAGATTTCAGCTCCGTTTTCCACCTGGTTTCCCACAGAAATGGAGGTTAGCTGGCCCTGCCACGTGCGTGCCTGTGTGTCTGTCTGATCCCTGAGCTCTGAGGTCTCTGGGACAGTTGAGCCTCACGAGTGGCTGCCATTATAATTATTCAACATTTTTTGGCCTCTCTTCCCTAGTCCTGCTCTCAGCTTTTCCCTCAGAACTTGTGGGTTGAAAGATTTTCCATTTGTGGCAAACAGGAAAAATACCCAGTGCAAAAATCCAACCCCAAACCCCAAACCTGACGTCTGAGAGTCTGTGGTCATCACGGGACTCCAGGAGCTGGGGCCATCACCCACGGGCAGGGTGAAACTGCCTTTAACCCTTTCCGCACCCCATTCCCAGTGCCAGCACACAGTCAGGGATGGGCACAGGAGGAGAGCAGCCACTCCAGCTTGCCCAATTCCTGTGGAATTTTATCTCTTGGATTTCCTCCCCGGCACTTCAGGGCTGCTGTCCGCGCCACCACGGCGCCTTGGGGACGGGAAGAAAAGGTGCCAGTGACAAAAGCCTTCCTCGCTTGGCTGCCCAGGGGGTGGCACCAGCCCCCGTGCTGGAGCCTGGCCACGGCTGCCACGCAGGAGGGTTTTGTCCCTCGCTCCAGAACCATGGGGCTGCATTCAAAATATCTGTCTGGAGCACAGAAAGCTCCTGGCTTGGCCCTGGCACCACTGGCCAGCTCCTGGGCAATCCAGCTCTGGCTGCTCCTGCTGGGAAGGGGATGTCTGTGGTCTGCACTGGATGGTCGATGCCCATGGGGTGTGGTGCCAGGGGCTTTTCTTTGGTGTTAGGAGCTGTGCATGCACAGTGCCCTGTGCTGTGGGCTGTACACCCCTGGTGTGTGGTGCCAGGGATGTGCATCCATGGCTCCAAGGGCTGTGTACCCCTGGTGTGTGCTGCCAGGGATGTACATGGTGCCAGGGATGTACATCCATGGCTCCAGGGGCTGTACATCCATGGTGTGTGCTGCCAGGGATGTACATCCATGGCTCCAAGGGCTGTGTACCCACAGTGTGTGCCGGCAGGGATGTACATCCATGGCTCCAGAGACTGTACATCCATGGCTCCAGAGACTGTACATCCATGGTGTGTGCTGCCAGAGATGTACATCCATGGCTCCAGGGTTGTACATCCATGGTTCCAGGGGCTGTGTGTCCATGGTGTGTGGTGCCAGGGTTGTAGGACCATAGTTCCAGGGACTGTACATCCACGGTGTGAGCTGCCAAGGTTGTACATCAATGGTTCCAGAGGCTCTGCATCCATGGTATGTGGTGGCAGGGATGTACATCTGTGGTTCCAGAGACTGTACATCCATGATGTGAGCTGCCAGTGATGTACATGTGTGGTTCCAGGGATTGTGTATCCACGGTGTGTGGTGCCAGGGCTGTATGACCATGGCTCCAGGGGCTGCACATCCATGGTGTGCGGTACCAGGGTTGTACATCCATTGTTCCAGGGGCTGTACATCCATGGTGTGTGTTGCCAGTGTTGTACATCCATGGCTCCAGGGGCTGTATATCCATGGTGTGCGGTACCAGGGTTGTGCATCCATGGCTCCAGGGGCTGCACACCCATGGTGTGTGGTGCCTGGGCTGTATGACCATGGCTCCAGGGGCTGCACACCCATGGTGTGTGGTGCCAGGGATGTATGACCATGGCTCCAGGGGCTGCCTATTCATGGTGTGTGGTGCCAGGGATGTACATCCATGGTTCCAGGGGCTGTACATCCATGGTGTGTGGTGCCAGGGTTGTATGACCATGGCTTCAGGGGCTACCCATCCATGGTAGTTGGTGCTGGGGTGTGCATGCACAGTGTGTGGTGTCCAGGGCTGGATTCACACCCTCTCCCCAGAGCAGTGTCCCCTGGGCACACTCTGGGAACACAGCTTGAGGAGGGACACAGGTGACCAGGGCAGCAGGCCCTGAGATTCCTGTCAGGCTGTGCCTGCAGCCAGCGACTGGACATGGCCTAAACTGCTCCTGTGGCTGCTGAAATCAATACAGCGCAAACAGCTCATAAATTACAAATCTGCTCCGAGTCTCAGCTGCTCTGTTCCCAGGCAATGGCACAATGCATCCCTGGCACGGGAGGCTGAGGAGCCCCAAGGAGCCTCTGCAAAGGGGTCAGGGGGTATGGAGCAGTGCACCTGGCAGGGACACTTCCCCACACTCCCAGCATCCTCTTCCTCTCTGGATGGCTGCAAAAGCAGCAAGACTTCAAGGACACCCAGAGCTGCCCATGATGTGCCTGTCACCCCATGTTCTGCTCCCCAGAGAGGGCTGGGTGATGGCAGTGCTGGCCACAGGGCTCTCTTTCAGCACAGGTCCCCAGCCCACCGGTGAGAGCCCTTTGTGCCAGGCAGCCTGGGAGAGGCATGGGACATAATGGTCGCTTTGGGCAGCCTGGCTTTTCCCAGCCCGGGCACGGGGAGCCTCCAGCGTGAGCTGAATGGCAAAGAAGCCGTCCTGCTCCTTCCCTCCCCCTCTGCCCCGGGCTTTGTGTGCTCTGGGCTGTCCCCCCCTGCTCGCTGACCTCAGCTCCCTCCATGAGCCACCCCTGGCCGGGCACACGTGCACGAGCGCACGCACACGCGTGTGCACACCTGCAGTGTGCAGCAGCATGAGCACACCCGTGTGCCCTGCCTGCTCCCTGACCTCCCTCAGCACCTCCTTCCTGACCAAACACCCGCTGAGGTTTCTCACGGTGGCACCATGGGCACACAGCCCTGGCGCTGGCATCGCCTCCCTGCCCGCTGCAGCCAGCGCTTGGGCTGGGACCATCTGTGCTGTCCAGGCCAGGCTGGACTCTGCTGTCCCCAGGGGACCCAGCTCCTGGGGAAGGTCAGAGGGGCTGGATGGCACCCAGTGGCTCCCAGCCAATGCTCCTGGTTGCTCATGTTGTCTTTTTCCTCTTGTAAGCCGTGGCACCTTCCCTTCCCTTCCCTTCCCTTCCCTTCCCTTCCCTTCCCTTCCCTGAGGGGCACAGTGCACATATCCAGCTGCTGCACCCAGGGACCACTTCCATCAGAGAGAGATGCCCCTCTTCTCCACTCCCGTTTTAGCAGAATAATGTTTCTCTGCTTGTGTTCCAGATGAGATGAATAACAAGTTCTCCTTTTTTTACCCCCTCCCCTTACCTTACAGCCGTCTCCCTTCCTGTGACAAATGACATGAATAAAGGTGACACTAAGGTAAGGCTGAGCCTGTAGTGGAAGGGTCAAATGAAGAGAAAGGATGTGATGTTTCACCTCCACCGAGGTGGTTGGGTTTGCCCACCACATCCACCACCCCACGGGTCTGGGGGATCTCCCCAGCCACTTCCCCTCCTGTAGGGATGGGAGATTTTTGGTGTTTTTATGGATTCTGGACACAGCTGGTGGTTTTTGCTTCCCCCTTGCAGGGCAGAGCATGGCCCCAGCCCTCCCGCTGCTGCTGCTGCTCTGGCTGTTTGTCCCCACGGTGCTCCCAGAGGTGTTTGGCCCTGGAGATGGCACAGGTAACTTGGCACCATGTGTGCCCCATCGATGCCCTGCAGCAGGGGTCTGGGGGGGCCCCTCACACCAACCCTGCTCACAGCTCCTCTCTTCTCCCACCCAGAGGACCCCAAGGCTCTGCAGGTGTCCATCCCTCGGCACCCAGCCCTCGAGGCCGTGCTGGCAGGCGACATCACCATCCCCTGCCTCATCACCTACCTTGGCCCCCAGCCCACCGCCGGCACGGGCGGCCGCCGTGCCGTCCTGGGGACACCCCGGGTCAAGTGGACCTTCATCTCTGAGGGCAGGGAGGTGGAGATCCTGGTAGCTCGGGGGGACAGGGTGAAGGTGAGCGAGGACTATCGGCTGCGCGCCTCCCTGCCCATCTTCCACCAGCGCTACACCAACGCCTCCCTGCTGCTCACCGAGCTGCGCCCCAACGACTCAGGCATCTACCGCTGCGACGTGCAGCACGGCATCGAGGACGGCCACGACATCCTCCACGTCAAAGTCAAAGGTGCTTCAGGGTGGGGAGAGGTGGGATTTGGGGCAGCTTGGGGCCCTCTCCTGGCTCAGCAAACGCTCCCCTGGGTATTGTAGCAGGACAAACCCCAGCAGGGGAGTAACGTGGAATGACTCCAGTGATTTCAGAAGGCTGAACAATTGCTTTATTAAGCAATTGTTTATTAGCTAATTGCTTTATAAGCTATTAGTTTATTAAATAATTGCTTTATAAGCCATTTGTTTATTAGTTTATTAGTTTATTAAATAATTGCTTTATTAAGCAATTAGGTTATTAAATAATTGCTTAATAAGCTATTATAACTATATTGTACTATACTATACTAATACTAAAGAAAAACCCATGACCCTTTTCTGACAGTCACGACACAGCTTTGACTTAATTGGTCAATCAATCAAAACAACCACCACCAGAGTCCAATTAACAATTCCCTTCTGGTAGACAATCCCCATAACACATTCCGCGTGTGCCAAACAACAGGAGCAGCAAATAGAGATAAGAATTGTTTTCATTCCCTTCTCTGAGCTTTCTCTGAGAAATCCCGGGAATGTTGTGCCTGCTGCTCTCTGTGCAGAGAGCTGCAGCCGCACCCTGGCTGCATTTGGGGGTGCTGCTGTGAAGCCCCTTGCCCACGGCCGTGTCTGCCCGCAGGGGTGGTGTTCCACTACCGGGAGGGCTCCATGCGCTACGCCTACACCTTTGCCGAGGCGCAGGAAGCCTGTGCCAGGATCGGTGCCAGCATCGCCACCCCCGAGCAGCTCTACGCCGCCTACCTGGGGGGCTACGAGCAGTGCGACGCCGGCTGGATCGCTGACCAGACCGTCAGGTGGGCACCGCAGCTGCCCAGATGTTGTGCCCGGGGCCTCGCCCGCTCCTTCCCCAGCGAGTCACCAGCTCCCCTGTGCTTTCCTGCCCCAGGTACCCCATCCAGACCCCCCGTGAGGCCTGTTACGGAGACATGAACGGCTTCCCCGGGGTGAGGAACTATGGAGTGGTGGACCCGGAGGACATGTATGATGTATACTGCTACGCTGAGGACCTCCCAGGTGCCCGTGGTGCCACCTCTTGCCCTCCTCTGCTTTTGCTCCCACACTAACTTGCCCCGTAACCCATTGTAAACCCAAGTGAAAAAGCTGCAGGCGCTGTCTCTCGGGTGTGGGGACCTGCTGTGCTGCTTCCTAAAGCATTCCTGGTTCCCTTTGGTGGGGTGTGGGGCTCAGTCCCTGGCAGCAGGCAGTGCCCAGGCTGGGCTGTGCCCACAATGATCTGCCCCAGACCAGCAGCACGCTGTGTTGGGTGCTTTGGGATTTGGTTGTGCATGTGCCATGCTTTGCGTGAGATGCAGGGCTGCAGATCCTGCCTGGCTGTGTGTACCTGGGGGTGGCTGGTCCCTTCTTTGGGGCTCCCCACTGGTGGTGGCAGCTGCTGTGGGGTCAGTTGGTGGTGCCAGGCCGGTGGCAGGGGTGAGGGACAGGGAGGCAGGTGCAGCTGGGGGGTTGGTACTTGCTGTGCCCTGGGGCAGTGGTCCCCAGCCCTCCTGAGCGTGAAGCCTCACCCACCCCTCGCTGGGCTTGCAGGTCTCCTCAGAAATGTCCCACACGTGGATTGCTCAGTGCAGGGCATGGACCTGCTCCTCTGCAGTCCCGTTCAGGGGTGCTTCAAAGTCTCAGCTCTGTTTGCAAGGGCAGGAATCATTCCCATGTGGCGTGAGAGCTCCAGCCGTGCCTGCACTGTGGCTTTCTGTGCATGGGCAGGGAGGCAGGGATGCAGACAGGGAAGCAAGGAAGAAGGTAAGCCAGGAAACAGCAGGCAGGGATACAGGCAGGGAGGCAGGCAGGGGAGCAGGCAGGGATGCAGGGAAGAAGGCAGGCAGGGAGGCACTCAGGAAGCAGGGAAGCACTCAGGAAGGCAGGGAAGCAGGCAGGGATGGAGGAAAGAAGTCAGGGAAGCAGGTAGGGATGCAGGAAAGAAGGCAGGGAAGCACTCAGGAAGGCAGGGAAGCACTCAGGGAAGCACTCAGGAAGGCAGGGATGCAGACAGGGAAGCAGACAGGGATGCAGAAATGCAGGCAGGGAAGCACTCAGGAAGGCAGGAAGCAGTCAGGAAGGCAGCCCCCCTCCAGCCCCCGGTGTGCCTCCACACACCGCAGTCTCCATCTCCACACCGCTCCTGGGCTCATGCAGAGAGTGGAGGAGGTGAGGGGGGCTCCCGCCGCCCTTGCCCCCCTCCCCATCTCTGACTCCCTTCTCCTTCCTCTCAGGGGAGATCTTTCTGGAGACGGCCCCGGACAGGTTCACGCTGGAGGAGGCGGCGCAGCGCTGCCGGGCGCTGGGCGCGGAGCTGGCGAGCCCGGGGCAGCTGTACGCCGCCTGGAACGCGGGGCTGGACGCCTGCAGCCCCGGCTGGCTGGCCGACGGCAGCGTCCGCTACCCCATCGTCACCCCCCGGGAGCGCTGCGGCGGGGCTCTGCCCGGCGTCAAAACCATCTTCCTCTTCCGCAACCAGACGGGATTCCCCGATGCCCAGAGCAGATACGATGCCTACTGCTTCCGAGGTAAAGAGGGGCACCCCCGGGCCGCCGATGCTGCCAAGCAGGGACGGGTGGGAGGCCTTGGGAAGCCCCCGGGGGGGTGCGTGTCCCCGGGGGTGCTGCAGGGCCGGGGGTGCGCTGGGATCCCTGGGTGCTCTCGGTGCCCGTGCTGCGCTGTCGGGGCAGGGCAGGGGTGTTTGATACAACCTGCTGGGCTAGGACAGGGGTGCCTTGCATGCCGATAGACCTGAGAGGGGAGGCATAACCTGCATGGTGCTGACGCTGCGTGCTGACACCTCGATGCTCTGCATGATCCTGACACTGCATGTTGACACCTCTCAGTACAGCAGGGAGGCTCTGAGGGTCCCAGCAGTGCATGCTGACTCAACACTCCCAGCTGTGCATGCTCTCAATACTGCAGGGATGCTCTGCAGGGTCCCAGCAGTGCATGCTGACAGCTCTCAATACTGCAGGGATGCTCTGCATGGCTCCAGCAGTGCATGTTGACACCTCTTGGTACTGCAGGGATGCTCTAAGTGTCCCAGCAGTGCTTTCTGACAGCTCTCCATGGAGCAGGGATGCTCTGCATGGCTCCAGGAGTGCATGCTGACACGCTGTGGCAGAGCAGGGTGGCCCTGCATGTCCTCAGTCCCCGGTGCCAGTTTACTGTGACAGAACAGGGCTGTCCTGCGTGGCACCGTCGCTCTGCATGGGCTCCATGGGCACGGCTCCAGGAGGGTTCATCCCCCTGGGCTGCAGGCCTGGGGACACTCCTGGGTCCCTGGGGCTGTGGGGCACAGCCTGCCAGGCTGGTTTGGGGCGGTGGTGGGCAGGAAGGAGACCTGTGGGGAGCAGCAAGGTGCTGCCTGTGAGCGGTGAGGTAGGACAGAGGCTGGCAGGGATAACTGGCACAGAAGGAAGCAGAGCTGTCCTCCACCACTCCTGCCTGACCCCACATCTCTGTGTCTGCTCAGGGCCATGGGAGCTCACAGCATGGGGATGCTAAGCATCTCTGGGCCTCAGTTTCCCCATCTCTCAGCAGGGAAAGCCTGGGTTAGGCAGGACGGACCCGTGCCGTGATTCCACAACCCCTGTAACCCACTAACCCCCCACGCATGCCTGCCCTCCCCGGGGTGGGGATGGGGTGTAGAGGAGGATCCCCACAGGGAGGGGAATGCAGGGTTTAGGATCTGGCCCCACCACGTGCTGCTGAGCCCCACAGCTCCTGCTGAGGATGTTGGCTCTGCCTGGCAGGTCCTGATCCTCCCCATGCTGACCCCACCTAGAAGGGGAAGGGGAGGCTGAGGAAAGCTGGGTCCCTACTGGGGTGCCAAGGCTCCAGGCCTGCTGTGGGGTGAGCTCATCTCTGAGTGCTGCGGAGCCAGGACAGGGCAGTAATATCCCACTTTCTTTCTGCCCACAGAAGTGACAAACTCTTTCCCTGAGGCTGCAGGAAAATACCAAGGCCAAGAGCCCGAGGAGAATCTCCTCCAGGAGATTATCACAGTGGCAGAAAAGCTGGAGGAGCTGCAGCTGCCCCGAGCGCACGTGGAGCTCGAGTCGCGAGGGGCGATTTACGCCGTCCCTTTCTTTGAGGACCCTGACCTGGGCAAGCCGAGCCAGTCCCCTGAAGACACCCTGGGGCCAGGGGCCCGGCACCCCCCTCTAGCTACCTCCGTGTCCTCAGGTCACCCCACCCCTGCCTCCCCTTCCCCCACAGCCCTGGCCAGCCCCGAGGCAGGTGTCCCGTTGGAGCCGGGGAGCCCATCCCCTGTGGAGGAGGATGGGGGACAGTGGGGGACTGTCCCTCACTGGAAGGTCCAGCAGCTGCTGTGCTGGTGCCAGGGCTGGGGCACAGAGAGCAGCCACAGAAGGGAGGCACGAGGAGAGGGCAGAGGCACCTGAGGGTGCCTGGGTCACCCCAGCTGTCCCCATCCTTCCCGCATGGATGGGGCACCGTGTCTTGGCGTAGGGCTGTGCAGGGCCAAAGGGACATCTGCGTGTCCCAGCATGCAGGGCCTGTGCTGGAGCAGGCTTCAGCAGCACCAGGAGCTGGAGAAGGGAGCTGGCAGCTGCAGGGACACGAGGTGCAGTGGCGAGGGGCTGAGCATGGCTCTCAGCGCTCGGGCCAGAGCTCAGTCAGCTGCGCCGGTGCGGAGGGGACAGTGGCACACGGGCTCGGGACAGTGGCACACGGGCTCGGGGCCGCTCCCATCTCCCCGCACACCTCGGTGCAAGCAGGATGGGCACTGCTGGCAGGTGCCCTGCGGTCTGGCTGGCTCCCCGCGCCGGCCGCTCACTGCCTTTCTGCTTGCCCTTTGCAGAGGAGGAGCAGGGAGCAGCGCCGGGCGGGGGCCCTGGCAGCGCATCGGCGGAGAGCCCGGGCGGAGGGCGACACCCCGGCCAGCCCACGGAGCCAGAGGGACCCACCGGTGCCCCAGCAGGTGACACGGATCCTCCCGAGGGCTTTCCTCGTCCGCCCAGCCCCGCCGCCCCCTCAGAGCGCCCGGACCGTCCGCGGGACGCCTTGGGGCGGCCGGCCCACCCTGCCAGCCCTGGGCCACCCGGGCACCGAATGACATCGCCAACCGGTGCCGCTTCTGCCACCTCGACAGAGACCCGAGAAGCCGCTGGAAGCCCCCGCCGCGGGCACAAATCCGGCGGGGCGAGCACCCCCTTTTCTGCCGCGGAGGACGCCGAGCTCTCCGGAGACGTGGTGGAAAGCCCTGGGGCATCCCCGCTGCCTGCCGCGCCCTCGCAGCCGCAGGAGGAGGGAGAGGAGCAGTCGGGAGCCGTGTGGATCCCCTCGCCCGCGGCCCCGGGGGAGCGGAGCACTGTCCCCGCAGTGACACCGTGGCACGCAGAGCTGCCCGGCAGCAGCAGCGCACCGGCCCCGGCAGGAGAGGAGGCTGCACCGCCACCACCGGGCACAGACCGAGGGATGCCTGCTGCGGCTTCCGAGGAAGAGGAGGAGGAGGAGGAAGAGCGACCTGCTCCCTCCGTTGCCACCGTGGAGGGTTTCCTTGCAGCCGTTCCGGGAGAAGCAGGTGGGACCCGCAGGGATGGCCTCAGCTCTCCCCGTCCTGACACCTCTGGGGTGGTGCTGCCGGGGACCCCGCTGGGGGAGCCAGCCCCCAGCACGGCCGTGCCCCTGCCCGCCCTGCCCACCGAGCGGGCCAGCGTCGGGGCGGGAGCCTGCTCGGCCCGGGGTCCCTGCCGTGCCACCCTTGCCCTCGGGGCAGCCGTCCTGGCCGCTCTGTGGCACTAGAGATAGCCAACACCTTTCCTTCACGCTGTGCTTCCCTCTGTCTGTCCGTGTCTCCTCTCTCTCTCTCTCTCTCCTCCTCAGCTGGGTAAGGGAAGGTTACAGGTCTGGACAAGCACATATTTGTCAAACAAATTGGTCTGATCTCTGCATGCACTTAAATCTCTTCTACTTCTGTGAAGTGTTTTAATGACTGTTTCCATGAAAAAGCCCGATAAGCAAGAGGCGGCCCCAGTCCCTGCTCTGACTAACCGTGGTACTAATAAAGGGAATTAAAAGCTTTGTAGAACAAGCATCTCGGCGAGCTCTTCCCTTCGTCCTTGCGCCTGCTCCCCTGCGCCTCTCCCACTGACGAACTAATCCCCGCCCCCGGCCCTGCCAGCCCCCGGGAACGGGGTGGAAGGGACCCCTGGGGGGTCTGCCAGGGCTGGAGCTGCTTTGCACCCTCCATGTGGCCCCTCAGGACTGACCCTGCACTGCCCTGGGAGGAGGGGAGAGGGCTGGACGCTGCATGGCACGAGCAGGGGGACACGTGGGGGACACTGATGGGTCACAGAGTGCAGAACCCCACCAAGGCCACCCTGCCCTGTGCAGCTCTCAGTGGCCAGGCACCCTAAAATCACTGCAGAACCCCTGGACCACATCCCCCAGCCCCCCACCACGGGGGCTGAGAGGGGTGAGCAGAGGGAACACGAGCTGCTGTGGGTGGGTGTCACCCCCCAGCCCCACTCTGCCCCCCCGGGGTGATCCCAGCTCTGGTGCCCGTCCTGCTGCCAATCCCCTGCCACCTCTGCCCCATCCCGCTCCCACAAGGGAATCTGCAGCAGAGGGCACCCTGCCCCCCAGCCTGGCAGTGCCCAGCCCCATGGCACGGAGGAGGTTCTGTGGAGGGTGGCCAGACCCCGTGGGGTGGCTGCCTTTGCCTTGGCAAGGAGAGGTGCCCAGGAAGAGCCAGCCATGTGACATTAGGGCCCTGGATCACTCATCCTGTTCCCTGCCTTGCTCTGCTGGGCATGAGCTGCACAGCCCGAGGGAGCCACCAGCACCTCGTGGGGAGGTGACGCTGCCTGGAGAGGGGCGAGGGTGGCAGCATCACTCTTGTCACATCTCCACGAGCTGAGCACCATAAAATGGGGCATGATTAAGCTGGAGTGGGTCAAGGACTTCGAGTCTGCTGGCAGCAGCTCTTCATCACGCTCTGAGCTGGGCTGGGAGCACACGCTGTGCTCCGGGTGCATTAATGACCGTAACGGGCTTGTGGGCAAGTGCTGGCTGAGTTATCAGCTTTGGCCAGGCTGGAGGTGACACCAGAGGGACAGACCTGCAGTCACCTTGCTGCCAGGCCAAGGACACGTGGCTGGGATGTGCCAACAGCTTTATGGTCTGCGTGCTTCCCTCCCAAAACACTGCAGGGAAAAGCAGAAGCTGGCCTGGGCAGAGGGAGTGGGCCAGGGGCTGGTGTGGCAATGAGCCCAGTGAAGGGGAGATAAGAGCATCCAGCTCTCATCTCTGTGCTCCAGGGGAGGCCAAAACCCAGGTCTGGCCAGCTCTGGGCCGGGGCTGCTGAGCTGGTCACACCCAGGGGTGGAAGGGCGGTGTGGGATTGCTCCAGGCACGTCCTGCTGCACCTGAGACCTTCCCCTGCCCCAGAGCTGGTGGCCCCAGGAGGCTGCTTGCTGTGGGACACCGCAGGGATGAGGCTGTTGAGCTGTTGAGTCAGGGATGGAAGGAAAGACTCCAGTCTTCAGGTGGATCAGAATGCTGTGTTTGATGAAAGTAGCGGGTCTTTTATAATGTGACTCGCTAAGATGATTGGTCTCAAATTAGAAACATCTCACACTATTGGTGAGCTCAAATTTAGAAACACCTAACTGGTCTC
The DNA here is from genome assembly GCA_017590115.1 of Montifringilla adamsi. Classification (NCBI taxonomy): domain Eukaryota; kingdom Metazoa; phylum Chordata; class Aves; order Passeriformes; family Passeridae; genus Montifringilla; species Montifringilla adamsi. The sequence goes on from JAGGNK010003447.1 coordinate 542,974, forward strand.
AAACCAGAAACATCTCACGCTGTTGGTGACTATGAATAGCACACTGTGGAGAACCATAACTATAAACAATGCTTACAGAATGAGAGATAATAATTGCTTGAGTTCTTTCCTCTAAGATTCCCAGGCTCAGCCTGGGAGAAATTATCTCTGTTCTTTCTTGGACTGAACTGAGAATCCCCACGAGGCTGTGGCGCTGCTGGGCACTGAGGAGCTGCTGTGCCTTGCAGGTGGCTGTGTCCCCAACCCCTGCCTGAACGGAGGGACCTGCGTGGAGGACGGCGCCCAGCTCACCTGCCTGTGCCTGCCTGGCTACGGAGGCAGCAGCTGTGAGAGACGTGAGTGCCCTGGGGCCAGCCTGGCCACGCTCTGCTCTGCCTCAGCTGCTGAGACACAAACGAGGGGCAATCGGAGCTTGGGGTGAGCTGGGCTCCGTGCTGACCCTCTCCTCTCTCCCCTGCTGGGCTCAGCCCTGCGGAGGTGCAGCCCCGGCTGGGACAGCTTCCAGGGCGCCTGCTACAGGCACTTCTCCACCCGGAGGAGCTGGGAGGATGCAGAGAGCCAGTGCAGGCACTACGGGGGGCACCTGGCCACCATCCTGACCCCCGAGGAGCAGGACTTCATCAATGGTATGTGACAGTGCTGCACCCCTCCCTCCCTCCCTCCCTCTGTGCCCTTCAGGGACCTGCAGTGCTGGGCTGTGGGTTTGACAGAAGGCAGAGCTCAGCCCTGCAGGGCTGAATGGACGCACGGACAGACAGGTGAGAACATGGATGGTACATGCAGAGCCATGGGAACAGAGAGGCTCAGCCCTTGAAATGTGTCCAGAGAAGGGAACAGAGTGGGGAAGGGGCTCTGAAGCACCTGAGGGAGGTTGGGGGCTCAGCTTGGAGAAAAGGAGGCTCAGGAGGGACCTTCTCACTTTTTACAGCTCCCTAAAAGGAGGGTGGAGTCACGTGGGGGTCGGGCTCTGCTCCCAGGGAAAGAGGAACAGGAGCAGAAGAAGCTGCACCGGGGGAGGGTTAGGTTGGATATTGGGAAAATTCCTCCATGGAGAGGGAGGAGGGACTGCCCAGGGGAGTCCCCATGGCTGAAGGGATTTCAGAGCTGTGGATGTGGCTCTTGGGGACAGTGGTGGCCCTGGCTGTGGGGGATGGTTGGACTCAATGACCTTGCAGGTCTTTTCCAACAAAATCTTTCCAACAATCCCAGTGATGGGTGAGCAGACCAGCAGAGGGGTGGGTGTGTGCACATAAATCTGAAAGCAAAGCCACAACCTGCCTGAAATCAGCCTTGGAGGGATGGGGAAGGCAGATGGAGGCAGAGCAGGGGACAAGTGCCATGGGAAGGGGACAGAGGGCAAAGAGGTCTGAAGGAACACGAGGGTGGAGGAGGAAGAGGCAGGAGAGACCTCCCAGGAAGCTGCAGGGACACGAAGGGACAGGCAGGGACTGGCTGGACCAGAAAAGGGACTGGTAGAGCCAGGTGGGGATTGGCAGGGCAAGGTGGGGACCTGCAGGGACAAGTGGGGAGTGGCATAGCCAGGCAGGGACCTGCAGGGACAGGCGGGGACAGGTGGGGACCAGGGGGGACAGGCGGGGACCTGCAGAGACAGGCAGGGACAGGTGGGGACAGGTGGGGACCTGCAGGGCCAGTTGAGGACTGGCAGGGTCAGGTAGGGACCTGCAGGGACAGGTGGGGACTGGCATAGCCAGATGGGGACCGGCGGGGCAAGGTGGGGACCAGAGGGGCCAGGTAGAAACTGGCAGGGCAAGGTGGGGACAGGCGGGGACCTGCAGGGACAGGCGGGGACCGGCAGAGCCAGGTGGGAACAGGCGAGGACAGGCGGGGACACGAGGGGACAGGCGGGTCCCGAGGCTCTGCCGCCCTCTCCCGGCCGGCCCTGTCTCGCCTCCCCGGGCGTGAGGGGTGAAGGGGTTCCCCGATGTCCCTTTCGGGTGTCCCCAAACCTCCCAGCACCTTCCCGCTGCAGGGCGAGGGTCACCCTCACCTCCCACTGCCCCCCAGGTCCCAAATCTCCCTGAACTCAGCCTCCAGCAGCCGCTCAGCTCCCCCTGGCAGGTGGCAGCTGGCTGTGTCCCTGTCCCCAACCCACCCCGTGTCCCCCAGACCAGTACAGGGAGTACCAGTGGATCGGCCTGAACGACCGCACCATCGAGGGGGATTTCCAGTGGTCTGACGGGAGCCCCTTGGTAAGTGGGGTGCCAACCCCTGTGTGCCCTCACAGCGGGGCACCAGCCCGCCTGGCACCTCATCATCCTCGGGTTTCAGCCCCGGGGCCGGGCTTTGAGGCTCCTAAACTGGAGCCGCTGGCCTCACCTGGCTGAGCATCCCCAGGGGAGCCAGAGCCGGGGTTTGGGGTCCCTCCAAGGGCCACGGAGGTGACCCTGATGGGTTTGGCACGGCCGGGAGGCTGCCGGTGCAGGGGGTGTGCTGGATGCCCCGTGCACCCCGTGCCGCCTGTGCCCGCAGCTCTACGAGAACTGGCACCCCGGGCAGCCCGACAGCTACTTCCTCTCGGGGGAGAACTGCGTGGTCATCGTGTGGCACGATGGGGGCCAGTGGAGCGACGTGCCCTGCAACTACCACCTCTCCTACACCTGCAAGATGGGGCTGGGTAAGCTGTGCCACCCCAAAGAGGGGCATCGCCACGGCGGGGAAACGAGTCCTGCCCGTGGCACCCTCAGTCTGTCGAGGCTGGGGGGGTTTGCTGCAATGTACCGACCCCCCCTGCAGTGCAGTGCGGGCCCCCCCCCGCCCTCAGCAACGCCCTCGCCTTTGGCAAAGCGAAGCAGCGCTACGAGATCGGCTCCACCGCTCGTTATCGCTGCCGGCCCGGCCTCGCCCCGCGCCGCTCGCCCGTCATCCGCTGCCGGGAGGATGGCACATGGGAGCCACCCCAGCTGGCCTGCCGTCCTGGTGAGTGGCTGGCTCCCCCCGACCCCCCCCAGGACCCCCCCGTGGAGCTTTGCCTTCACCTGGCGCTTCTTGTGTCCCCCCAGGTCTGGCTCAGCCCCCCGAGGAGTGAGGGAGTGCCTGGGCTGGCAGGCAGCACCGCCCCAAACCCCGAGCTGGTGTGGATGGGGAAGGCACTGGGACCTCGGTGTGCGGAGTGAAACCTCGCTGTTGGGTGTCTGCCCCCTTGTGTGTTTGATATCTGTACAAAGAAATCCTAAAAAATTAAAGAGCCCCTTGAAAGGAGCCCCAAAATGCAGCACAACGGGAGTTTTGTCCCCAGAGTCACAGCAGAGCTGAAATCTAGGGGGACACCACGGGCAGGGGATAGCACTGAGGTGCCAGCATCACCCCCAGCCACCTTCTCCCACCCTGCTGGGGGTTGACATGGGGACATCCAGGCTCTGCTGCAGCTCAGCACCCATCCAGGGGTGTGGGGGGGATTCTGCACTTCCCTGGGAAGCAGAAGCTGCTGCAGCAGGCTTGGAGTGGGTACGTGCTGCCCAAACCCCCTCTCTGTGCTTCTGTGGGTATTAAAACCAAGAAACAGATGGCACAGAGTGGTGACCTGGTTATTTGGGGGGGCCTGGCACAGGGGTGGCACTGACAGGGCTGCACAGCCCCAAAGGGTGGAGGGTGGCAGCACTGGAGAGCCTGGGCACAGAGACACCCCAGGAGCCTCAGACACAGGGAGAAACCACCCAGAAGTGTCCCCACATCCCAGAGACACCCCCAGGAGCCTCAGAAACAGGGAGAAACCACCCCAAAGTGTCCCCACTTCCCAGAGACACCCCCAGGAGCCTCAGAAACAGAGACACCACCCAAAGTGCCCTCACATCCCAGCAGCACTGGGCACAGAGACACCCACACCCCAGGAGCCTCAGAAACAGGGGGAAACCACCCCAAAGTGCCCCCACATCCCAGAGACACCCCCAGGAGCCACAGAAACAGGGGGAAACAGGGAGAAACCACCCAAAAGTGCCCCCTCATCCCAGCAAAGCTGGGCACAGAGACACCCCAGGAGCCTCAGAAATGGAGACACCACCCAGAGTGCCCCCAGATCCCAGCAGAGCTGGGTACCACTCAGGGCTTGGCATGGGACACTGCTCCCAGCAAATAGGTGGCATAGGGAGAGCACATCCCCGGTGCCAGGGCAGCTCCCCGTGCTGCTATTCCCCCTGCACTGTGGTGACCCACAGCTTTTTATCACTGTCCTGGGCTGTGCTGAGCAGCAACACCCATCAAACCCTGGAGTGGAGTGGCCAGAGCACAGATAACCCCTGGAGAGGGCGCTGGGGATGGAAAATCCCTGTCAAATTCCCCTCCTGGAGAGTGCCAGGGAAGGAGCCAGGCAAGCCCCCCGCGTGCCTTTGCCAGAGAGTTCTGCTGTTGCTTTATTAATTGAGAAGGCAACACGCAATTAGTGCCACTCGTTAGTGCCCAGCCCGAGCCCAGCCCTTGTCCCCAGACAGAGCCCCCCAGGCAGAGCCCCCAGGGATATGGGGAGCAAGGATGGAGCCAGGGATTCACCAGGGTGGGCAATGGGCAGCCTGGGCTGGCTGCGGGGGGCTGCATTAGACCCCCCTCCTGGTCCAGCAGCAGGTCTGCTCCTCCAGTGCATCCCAAACACCCACAAGGTGTCCCAAACACCCACAAGATGCCACGAACACCCCACAAGGAGTCCCAAACACCCCACAAGATGTCCTGAACACCCTACAAGGTGTCCAAACACCCCATGAGGAGTCCCAAACACTGCACAACACGTCCCAAACACCCCATGAGGAATCCCATACACCCCACAAGGAGTGCCAAACACCCCACAATGTGTCCCAAACAGTCCACAAGATGCCCCAAACACCCCATAAGGCATCCCATACCCCCCACGAGATGTCCCAAACACCCCACAGGGAGTCCCAAACACCCCATGAGGAGTCCCAAACACCCCACAATGCATCCCGAACACCCCACATGTCCCAAACACCCCACAAGGAGTCCCAAACACCCCACAAGCCTCATGGGGTGGGACACGGGCACCCTCTCCATCAGGGGATGCACCAAGAGCCTACACCCAAGCTCTATCGCAGGATGCACAAAACCGCTGGGAGACCACCCACCCCTCCTGCCCCGCTCTCTGCCCAGGTGACGAGGGCCAGTGTCCCACCGCTGTCCCCTCTGCCCAGCCCCGTGTCCTCACTTCCCCATGAAGCCCCCACAAGGTGTCCCAAACACCCCACAAAGAGTCCAAAACACCCCACAAGCCTCATGGGGTGGGACACGGGCACCCTTTCCATCAGGGGAACCCACACCTGGAAGACCACCCACCCCTCCTCCCCTGCCCCCAGCTCTCTGCCCAGGTGATGAGGACTGGCATTCCACCTCTGTCCCTTCTGCCCAGCCCCGTGTCCTCACTTCCCCATGAAGCCCCCACAAGGTGTCCCAAACACCCCACAAGGAGTCCAGAACACCCCACAAGGAGTCCAAAACACCACACAGGGAGTCCCAAGCACCCCACAAGCCTCATGGGGTGGGACACGGGCACCCTTTCCATCAGGGGAACCCACACCCAGCTCTACCAGAGGATGCACGAAATTGCTGGGAGACCACCCACCCCTCCTGCCCGCCCCCAGCTCTCTGCCCAGGTGATAAGGACTGGTCTCCCACCGCTGTCCCCTCTGCCCAGCCCCGTGTCCTTCCTCACTTGCCCACGAAGCAGTAGGTGCCGTAGGTCCTCATCTCCTTGCTGGGGAAGCCGAAGCTGCGCACGCTGGGGTCGGGCAGCCCGCCGCAGCGCTGCCGGGGCGTGGTGATGGGGTAGCGGACGCTGCCGTCCGCCAGCCAGCCCCCGTCACAGCGGTCCAGCTGCGAGAACTTCCAGGCTGAGTAGAGCTGGCCCACCTTGGCAAGGGCAGCCCCGTGGTTGCGACACGCCTGCCCCGCCTCCTTGAAGTTCAGGTGGCCCCGGATGAAGTAGACCTGGCCTGGGGGATGGAGGGGGGACACGGCAGGTGAGCATCCTTCCTGCAAACAACCGTCACCGTCATATTTCCTGAAAAATCTCTTTGCCCAGGATTTTTCTCCTGGGAAGCTGAGAAGCCTCTCTCTCTCTATATATATATATATATATAAAATATAAAATAATAAATTAGCCTTCTAAGAACATGGAGTCAGATTCATCATTCCTTCACTCGTCTGGGAACCCCGCAAACACAAGAAACAACCTGCTGCAGATCCCCGCGGGCAGCAGGGCTCGGGGGCGCTGTGAGAAGCACAGGGGAGCTCAGCGCTACCTTGAAGGGCAGAGGTGAAGCAGAAAGCATCGAATCTGTCCTTCTGCTTGTCCCTGGCGCCGTAGGTGCGCACCCCGGGCAGGAGCAGGCGGCCGCCGCACGGCTCCCGCGTGTTGATGATGGGGTAGTGCACGGTCCCGTCCAGGATCCAGCCGGCGTTGCACCAGTCCAGCCCCTCCGTCCAGGCTGTGGGGCGAGAGGCAGCTCAGCCCTGCTGTCACCGTGATGTTTTTGTGAAAAATCTTTTGCCAGGATTTTCTCCTGAGAAGCTGAGGAGCCTCATAAAAGAAATGTAAACAATAACTGTCTGATGGCTGCGGAACGTGGTCTGGAGGTTGTTCACCAACAGGTGCATCTTGGATTGGTCTCATGTGAATTGTTTTTACTTGATGACCAGCCATGGTCCAGCTGTGTCTGACTCCCTGTCTGTTACTAGATTTTCCTTTTCCTTTCCCTTTCCCTTTCCTTTCCTTTCCTTTCCTTTCCTTTCCTTTCCTTTCCTTTCCTTTCCTTTCCTTTCCTTTCCTTTCCTTTCCTTTCCTTTCCTTTCCTTTCCTTTCCTTTCCTTTCCTTTCCTTTCCTTTCCTTTCCTTTCCTTTCCTTTCCTTTCCTTTCCTTTCCTTTCCTTTCCTTTCCTTTCCTTTCCTTTCCTTTCCTTTCCTTTCCTTTCCTTTCCTTTCCTTTCCTTTCCTTTCCTTTCCGCAGAAGCTGCCAATAAAGACACATCTGTGGAACCTCACACAACTCTTCTCCTCTCTCATCCCTGTGTGTGCTGAGGCACTTAGCAAGCAAAGAGCTGAAATCACTAAAGAGCTGAATCCACCAAAGGGCTGATCTCACTTAAGAGCTGAGCTGCTTGCTAAGATTGCCTGCAGCTGGGAGCCTGCCTGAGGGACCCAGACAGTTTGTGCTTAGCAAGACTTCGCTATCCGGACACCTATGGCAGCCAGGATCAGAGACCCCGAAACCCCAGACTGTTATAATGCACCCCAAGCTCACCCTCGAGGTGCACCGTGAGCGAGATGCCCTCATCCTCCAGCCCACTGATGAGCTGGCAGTGTTAGCACCCCTCATCCCTCAGGGCTGTACCCCAAGCTCACCCTCGAGGTGCAGCGTGAGCGAGATGCCCTCATCCTCCAGCCCGTTGACCAGCTGGCAGAGTTAGCACCCGTCATCCCCCAGGGATAATTCCAAGCTCACCCTCGAGGTGCAGCGTGAGCAAGATGCCCTCATCCTCCAGCCCGTTGATGAGCTGGCAGCGTTAGCACCCCTCATCCCTCAGGGCTGTACCCCAAGCTCACCCTCGAGGTGCAGCGTGAGCGAGATGCTCTCATCCTCCAGCCCGTTGACCAGCTGGCAGCGTTAGCACCCCTCATCCCCCGGGGCTGTACCCCAAGCTCACCCTCGAGGTGCAGCGTGAGCGAGATGCTCTCATCCTCCAGCCCGCTGACCAGCTGGCAGAGTTAGCACCCTTCATCCCCCGGGGCTGTACCCCAAGCTCACCCTCGAGGTGCAGCGTGAGTGAGATGCTCTCATCCTCCAGCCCGTTGACCAGCTGGCAGCGGTAGCGCCCCTCGTCCTCCAGCGCCACGTCGGTGATGGTGAGTGAGGCGTCGTAGCGGTGGCTGTGCCGCAGGCGCACCCGCGGGCTCAGCGGCCCGTAGTTCTTGTGGAACAGCCCGTTGGTCTCATCCTCCAGCCCCCTGACCAGCTGGCAGAGTTAGCACCCATCATCCCCCAGGGATGATTCCAAGCTCACCCTCGAGGTGCAGCGTGAGCGAGATGCTCTCATCCTCCAGCCCGTTGATGCGCTGGCAGCGTTAGCACCCCTCATCCCCTGGGGCTGTACCCCAAGCTCACCCTCGAGGTGCAGCGTGAGCAAGATGCTCTCATCCTCCAGCCCCCTGACCAGCTGGCAGAGTTAGCACCCATCATCCCCCAGGGATGATTCCAAGCTCACCCTCGAGGTGCAGCGTGAGCGAGATGCTCTCATCCTCCAGCCCGTTGACCAGCTGGCAGCGGTAGCGCCCCTCGTCCTCCAGCGCCACGTCGGTGATGGTGAGTGAGGCGTCGTAGCGGTGGCTGTGCCGCAGGCGCACCCGCGGGCTCAGCGGCCCGTAGTTCTTGTGGAACAGCCCGTTGGTGATGATGATGATGTTCTCCCCGTAGTTGGCCGGCTCCACCTTGCTCCACTTGACGCGGTAGTTGCGAGGCAGGGCGCGCAGCACGCAGGGCAGGGTGGCCGTGGCACCGCGCTGCGTGTGCACCGTGGGGTGCAGGGGCTCCAGCAGGTACTGCAGGTGCAGGGGGGCTGCAGCCCCCCAGAAAGCCTCAGCACCATCACTCTGACACACCCCCGAGCAGCCCCAACCCTCACCAGCATCTGATGGTTTCTATCATCCATCCTGGCCCCTCTTCATCTCTCCTGCACCTTCAGGAGGCACAGCTCAGCTCCTGCCCTGGCTGGACCCGTGCAGCATCACCTCCCCTCTCCAGCACCGACTCCAAAGAGCAGTGCCCCATCCTCCCTGCAGGCCCTGCTCCCTAAGGGGGCTCCATCCTGCCCCCCAGACCCTGCTCCCTACAGGGGCTCCGTCCTGCCCCCCAGACCCTACTCCCCGCAGGGCCTCCATCCTGCCCCCCAGACCCTGTTCCCTAAGGGGGCTCCACATCCTGCCCCCCAGACCCTGCTCCCTACCTGGGGTCCCTGTTGGCCGCTGGAAGATGCTGGACACTGGGGGTGCTGCCAGGAGCCAGAGGCAGCCGAGGAGGAGCAGCCTGTGCATCCTCAGAGCCGGGGGCAGGACGGAGCCTGGGGGAGCACAGGGGTCAGGGACACGCAGGGTGACACACCCCGGCTTTGGGGGGCCTGGAGGGTGTGGCCCTGCTCTGGGGGGGCTCTCTGACATTTGCTGTGCAGTGACATGGCTTGCAGGACAGCGACCCCACAGCCTGTGCCAACCCTCCTCGCTGGCACCCCCCCGGTCTCTTACCGTCCCTCGGGGAGCAGCCGTGCCCATCCAATGCCCCCTGCCCACCTGCAGCTCCTGCTGCTTCCCTCCTCCGTCATGAACACCCCATGGTGGGGCCAAGGGTCCCGCGAAGGCCGGACCTGCGCCACGAGGAAGGGGTGACACGGGGACACGGGGACACGGGAGGTGGCGAAGCTGAGCTGCCAGCCAGCCTCTCCCTGTCACCGTGCTGGGGTGGGCGCTGTCCTGGCAGCCCCGTGGCCCCGTGGGCCCCTGGTGCCCGCTCCCATGGTGCCGGCCGTGCCCTCGCTCCCTGCCCTGTCACCGTCTCTTCCTGCTTTCTTCTCTTTTTTTTTCCCCCCCTCCAACACCTCCCCGAGGAGCGCACAGGGAGGAGGAAGCACAATTTCCCATTGTGAGTGTCTTTCTCTTTATTGTTCTGCTCGGCAAAACACAGTGTGCCCGGATAACAAACATCCCTTTATCTGCAGGCCACAGCTTTGGGAATTCAGGGAAAACGACAGTTCTGCATCGGGCTCCAGCAGCCTCTTGGACTGGCCAAGCCCCCCCTGCGCTGGGACGGGGCTCTCTGAGCCCACAGACAGCAAGGCAATGGTTAATTTTATTCCCCTCTCCCTGTCCTTGATGGAGGGATGACGTTCCCAGCCCTAGAGGCTCTGGAGGGTTGTGCAAGGGGGCTGCCCCACAGCTGGAGTCCCTCTGGATTTATCCTGCCCTCCAAAAAGGCATCAGAGAGGCTTCCCCATCATCCCCTCGGGCCAGGAGCACAGCACGGGCACACAATGGTGCTGTGTTCTGGGCTGCCACAACTTCTGCCTCCCCCAGGGTCCATCTCCAAGGGTGGAGGAAGCTCTTCTCAAAGGAAGCACGAGACAAGCGGTGACTGTCCCCAACACCACCCTGGCCTCGCCATGGCACGCACAGCACAGCAAGCAGCCCCCCCTGGGAGAAAGGCATCTGGGTGCCCTCGTCCCCCACCTGCTCCCTGTGGAAACCCAGGGCACTGGGAATATTTCTCTGTCTGCCCTGGGGTGCCCTGATCCCCAGGGGAGCACTGACTTTCACCCTCATTCATGGAGAAAGTTTCCTAGACTTCAAGATAGACTGGAATCCACTAAAGTGGGAAATAGATTACAGAGAGTAGTGTAGGTGTATCACTTGGTGAGAAATTTAGGGTTTGGGATTTTTAGTATGTTGTGGATGGAAGCAAGATGGAGGGCACAGGGTGTTGTCCTGGGTTTCTTCTTCATGCTTCTTCTTCCTTCTTCTTCCTGGGTTTGGGTGGCATTTTGTAATTGGGCAGAAAAGTCTGCATTGCAGCTCTGTGGGATCAGTTATTGGGTTAAAAGGGGAAATAATCTAGGTGTCATTTCTTAATTGGATAGTTTAGTCTTAAAAGTCCTTGTACCAAGAGATTGTTAGCCATTTTGTGCCTTCTAATGAAAAGCTGCCAAACTCACAGTAGTGAGACTGTTTACAGCACAGCAAGCAGCCCCCCCTGGGAGAAAGGCATCTGGGTGCCCTCGTCCCCCACCTGCTCCCTGTGGAAACCCAGGGCACTGGGAATATTTCTCTGTCTGCCCTGGGGTGCCCTGATCCCCAGGGGAGCACTGACTTTCACCCTCATTCATGGAGAAAGTTTCCTAGACTTCAAGATAGACTGGAATCCACAAAAGTGTGAAATAGGTTATAGAGAGTAGTGTAGGTGTATCACTTGGTGAGAAATTTAGGGTTTGGGATTTTTAGTATGTTGTGGATGGAAGCAAGATGGAGGGCACAGGGTGTTGTCCTGGGTTTCTTCTTCATGCTTCTTCTTCCTTCTTCTTCCTGGGTTTGGGTGGCATTTTGTAATTGGGCAGAAAAGTCTGCATTGCAGCTCTGTGGGATCAGTTATTGGGTTAAAAGGGGAAATAATCTAGGTGTCATTTCTTAATTGGATAGTTTAGTCTTAAAAGTCCTTGTACCAAGAGATTGTTAGCCATTTTGTGCCTTCTAATGAAAAGCTGCCAAACTCACAGTAGTGAGACTGTTTTACTGATAAGAAATAATAAACACTTGAGTCTGAACATGAATCATGTCTCAAGTGCCCAATCCAGATGCAGAGAAACCCACAACTACTACCCCCACAGCTCCCCACTGCTCCCAGCCTCTTTTCAAGGAGGGACATCAATTTTGATGGCAGCAGGCTGCACTGGAAGCCTTCTTCCAGCTCACAACGGTCAGAGCTTTGGCTCATTGCAATGAGAAAAACGTGCCTGTAGCTTTGTGTCACTATGGTATTTTAGGAAAATCCTTTCACTAGGATTTTCTCCTGAGAAGCTGAGAAGCCTCAGAAAAGAAATGTAAGCAATAACTCTCTGATGGCTGTGGAGATGGTTTACCAATAGGTGCATCTTTGGTTGGTCTCATGTGAATTGTTTTTACTTGATGACCAATCATAGTCCATCTGTGTCGAGGCTCTGAGCAGTCACAGGTTTTTATTATTTATTCCTTTCCCAGCCTGTATTCCTTTCTCTCTACAGTTTAGTATAGTTTTAGTATTACACTTTTAAATATAGTACAATAAATCAGCCTTCTAAGAAATAAGGAGTCAGATTCATCTCTTCCCTCATCCTGGGACCCACGAACACATCGACAGCTTTGCTCTCCCGGGGCTGAGGGAGGCTAAAGTGGAGCAGCAGCACTGCAGGCTCTTCCCTGCAGCTCCCCACGGTTATCAGGAGGGTCTGAGGCTCCTCGGGGAGTCTGTCATCTCCCTCCCTCACGCTTCCTGTGCCCACGGCTGCAGAAGCACATCCTGTTCTCCCCCAGCAGCAGCTCTGGGCTTCTTGGCTGCAGGAAGCTGATTCCCAGCTCTGCTATCACCAACGAGCTGTTTCTCACATTTTTCCCAAGTGAAGGCACCAGCTACAGTCCCCAGCCCTCAGAAAACCACAGCCTGAAGCAGAACACTTGCAGGGTGACTGCAAGTTTCACCCCCTTCCCCATCCCGTTAGCATCAGGGCATGACCCCAGCCCACCCCTGCTTCTCTGAGCTCAGAGTCTGGCCCCATGCTGTGGGAAAGAGTCTGGGTGACTCTTTCACTTCCCAAACACACGCTGCTTTACTTCTCTGCTCCCTGTCTCTTCTTCTCCCTTTTTGGGATCTGCACCCACTCTGCAAACACCTCTGCAGAAGCAGAGGCAGCCAAAGAAAAGCCAAGGAACCCCCTGTGCTCAGCTCCCCCAGCTCCTGGCGTGGGCTCCGTCAGGAGCCTCTGACTCTGCTCCTTGGTCCTGCTCTTCAAAGCTCAGATTCTCCTTCTCCCCTCTCGACCCCACAGGAAACCTCATCCCCAGAACCTCCCGAGCACTCGTTCTTCCTTCTGAGCAGGGAATTTGAGCCTAGCTTTGCTGAGCCAGCGCCTCCACAGCAGGTCAGTCCCCCACCCTTGGGCATCCCTCCACCTCCTCTGCCTGACCCAGTCCCCAAAACCACCGTGTTTCTGCAACGCAGAGGCAGAAACCTCATGCATCCCCTCCCCCCAGCATTTCCTGCCCACCCCAAAACCGGCCCCTCATTCCAGCAGCGAGGACGCTGACCCCACACGCTTCCCAGCACAGCGCCTGCAGCCACCTGATGCGGCAAGGCCAGCTGCGGAGGTGTGCCAGGGCATCCAAGTTTCCCGAGTTTCCGCGTTGGCAGCGCTGTCCCGCTCCCGGCAGTCCCTTCGAGGTGAGGAGACACCTGGCAGCCACCTGGCAGGCGGAGTTTGCAGCCCCGGCGTGGCTCTCCCCATGCACCCCCTTTGTAGGGGTTCACCTGTCCCGGCTGTCCCCCGACATGGCTGAGCACGCAGCCGCCTCCAGGCTGCGGCTCTCGGGGCTGTGCTTCCTCCTGCAAATCCTCATCATCCTCCTCTTCGCGGTTCTGGTGCGGTACAGCCCCGAGGGCAGCCCCGGGCCGTGCCCCCCGCAGCTGAACTGCAGCCGCAGGAGCCAGGACTCGGCTTTCCAGCAGCCCCGTGAGTACCCCCGTGGCCGTGGGGCGCAGAGAGCCCTTCTACTTGAGGGGATGGCACCGGGTGACACCGTTCAGACCTGTCACTGGCTCCAGAGTTAACAGAGAGGGAGCATCGAGCTGCAGGGTTCGGGTGCTGGTGATTCCCAGAGCGGGTAAAGCAGACATGCTGCAAGGATTTCTGAAATGCTTGGACAGAGCCAGCCCCAAAAGAGGGAAATTTGGGTCTGGGACGTGTGTTAGAGCAGTGGAGCTCAGAAGGGATCACTGAGTGCAGTGAAAAACTGGGGATCATCATCCCATGGCTGGTAGGGAGCACAGCAGCTGCTCCTGGCACTTCAGGCTCTGCAGAGCTTCTCACTGACCAACTGGGGTTGCAGGGTTGGGGGATTCACACCGAGCCCCTTCCATGCAGGATTGGAGCTCAGAAGGGATCACTGAGTGCAGTGAAAAACTGGGGATCATCATCCCATGGCTGGTAGGGAGCACAGCAGCTGCTCCTGGCACTTCAGGCTCTGCAGAGCTTCCCACTGACCAGCCAGGTTTGCAGTGCCAGGGGATTCACTGAGCCCCTTCCACGGAGGATTTGGCTCCCTGGGTGCTACCACACGGTCCAACAGGGTCTGCAGCATCCTGCTGCGTGCTGGGCATCACTGCAGAGCTCCTGCCGGGGTAAGGGGCTGCCCCTCGCTTTTCTGAGCCGCAGACAGGGTTGTCAGTGGGACAGGAGCTTCAGAGTGCCCCGGCAGAGAGGGGGGAGCGAGCGGAGCCGCTGGGCAGGGAGCTGGCAGCCGGCAGCCGGCAGGTTTTCCCGGTTTCTCCTGCCCACGTAACCCCACCCAGGCAGTGACTCACGGAGGAGGCCGGGCCACAGCTGTCAGCTGGAGGGGTGCAAAGGGCACTCAGCCCAAGCAAGAATCGAGCCCCCCATCCTCAGGTTTGCCACCAAATGGTACCAGACCGATCCCAATTCTCTGCTCGTCCTTCCTCTCTCGTCCTGTGAACTGGGACACGATGCCTTGGAATGACTGGAATGATGCCTTCAGGGGCAGCAGCGAGGTCCCAGGGGTGCTGACATCTCAGAGCCACTTTCGTGCTGGTCTGGTGGGTGCAGACAGCTCTCGGGCACCCCAGGAGCTTTCCGTGCTGTGGGGTGAATGCCCTGGGATGTCTGCACAGGGCAGCTGCAGATGGGGTGCCCAGGAGCTGTTGCAAAGGGTCCCAGCAGGCAGGGGTGGCTGTACCTGTCCCACCGCAGATCCCCAAGGAAGATCTTCCACCGTGGCCCTAGACTCACATGGAGTGGAGTGAGCCTTCAGCTCCCCAAAGCCTGTTAGAGCAGGGGTGTCTCAGCCCTGGCTGAGTCCCCTCAGGGACCAGCAGGAGGGTGGCTTCCTGCCCTCAGCACCTCCACACCGATCCTTGTGCCTCTCCTCCAGCAGGTTTTCAGGACGTCCACGTCCAAGTGCTCCTCAGCTTTGGGCTCCTGGTGGCGTTCCTCAGCCGCTATGGGCCGGGCAGTGCAGCCATCATCATCCTCATCACAGCCTTCACCATCCAGTGGGCTGTTCTGATCCAGGGCATGCTTTTCTTCTTCCTCAATGGCAAAATTTACGTGGGAGCTCAGAGGTAAGGCAGGAGGGAGCCGCTGCTGCCCAGGCAGCCCAGCCCAGCCCAGCCCTGGCACACTGGCTCCCTCCTCTGTAAAACTCATGGCTCTGCTTTGGAGCAGGATTTTGAAGGCAAGTGGGACGGGGTTGTCTGAGTTCTGCCCTGGCAAGGGCTGTGTGAGCACTGCCAAGGCATTCAGGGGGGCACTCTGGCCTCCACTTGCCTCAAGCCCATCCCTTTGTCACCAGCATCACAAGCTCTGCCTCCTCAGCTTGCAGGAGCAGTGGGCTGCAGGCTCAGCCCCTGATCCCTCCCAGCTCTCCCCAGCGCCTGTGCTCATCCCCGGCAGTGCCAGCTCTAGTCCCACACTTTTCCTCTCCTTCCCAGCATGGTTAGTGCTGATTTCTGCACCGCAGCTGTTTTGATCTCCACTGGAGCTGTTCTAGGCAGGGTAAACCCTGTGCAGATGCTGCTGCTGGCCCTGCTGGAAGTCACCCTGTGCACTCTCAATGAATACATCCTGCTCGGTCTCATGGGGGTGAGTCACCGACGGGGGAGCCACCAGAAAGGGAGTGGCGCTGGCTTTGGGCTCCTCATGTCGAGTTCTGCCTCATCTGGAGAAACAAATCCCTCACCCTCTTGTAGTATTTGCACTAGCTGTGGGGGTACCAGTTGTTGGTTTCTCTGCGTCTGGATTGAAGGCACTTTTGACAGTAGTTCATGTTCAGACTCAGGTGTTTATTGTTTCTTATCAGAGAAACAGTCTCACTACTGTGAGTTTGGCAGCTTTTCATTAGAAGGCACAAAATGGCTAACAATCTCTTGGTACAAGGACTCTTAAGACTAAACTATCCAATTAAGAAATGACACCTAGATTATTTCCCCTTTTAACCCAATAACTGATCCCACAGAGCTGCAATGCAGACTTTTCTGCCCAATTACAAAATGCCACCCAAACCCAGGAAGAAGAAGGAAGAAGAAGCATGAAGAAGAAACCCAGGACAACACCCTGTGCCCTCCATCTTGCTTCCATCCACAACATACTAAAAATCCCAAACCCTAAATTTCTCACCAAGTGATACACCTACATTACTCTCTGTAATCTATTTCCCACTTTAGTGGATTCCAGTCTATCTTGAAGTCTAGGAAACTTTCTCCATGAATGAGGGTGAAAATCAGTGCTCCCCTGGGGATCAGGGCACCCCAGGGCAGACAGAGAAATATTCCCAGTGCCCTGGGTTTCCACATTACCCCAGTCCCTGCAGAAACTTTCCGTATTTTCCATCCTCCCTAGGTGAGCGACAGTGGACGCTCCTTGACCGTCCACACCTTCGGAGCTTATTTTGGCCTGATGGTTTCACGGGTCTTGTACCAGCCCCACCAGGACAAGAGGAAGAGGGAAGAGCAGCAGGATAAGGGGCACCAGACAGATGTCTTTGCTGTGGTTGGTACGGAGCTCGAATCAACAACCTACAGCTGCTGCTGGTGGAAGGGTCGTCACCAATCTGAGGGTAGAGAGGCTGTGGTTTTGACCAGGAGATTGCTGCAAACATCAAGGCCAGATGTCCTCCACCTCCCCAGGGACCTGTCTGGGGCTGCACCACCCTCTTCTAGAAAAACCTTTTCCTTGTGTTCTACCTGAACCTCCCTTGCTGCAAGCTGTGGCCTCGTGCATCTCTTGGCACTCACAAGAAGTATCTGTCCCACGAGGGATCAGCTCCAGAACCAAGACCTGTTCTATTCCCTGCAGGAACCATCTACCTGTGGATCTTCTGGCCCAGCTTCACCTCCACCACCACCACTGTCCACCACAATGCCGAGAACTGGGCAGTGCTCAACACCTACTTCTCACTGGTGTCAAGCACCGTGTCCACCTTCATCCTCTCTCCTGTCCTCTATGAGGAGAGCACCCCAAGGATGGTAGGTCCTCTCCTGGGACAAACCCAAGCTTCACTCCCTTCCCACGTCCTGCCCTGTAGGAATAAGGCTGAACACACCCAGGGCAAAAGGAGAGGCCTGTTAGGCTTCCTTAGGTTCATTAAGAACCAATTTGAGGAAGACAACCCCCTCTCCCAGTCCCATGCTGATGCTCTCCATGGAGCCAGTTCCTCTGACTGTGTCCTGCTCCATCAGGTTCAGATCCAGGATGCCACCCTGGCTGGCGTGGCAGTGATGGGCATGGCTGGGGAGATGCTGGTCACCCCCTTTGGAGCCCTCATCGTGGGGCTTCTGGTTGGCCTGATCTCCCCACTTGGCTTCAGATTCTTCACGGTGAGTCACCTGGGAACAGCCAAGGGCGCTGATCCCAGGCCAGGGCATCTGCAGCACAGCCTCCCTGGAGACCCCAGCCCAACAGCAGCCCTTCCCTGTGCTCTCCCCAGCCCGTTCTACACTCCAGGCTGAAAATCCAGGACACCTGTGGGGTTCACAACACCCACGGGCTGCCTGGGGTGCTGGGGGCCTTGCTGGGGACACTGCTGACGCTGCTGGCCACTGCAGACACTCATGGTCACAGGTGAGAGGAGCCAGAATCGGGGATGTCAGTGCCCTGGTGAGCCAAGCTGGGGCCACCACAACCCCTGAGATCAGGGCTGCTCCACTCACCCTGTTACAGCAGCCTTTCAGAAGGCATTTCCAGAGCCAAACAAAGCTCCAAAAACAAGCAAACTCCCAAAACAAAGAAGCTCCCAAAAGCCTGTTCCTTCTCTGGCATGCAGGCTGGAGCTTGTATTCCCACTGGTGGCCCAGGGCAGCCGGACAATCACTGACCAAGCACTCATCCAGCTCAGTGCCCTGCCCCTCACCCTGCTGTTTGCAACGCTCGGGGGCTTCGTCACGGGTGAGTTTTGCCTCCAGTGCAGTGGGATGGAGGGTGTGAGGGACAGGGGAATTGGTGGATTTGGGGAGAAAAGGGCAAGAGCAGCCCCAAAGCAAAGCATCCCCATCAGGCAGGCCGGGCAGAGCCCAGGGGTGCTCAGCTCTGTGCAAACCCAGCAGAGGTCGGGGTTACCCCCGGGGCCAGGGCTCCCCTTGGGTCTGGGTTTCCCACGTGGGGCCGGGGTTATCCATGGGGCTTTACTCTCCTCTGGCTGAGGATCCCCCGGAGTCCGTGCTCCCCCGGCTCTGTGCTCCCCACCGCGTCCGGGACTCCCCTCGGTGCTGAGGCTTTCCCCATGTCCGTGCTCCTCCCGGGTTTTGGGCTCCTCCCGGTGTGTGGTCCCCCCTGTTCCGTGCTCCCCTCTGTGTCCAGGGCTCCCCTAGGGGTTGAGGTTTTCCCCAGGTCCGTGCTCCCCTCTGTGTCCGGGGTTGAGGCTTTTTCCAGGTCCGTGCTCCTCCCAGTCCCGGCTCCCCCCGGCTCCCCCCGGCTTCCCCCCGGCTCCGCCCGGTCCCGGCTCTCCCCGCTTTCCCCCGGCTCTCCCCGGTCCCGGCTCCCCCCGGCTCCCCCCGGTCCCGGCTCCCCGCCGCCCGCCCGGCGCTGCCGCTAGATGTCAGGGGAAGCCCGGGCAGCGGCCGCCCCGCTCTCAGACGCCCTCGCCCGGCTTTCGGTATCCCCAGGAACCGTCCTGAAAATCAAGGTGCTGAGGTGCTCCCCGGACGCGCAGTACAAGGAGAACACCGTCTTGCGGGAGGTAAAGCTGGGGAATTGTTGGTGAAAAGCGTTTATGGGTCTCAGGGAGCAGCAGGGGTTGGATATTTCCCCCCAGCTCCCTCCTCTTGCAGCAGAATTTAGGGCAGGAGAGCTGCAGTAAATGCCCCTGGCCATGGATTCAGAGAATCCCTGACTCATTTTAGGCTGGAAAAGCCCTCTAAAAGCACCAGGTCCAACCGTTCCGCTGCTGCCAAGGCCACCACTAAACCACGTCCCCAAGGGCCACATCTACAAGTCTGTTAAATCCCTCCAGGGATGGAGACTTCACTGCTCCCCTGGGCAGCCTGTGCCAGTGCTGGACAATTCCAGTGAAAGTATTTCCCCCAATACTCCATCTAAACCTTCCTGGTGCAACTCGAGCCCCCACCCAGCCCCAGTGTGCCCTGATCAGGGCCCATTTCTGCCCCTCTCTTGTCTCTGGTGCAGGTGGCTGAGGAAGGATGTGACCCCAGTGCAAGTGGAAAGGAGGAGCTGGGCATCAGCACCTTGGTGTAATGAATCCCCAGTGAGGTCCTGCACCACCAGTGGTCTGTCATGGCCAGTGCCAGCTGGCTTCTGGCAGCCTGGACCTCCCAGTAGGAGCCAGCTGCTGGTCCCAAACGTTTTGGGAGCAGCTGGGTGTCCACAGGATTTGCAGGGTGAAGAGATGCTGCAGTATCCCTGTGCTTGCTGGGGGAGCAACACGGCTCTTGCTGCCAGGGTCACCTCAGGGTGTCCAGGCTTGGCTCAGCCACTTTCCCTCCCTGCTCCTTGCCTCAGTTTCCCCACAGCTGCTCTCAGGAGGAGGGCAATGGGGAGAGGAGGGATGACTGTGTTGGGGAACGGGCCCAGGAGGCTGAACAGAAAGCAGCAAAGACTTTGTACTGACATTTCTGCACACAGCAAATAAAATATATGGTTGTTTTTTTTTTTTTTTTTTTTTTGTAGCTTCAGGATTTGCCCCTGAATTCTCATATTCTCATGGCACCTGCCCAGCTCTGCTGGCTGTTTCCTTCCGGTGTCATCCAGGGAGGAAGGAAAGCCCCCCAGTTTCCCCTGCACCCCAAACACTGATGCCCATTTGGTTTCATGGATTGTGCCACCCGCCTGAGGATGGTGCAGTCTCTGGAGTGTGGGACAGCACCCAGTGGGAGGAGCAGGGTGACACCGGGGTCCCCAGCACAGGGGTGACCCCTGCCTCCCCCTGACCACTCCTCACCTTGCACCAGGCACATAAATGCCCCCAGCACTCAGCCCTGCTGTGACAGAGATGCTCCTCTGGCCACTGCAGCCCCAGGACTCCCAGCACCCAGAGCCCTGACCCCACATCCCCCTGCAAAGGGGCTGCCACCCCGCCTGGGAGCAGACTGGAACACCCTGGAACGCTCCAGGGAACCCACAGAGAGTCCTGCAGCGACTGGAGCAGAGCCACAGCCCCAGAGGACTCCTAGAGGGGTGATGGTGGATGTGCTGGGGTCCCCGATGGGGGGGACACCTTGGGGTCCCATCTCCCATGAGCCTGGGGTGGCTGCCAGAGACTTTCACACTTCCTGTGCCAGACTGGCACTCAGCATGTGGGATTCCTGCAGGCACAGGTGCTCCCAACTGCCAGCACCATCCCTGAGGAGGGGACCACATCCCCCCGAGGCAGGGGGACAGGGGGTGCAGGGCCAGCACAGCAAAGTTTGGGGTGAATGCTTTGTACCCAACCAGAGTAGCCACAGTGGGACCTTCTTGTTCTGATCTCTGCTGCTGTTGAAGCACATCGGTTTCCTTTATCTGACTGGACAAAAATGCATGAATGAAATTATTAATGAAAAGCATTTGTTTGCAGATGATCATAAAACGTCTCTTAAAACACAGCAATCAGTCAAAACTTCTTGCTTTTATATAAGTCAAACTATCACTTTAAACTTTCCCTACTTATGTTGTCCGTTACAGAAAACTGGTAAAATCAGCACATTAAATGCTTTGGTGTCGCTGAAATTCCATGACGAAACACAGGGAAGTGGGTCACGCGTTTCTGCTGCCACTGCAGGCCCTGAGGAAGGTCTCTGCAGGGACTGCAGCCCCACTCCCGGCTCAGGCGGCAGGGGAGGACACGTCCCTGTCCCCATGTCCGTGTGACATGCTGGAGGGAGGCGCGGGATGAAGGAGGGAGCAGGGGCACGAGGAGTGCTGGGCTCCAGGCATCGCCCCTCGCCCCTCCTCAGCCCTCTCCTCCCCTTTCCCAGGCAGCCCCCTTCTCCTTTTTGATCTCCTCGCAGCACATCTCAAAAGCAACCCACTGCGCCGGGAAGCAAATCCCCTCCAGTGAGATCATTGCGAGACCCTCAGACGTCGGGGTCGGGTGTGAAATGGACCTCCCTCCTCCTCCTCCTCCTCCTCCTCCCCGAGCCCTGCCCCGGCCCCTCTGAAAGGCTGTTATGTTTTGTAATCGGATTAGGGGAGCCCTGCGCCCTCCCCGGGCCGCTCCCCGGCGCTCCCGGCCCGCGGCCGCCGCTCTCCCCGCGCTTGTTTAAGCGAGCGCGGAGCTCTCCGTGCGCCGGGAGCCGGGGCCGCCGAGAGCCTGAAAGGTTTAGTCAGCGAACAAATTGCTTCTCTGTAGGGGCCGTTTTCTTCCCAAGTTGAACATAATGATGGCAGTTTGAGGAACAGATGGTGCGGCTAAGCAGATAATCCCGCCGGCCCCGGGCTCGGCGAGAGCAGCGCCGGCTCTGCCCGCAGCGCCCGCGGCCATCCCGGGACCGGAGGGTCGCGCCGGTGTCGGGGTGACGATGGCACCCCCACCGAGCACAAGGAGCTTGGGCGAGCACCCCGCCTTCACACCTCTTCTGCGCCCGGGGGTGGTTTGGGTGCCAGACTCCGCTGGTGCCTCAGTTTCCCCTCTGCTCCGGCACTTTGCGAGGCAGGGCTCACCTCCGGATCGCAGCCTGACCTGTGGAGATGTAATGTGAGACAGAACAGCTTTCCCTGCACTGGAGCAAAGGACAGCCGAGAATTTACAGCTCATTTTCCTCTCATTTCCCTATTTTGCCCCTCTCTCCAACAGTATTCGAGTTGTGGAAAGAGCTGAAGAAATTCCAGCAGCTCGCAGGGGCTGGGTGTGCACTGTGCCCGTGTCAGGCTCAGGGATGCCGGGATCTACGCGCTGAACGAGTCTTTATTTAAAACACATCCGCGGGAAGAGCCCGAGGCCCCAGGGACACGATGCAGGCAGGGCAAGGCACGGACACGTCTGCGTGGAGCGAGCCCTGCCCGCCTGCCCACGCCAGGCTGGCACCAGAGACCCTTCCCCAGGCCACGGGGCTCTCGCAGCCTGCAGGACACGCTCCAGGCACACTGCACCGCATGCCTGTGTCCGGCGGGTTTGTTTAATTCATGTCCCCCCCGCCTCCAGCCCCGTCCCCTGAGACCCCCGGCTCTGACAGCTCCCCTGCCCTCTCCGTGGCAGCCCAGCTGCCAAGAGACCTGCCTAATTCACCTCTTGCTAATGCAGGAGCTCAGTCAGCTGCTCGAAGGGTGTTTTACAAGTCAAAGCAATAACAACATCCCTCTGCTACAGCTGGGGAAACTAAGGCACACAAAGAGGTGCCCGGGAGTCCATTGGAATTAGGAGCAGGACAAAGCCTGGGCTCCCCCAGCTCCTGGTGTACATGTCCTTACACATCCACAGCCCCCACCGCCTCCCCCCGGCCCGGAGCAGCTGATGCCGTGTGCTGGTTGATAGAAAGCCAGCTAATCATCTTTCCCACCTTCCTGGGAGTGTGAATCGTTATCCCAGCGACACCTGTAAAGCTCCTTGTCAGACAGGGCTGGTGCACACATCCCATAATGGGCACCATATGGGAGAGGGAGGGCTGGGGAGGGGAGCAGGGGCCTGGCCACCCCCACACTGAACAAAGAGCAGTGCCCACGGCCTCCCAGTACAGACCAGTATCAGCAGCACTGGTTTGAGAGGTCAGCAGCAAGGAGAGCCCAGGCAAAGGTGGCAGAGGAGGAAGAGGCACCACTCGTGGCACTGAACGCCTCAATAACTCCCCAGCAGCCCTGCCCTTTGGAAAAGGACCTGCAAAAGTGACAGGTGAAGGTTAAAGGCAGGAGAGCCATGGAGCCCTGGCACCCAAATCCTCCCAAGCACAGCCACCATGCCCTGGAGCCACTGCTCATGCCAGCCTTGCAGTGGCACGGCACGTGTAGGAAACCCTCCCACAGGTTAGGGGTGACAGGGAGGACACGATGGGAATTAGAGACAGTTCCCTGGGCTTGGACTGATCCAGAGCCCCCCAGGCTTCCTCCCTGACCCGAAACTCTGGGGGCAGAGCTCAGTCCCCACTGCCACTGCAATTACAGAGCCACGTTTCCAGGCCCCCATTCATTGCCAGAGGCATAATGAGCCCCCAGGCCCCATCAGGAGGGCAAAGCAATTAAAATTGCTGCTGCGTGGGTGGCTCTGGTGTGGGCTGCTGCCAGTGCCCGTTTTGGGGCAAGTGGGCACCGCCAGGCTGGGCAGGGCCTCAGATTGCTGCATGTCCCTGGGGGTGAACAATCGACTCGTTCTTCCCCGGGTTCAAAGAATAATAAAATAAAAATAAAGAGGGAATAAAGGCCCCAGTAAAGCTGGGAGTCAAGTTTATTTACAAACTGAGTATGAAGTGAAGGGCCTGGAACAAAGGTGTTATGTAAGGGACAGTCACTAAGGGGCTCTTTACCCACACTAATTGCCACTTGCTCCATGATATCCATTTACCTCGCAGCTGAAATGGCCTCCTCAGGCTCGTGGGTTCAAGCAGTGCTTGTTTGCAACACTGCCCAGTGCAATTAGTGCACCAGCACAGGGGCTGCTGCTGTCCCACCACCCAAACCCACCGGGAAGCCCCACACCTCCCCAAACTTGGGAGCATGCCCACGGTGGGTGGATGTGGCTTGGCAGGGAGAGGCGCTGCCTTGTGTGGGACTTTGGGGTTGTGTAACAGGGAGGGACAACGGGGCTTAGTTCTGCAGGAGGGACCTTGAGGTCATCCCAACCCAGGCTGGGTGGTGAGGGGTAGAAAATCGTCGTGGGATTCTTGTGGAGAATGATGGCCCTGAAAGGAGAACAAGGTCTGGAGACGATGAGCAGAACCTGCTGTTTGTGGTGGTGGTTCCCAGGGGTCCAGCTGGAAACTGCCCTCAGGTGCAAAAGCCCCAAAGGCAGAAAGCAGAATAAAAACCACCATGGGGAGAAGAAAACTCACACCATGGGCTGCTGTGAGTGCTGCAGGGCCTTCCTGCAGTGTGTGACCTTCCTGCTCCCATCCCTGCCCTCACCCCTGGCATGGCCAGGGGCACAGGGACCACAGAGAGACCCGTAGCTCTGCTCCAGCCAAACTCAGGAAAAGGGGAAAGATGAGGTGGCAGCACCCCCAGGAGCCAAGAGGTCAATTTTATTGACAAACTGCCTCTTGAATGGAGCAGGGGGAACAATGCTGGCCTCAGCCCGGGTCACTCGGGGCTGTGTAAAGCAAGGGGCCGGCTCCAGTGGCCCCGGGAGAGCCCTCCAGGCGAGTGGCCTTTACCAACGTGTTTGCATAACCTCTGACCCCTTCTTTTGGGGTTTAATTGAAATCCCAGCTTGGTGACAAATTGGCATGACCAGCAGGCTGGAGGCTGAGAGGGTGAGCGTGGAAGCGATGCTGGAAATTCCCCTTGCTGCTCTGGCAGTGTCCGACCTGCTGCCCCTTCTGTCCTGCCATGGGACACCTCCAAAGCCCAAGGGGTGTTTTAATCACACCCTGCTCCTTCATCTGCTCCCATGTCACTGCCCAAAGGCCACCACAATGGGCTTGGGACAGGCAACTGCCCGAGTGCACCAGCAGCTCTGTCTCAGGGCAGGCAGGAGCAGGCAGGCACTGTCTGAGGAGTGTGAGCCTCTTCAGAAACGCTCTGGACTGAAGCCTCCTTGGACTGGAGTGCTCTGATGCTTTGTTAATCACAGAGCTCGTTAGGCTGAGGCATTTGCAGTTTGCACCCTGGCAAACCCCCACCGGGGACCCCTCTCCCTCCCTGTCCAAAGGGAGAGGTCACAGCCCTTCTCCAGTCTTGTCTTGAAGTAAAAATGGCTTTTTAGAGCCAAAGGGAGAAATGAGCTTCTGAAGAAACAAATGTAACTGAAGTCCCAGCGCAGTTCCCACTGACTGGAGATCAAAAATTGACATGGAGCCAAATGGAGCTGAAGTCATCCTCTCTCAGAAGTTCCTGGGAGAGAGGTGAGAAATGACAGAATTCCCTGTGATGGCAGAAATCTAATTTTCTGCAGAAACCAGACAAAAAAACAAAGAGAAAAAGCCCCAAACCAGACTCCTCTCCATCCCCATTCCTTTTGCAGAGCATTTGCAGCACCCCAGCTGCTCCGTGCAGCACATGGGTGATGCAGAGCTGTGCTACAGGGAGGTCCCAGTGCACCTGAGAGGGATGTCCAGGTGGGTTTCCCTGCTGGCTAAAGGGACTCCACAGAGTTACAGCAGAACCCTCCAAAGCACAAATATTTCCCCTCCACTTTTCTTCCTGTCGCAGAACACCAGAAACTGGGATTAGACTGCAGAATTTTCCTGCCCACAGGTAAAGATTTAATATTCCACTTTGTGTAGATCATGCAATATGAATCCCAGCTGCCCTTTAACAGGGTTGTAGTAACGTCTGGTATCGTGTGCAACCACACCCCTGAAGTGCAAATGGCACAAGTGAGGCTTGAACAAGTGAGGATTGAACAATTCCCACTAAATCCCTGCGATTTCCACGCGCAGGCCCGTGGATCACTGAGGTTCCTGCCTGTGGTTCTGCTGGCCCTGCCCTGCAGGATTTCACTGGTCCTGGAGGAACACCCCACACTTTGGAGCAACAGTCACACATTTTGCAGTAGCAGCACAAGACTTTCCCTCAGGAGCGTGTCTGTACATCCAATTCACATTGAAGCACCTTAAAAACAGAGCAGTCCCACATTGAGGCAAAACCCAAAAATATCTCCATTCCCACCTGCTTTACTGTCTGCACCTCATTTGCAAATCATTTACAGGGATTTTTACATATCCTAAAATACTTCTAATTGCAGGTTTCGTGTCTGTCATCCGTCACTGATTAATACATTTCGTTGCTATTATTGTTATTATTACTATTAACCGTGCATCCATCCAATTCACAAATCAAAGTCTGTTGCCCAGGATGGAGCCACAAGGATCAGATTTGTTTCTAGGAGAGAGGTGATGAGACCCATAAGAGCAGCCCCTTGCCCTCGTGGATCTCAAACTGCTTTGCAAGGAGCAGTAGGTCACCACTTTGCAGAAGATGTACGAGGTGGGGTGTAAATCAGCCCTAATTCCTCCAATGAACTGGTGGGGATACTGGATACTGGGGATACTGGGGATACTGGTGGGAACGGGACAATTTCATCCCTTCACCCTCCCACCTCCCCGTGCCACCTCGCAGTTTGCCACGTTCCAAGGCAGACAAACCAGTTGTAATTTTGTTTTGTTAACCTCCTTCTCTCCCAGCCCCACACACCGCTGGGAATAAATAAACTGGGATGATTTTATCCCCCCCTGTTTCTGCCCCCTCCTCCCAGGACAGCCTCACGCTCTGCTGGCTGTCACTTAGCCACCTTCCCCTGTGCCCCGTGGGTCACTGTTCCCCCACACAAACTTCGGTTTCCACCAGTTGAAGATCTTAGGGGCTTCTTGCACAAAACCCTTTGAGGTATTTCATGCGAGGCTTGAAAAGGCTCCTGCTTCCTCTGGGGGGCATTATCATGACAACCGCCTTTAATTCAGCGCAGATCCCGGCTCCCAGCTGGATCCTCAGCCACGCCAAGTCCCCCCGACACCCTTCGGCTGCCTCAGAGAGGCCAAAGGAGCGCACGGGTCCCAGGATCACGGGGAGCTGGCCCATCCCCATTTCCCAGTCCCCATCCTCATATATATTCCCTTCCAGTCGCCCCGCACTTTTTCTCTGCGTGTTCTTCTTTTGCGAGCGCTGCCCTCCTCTTCCCCACTCCCACCGGGCGCTTCCCTCCTCCCCGCGGTCCCTCCTCTGTCCCCAGCATCCCCTTTTCTCTCGGCTCTCTATAAACAAAGCGCCTCAGTGTCTGCGGGAAGAAAAGTTGCATTATGCAAATGGGAAAAAGCGAACGGGAGATTTCTCACTCCGAGAACCCCCATTCCGGGCCTGCACCTCGGTTTCCATGGCATGGCCAAAGCCTGCTGGAAGCTGGTTTGCATACGGATGAGAGAGGAGATGAAATCAGCACGAAAGCCCATCGCTGACAGAACACCATTGTTTCGCCTGTCTGATTTGGAGGCTAATAAAACGCCATTAAAAAAAAGAAAGAAAGAGGAAAAAAACCCTGCCGCTTTCATCCTGGCTCTGGTCAGGGACGGGGAGGGGGCGTTAAATATGATGACGGAAGATCATTGCACTATCAGACTTGGGGTGAAGGTGCTCTGGCACCGGGGAAGGAAATTCCCAGGATGCACTGCCCCTGCAAGCCGGAGCGATGCCGACAGGAGATGGTGCTGTGGGCAGAGCGCTGGGCTGGGAGAGGCTGCCAAGGCAAACCCAGCTTTGCTCCTCTCCAGGAGACACAGGAGCATTAAAACACCTCAGCTGCAGCCACGGACCTGCCCATCCCACGGCACATCTCGGGGAGTCCATCCATCCATCCATCCATCCATCCATCCATCCATCCATCCATCCATCCATCCACTCGTGCCATGTGCAGGGCAGACATTGAGCAGGATCACGGGCTGGGATCGGGCTGTCCCAGGTCACAGGCTTTCAGGGTGGAATGAATTAAAAACTGTGAATAAAAGGCTGGGGTGGGGAGAAGGTCAGGGAGCTGCTCAGTGCTTCCATGCTCCTTCACCACACAAACCATGACTCTGCTGGAGGAGAGGGAAGAGACAACACAGAACAGCAGCACACATGGGTGCCCCATCCTAACGGCCTCCTTTGGCTGTTCCTGGTGCTCCAGCACATCCCAGCACCTTTCCCAGGGCTCTGAGGAGTGAGCTGGATGGAGCAGGAGCATGGCCACTGCCTCTTGGCCCTCGGTAGCTCTCCTGCCCTGGGCCTTGCCATGGCCACCCAGTCCCTTCCCCGCTGCCAGCAGGGCATTGTGTGCAGTGTGTGCCTTCCACAGCAGCATGATTGGCCTTGAAAGGGCTGATTTGCTTTCCCCGGTCCATTGAAACGCCGGAGACCAAAGCCTGTTCCCTCCAGGCGCTCGGAAACCTGGCACCCTTTCCACTTCGCTTCCCTGTGCCCCCCAGCCCAGGGGCTCCTGCTGAGATTTTGCTGTCAACAGAGTTTTGTTCCCTTTCTAGGGCGGCGCAGAAGGGACACAAGGACCTTGAAAATGGCAGCTTCTTTGACACAGCTATTCTCCTCCGACCCCCCTGGCTGAATAAAAAACTCACAAAAATGGAGTTTACTGTATTTCCTCCTTAGGGGGAAAACACCGCATCTTGGTCCTAATTAATTTACCTAATTAACAAAGCAAAGACCTCTTTCTGTACTGGCCCGGACAGAGGAAATAACAGGAATAAAAAAATATTCAGGCAACCCTCAGCACCGACTGTAAAAGGGACATCGCGGGATGAACTGTGCCACCCTGATCATTTAAACCTCAGAGAAAGCCTCTGCAGGAGAATGGCCTCCACCTCCCCTCTGTTTGGGGCCAAATCACACCAGAATCCTGACACTGGGCAGGAGGTGCAGTGCATGTCCTGGGGGAATTCACTGCTCAGGGGATGGAGCAGGGGGGAGCCAAGGAACAGATCCTGTGCGGGAGGGGAGCAAGGAGGATGCCCATGAGCAGGGCACAGTTCAGGAGGGGAGCAAGGAGGATGCCCATGAGCATTGCACAATTCAGGAGGGGAGCAAGGAGGATGCCCATGAGCAGGGCACAGTTCAGGAGGGGAGCAAGGAGGATGCCCATGAGCAGGGCACAGTTCAGGAGGGGAGCAAGGAGGATGCCCATGAGCAGGGCACAGTTCAGGAAGGGAGCAAGGAGGATGCCCATGAGCAGGGCACAATTCAAGCTGCTGGGCTGACCCTCTGCTGCCTTTACCAGAAGCTCTGTGCCCACCTGCCTGGGCCAGCTCCATGTTTAGTCCCTGAATTTTCCCAGGGCTTGCCCATCTCCTGAGCAGCCACTGCTCCTGCCTAGGAAAGCCCTGCTCTGCTATTTTGTTCTTTTCCCTGCCAGATGCCAGCTCTCTTCAGCCTCTTTCTTCTCCCCACGCTTTGCTTTGCCGCATAGTTCCGGAAATCAGAAACAAAAGAAGAGGAAAGAAAATAGGCTGGATCTGGGGGGGAGGAGGGGGAGTTTCCCTTCCGTTAAGCTTTTCCAGCTCTCCCTGCATCCCAATATGAGGCACTATATGGCACCTCACATGACGAGCGCTCGCACCCACGTGCGTGGCCACGTGATGAGATGCCCGGTTATGCCAAGCTGCTGAATGGAGGCAAGAGCGAAGAGGCTGGGTTTGAGCCCAACCTCTTTGGCAAGAGAAACAGGAGGATGCAGGAGAAGCTTCTCTCTGCTCTCGCTCTGCAGCCCGAAGCTGCACGGCTGAAACACGCGGGCTGGAGGGAAAACGTTCCCAGGTTTTGTGGCTGAGTTGAAGCAGTGAGAGCTGGGCTTTCAGGGCAGGATGTTGGCTCAGTCCCACTGTGGTTATTGGGGCCCTACAGATCAGATTCTGGCAGCCAAAACTTCCTAGGCACTGTGAACTGCAGAGCCTGAGTCACTCATCTGCCTCCGCATCTTCGTGTAACCCCCGCTTCCAATAGGGCTGGCAGCATGGCTTTGGGTGTCCACATCATCTGAACAGTTTGATTCACAGATATTTTTGGTTTATAAGGGGAAATCCCCCATCCGTCCCAGGCTTCGTATTCATTCACTGAAATGGCCAGCAATCATCCTAGAATTTGCTTTCCACAACAAATAAATCCCCAGCTCGGTGTGTGTTCCCATTTGGCAGTGTCAGCTCCCACTCCGAGCATGCTGCATTTCCCAGCTCCCCTCACTTCTGACAGCACTGAATTTCAATGCCACTGTGAGCAGCTCCCACCCTCAGGAGCCCCATCAGGATTCTCCACAAGGGAGGCAGGATGGGCAGGACCCTTTGTGCATCCCGATGGACAAGAGGGAAGGTGTTTGCAGCACGGGCTCTGCTCAGTTTTGCAGGGAGGGTCAGAGTGTGCCCCAGCGCCTGGAATGGTGCTGGGGCTGCTCAAAGCTGCGTGGGGCAGGGGCTGCTTGGCTCCAGCCACCAGCAGAGCTGCAAAGAGGTGAGAAAATGGGCCATGGAGCCACGCCAGGAAGGGACACAGTGAGAGCCCCAGCACTGCCCTGGCACTGGGGCACCTCCCAGGCTCGCTGCTGGAGGGACAGCGGGGCCAGCACTGCATCCACACCCGGCTCCCAAAGCAAAGCCCAGCACGGCCTCAGTGGGACACAGAGCTGCCCAAACCAGTGCACAGCACCAGCTCTGCCAAAACAACCACTGCCACAGCCCAACCCTCCTGTTGTATCGGGCAGGAGAGACCTCAGACCACTTCACCTGCCTCTGGAGCAGGGAGATGCTCCCACCATCAGAAACCTGCTATTAGTGGCAGGTGCTCTGTCCACCCCATTTCCAGCTGCCGCCAGACTTCCAGTAATTCTCAGTGACCTCATTTTCACTTCATTTTGTAAATCATTTTTGGGTTGTTGTTTTTCATTTTACTCAGTTTTTAATTTGTTGTTGTTTCCCTCTGAGCTGGAGTTTGTCATTTAATCAACTTAGACCCAGATATCCTGGAGGGTGTTTGGGGAAGGGGGGTGGGGGGGGGAGAATGAAAACGCTAATGTCACATCACCTCCCTAAAATGAGTTTTAATTGTAATCCTTTAATCCCTCTCAGATGGCCCTCTCTTCACTGATGTTTTTCATAATTATTCCTTGCCATTTTCCCATCGGTCTAAGG
Source organism: Montifringilla adamsi (assembly GCA_017590115.1). NCBI lineage: Eukaryota > Metazoa > Chordata > Aves > Passeriformes > Passeridae > Montifringilla > Montifringilla adamsi. The sequence goes on from JAGGNK010003447.1 coordinate 573,471, forward strand.
AGTGTCTTCAAGAGGGAGGGGGTGGAGAAAAGGCCCTTTTATAAAATAATAATAATGGGCCAAATTAAGACACAAAGAGGGAAATAACAAGGGGGCAAGGGCTGCAGAGACAGAATGGGGATTATTAATGCCTCCCCCCTCAGAAATTTCAGTGATGGTGCTCTCAGCCACCCCAATCAGTGGGCAATTGAGGCTTGTTTGCTCGAGTGGCTGCATCCTCCTACAATGACCCACATTTAGCCAAGTGGCTGCATTGACAGAGTACCAGGTGCGCAGGATTGGGAAAGCGCCTTGAGGCAGCGTCTCGCCAGCCCAGCGCCGAGGGTCTGCACAGGGCTGCCCACCTCTGGGCCAGTGCCCACCTGCCCGAGGGTAGGGTCAGTGGGAACTTCCCCTGCAGAGCTGGTGAGCTCCCAGGGCCCTCTGCCACTCTGGAGGGCGTTGAAGGGCATCGTTCCCACTGCCGCTGCCAGTTCTCAGCCCCACCACCCTCTGAGGCCAGTTGTAACTCGTCCCTGGGTCTCACCCAGATGGAGTCTGAAGGATGCTGAAGAGGGAAGGCTCTGACTTCTCCAGCAGCAGCACAGAGGTTGTGCCTGGGTTGGGGAGGAGGGTTCATTTCACTCAGAAAGGGTTTTCAGAATGGTCACAGTCCTGCCACCGAGCCCTCCATGTGTGGCACTCACATTCTCTGAACAGAGAGAAACATAATTCTCTCTCTCAGGTTTTTTTCCTAAAGAAGCACAGAGATCAAAACAATTCTTATCTCATTTGCTACTCCTGTGCTTGTGCCCATGTAGAATGTATTCTAGAGACTGTTTACTCAAGGTGACCAATTGGACCCACGTGTACAAGTCAAAACTCTCAAGCAGACAGTCACGAGTTTTGAGTAGTTAATTAGAAGTACAATGTAATATAGATATAGTATAATGTAATGTAATAGAATATAGTTTTAATAAAGCAAATGTTCAGCATTCTAAAGCCTTGGAGTCAGATGCCAATCATTCCCAGAGCTGGGGTTGCCTGATTTTACAATATCCATGCCATCTCAGCCCTCAGTGCTCTTGCCTGCACCCGCCAGCAGCCACTCCAGTCCCCCTGCAAAGCTGAGCCAGCAGGAGACCAAAGCAAACCGTGTCCCTGGCCAGAGGCTCTGAGCAGCACCCACCCCCACACAGGATTTCAGGGTCTCTGCTGCTCTGGAATGCCAGACCCACCACAGCCATGTCCAGGCCAGCCTCTCCCTCTGCAGTGCCAGTGCTGGGAACATCACCCAAAACCTCTTGAAGGGGCCATAAGCCCAGTAAAGGTTCACTGGTTGCTCCTGAGCCCTTTGGGAAGCTAATCAGAACCAAGTGTCCAGGTTAATGTGGCACTCAAATCTCTAAGAACACAGAGGTGTTGATTCAGGGGAGTTAAAGGGTGTGGCCCCAGGAGCACCAGCAGGAGTTGGGATGCCATAGAATTCGGGTCCCTAACACAAACTGCAGAGCTTTCATTCCAGAGCTGCTCTGGGGAAGCAGCCGGCGAAAGGGGAGCGTTTACAGACCACTGAACTCGTGTTTAATCTGGGAAACCTCTTGTACAGGTCTGACAGGGGTTAATCCACCCCTAACGTCTCTTTCACCCTCTCTCCTCCTCCCCAGCCATAAAGCTCAGCAATCCTTGCTAATCATCCCATTACTTCAATGAGCTTGACCCAAAAGGCACCAGCAATGCCTCAGCTCCCCATTCCAGCTTTCTCCCTGCAGCCCCCTGCCCCATCCCACCCTGGCCAGGATATTCCAGCTTTCTCCTGCAGCCCCCTGCCCCATCCCACCCTGGCCAGGACATTCCAGCTTTCTCCTGCAGCCCCCTGCCCCATCCCACGCTGGCCAGGACAGTCCAGCTTTCTCCCTGCAGCCCCCTGCCCCATCCCACGCTGGTCAGGACAGTCCAGCTTTCTCCCTGCAGCCCCCTGCCCCATCCCACCCTGGCCAGGACGCAGGGATCCGACTGAAAGTGCGGGGTGACCCTCAGGGACAGCAGGTCCTGGCCGCAGTGACCTCGGAGGGCAAGTGATTCTTGCAGGAACAAAGAGCCCCTGTGTGCCAACAGGCCAGAGTTTGTTTGCAATTAACTCTGGACAAACCAAACAGAGCAAGTTGATGAGCACAGAGGTTGGGAGAGGCTCAGGGTTTATGGACTCCCGGCTCCCAGGGAAGGGGGAGCAGCAGCCCCTGAGCTGCACAAGCAGAGATGAAGAGAGCCCTGCACACAAAGCAGGGTAGGAAGGGGAGCAGAACCAGAATTCCAGCAGGATTTGGTTGACAAATAGTGTCAGGCACCAGGAGCATTTGGGGGAAGAGCTGGAAGAAAAGGATATCTTTAATTATTTGAGTGTCAGAGGAGGAAGCACCTCATGGCTGAAGGGGATGAGATGGTCAGTGGGAGCTTCCCCTCCACTCTGGAGAAGGCTGGAGGGCCACTGGAGGTTGGCTGGACATGAGTGTCTCTCCTGCAGCCTGACTCAGGATTAGGAATGGGAAATGTGGAAAAACCCTGGTTCTGCCACAATCTGGGCACAGAGCATGGCACAGAGGGATTGTTTTACCTCTCGGCCTGCCTGGCACTGGTAGGATCCAAATCCCATCCAGGCAGGGAAAAAAAGAGGAGCTCAGCATCACAAAAGGTCCCCTTCCTCCCCAACACGTCTCCCTCAAATGACATCTTTTCCTCCTAACAAACAGGGAAGGAAAAAAAAATTTAAATTGCTGAGTGGAATTCCTCAAGAGTTCCCATGCAGGAGCAACAAAGTGTTTGGGTTTGAATTGCACTGAAACATGACAATTACATGCAGAATTTTCAATTATTTGTGCAGTACAGTGTCACTGGAGAGGCAACAGAGAGTAGCAGTTTACTGAAAGTAAAGTACTAAGGTACTTTATGGTATGTTATGTTACCAGTCCTCAATAAACACATTGGAATATCATTAATGGGGTTGTTCTGCTGCTGATAGGGAAATATTCCCCTAAAATACATCAATTTCAACAAAAGTGTGCTTTCCTGTTGACGTATCACCAACGATATGAACACATCCTTTCCCGTCAGCCCTGAGCTGCTCCCAGGCACAAATGAGCTCCACTGGGCTGCCCCAAAAATGACCACAAACCCACTTTCCCCCCTTCTCTCACACAAATTTCATGCTCTAGCTGCAGCTCTGTCCATCCCCTGCAGCACCCTTTCTTCAGGTGACACTTTTGGACAAAGCCACAACACCAGTGACTCCAATCCCCAGCCTCAAATATTTTCGTTAAAAATGTTCCTTCCTTCAGGAGAAATGCCCTTTTAAACTCATGACAACAAGATATATCCATGGAAGAAAACCAGAGAAAGAGGGAAGGCTGGAGAAAACAACCCCAGACCTTAGCTTCTTTTTGAAGTGATTTTTAATTTTTTTTTTAACACCCATTTCCTGGCTATTTGGGAAATTTGGAACTGCGGGTTCAGCTGCAACGATGCCACGTCCCTGAGCACCGCTCCCCCTTTTCCCAGCCCCTTTGCAGCCCCCCAAATCCTGACCCTTTCTCCCAGCCCTGCTCATTGTCCTTGGCGTGGAGGTTGGCACCGAGGCGTGGGAAGCAAACCAGCAGCTGTGGGCTCTGCCAGGCCCCTGCACCCCGAACCCGGTGCCATCCCCACCCCAGGGGCAGCTGGGGATCCTCAGGGAAGAACTGGAGCGAGGGTGGATAAAAAGAGGAGCGGGGAAAAGGAAAAGAAAGGGAAAACAGCCCCCTTTAAAATAAAGAGGAGGAGGAGAGAGCAAAGGGGGGGGGGGTGTGTGTGTAAAAATCGTTAGCACTAATTATCAGGCACAGGGACAAACGATTAATTTGCAAGTCAATTAGTCTCAGATAGGTTCACGTTTCCTGTTCTCAGCCACTGAGGGGGAAAGAAAGAGGGAGACACAACTGCGGCCTTAATCCTCCTCAGAGGCGGCCATGGCGGGGCTGCCTGCCTGTGCCAAGGCGGAGGGAGGGGGGTACAGCTGGCACGGCCATGGCAAGGGGCGGCCGTGGCCAGGGCCGTTATGTGCCAGTCATTGTGCCCTCGGAGCGGCCCTGGCACCGCGCCGGGCCCTTCCCCGCCAGCCCCGGCCGCCATTTGGGAGCCCTGACGCCATTTTGTTGATGCCCAGGGAGAGCGGCCGCTGCGGTGGATTTTCCACACTTGGGGTGCTCCTGCCTTCCTCCATCCCTCACGGGGGGTGCTCCTGCCTCCCTCCATCCCTCGCTGCCCTTGCAGCTGCGGGCACCATTGATGGCACAGTGGTTGAGGATGTGAAGCGACCTGGCCGGGCCTGCTCCGGCCTGGGGTTGTGGCAGCGCTGTGGGGACAGGCAGAGCTCTTCTCATCAGTGCCAGGAGGGCACCAGCCATCCCTCCGTGTGTGCCCAGCACTGCCAGTGCCCAAAGCAAAGGGGTTTAGCCCAAAGTTGCCCTCTGAGCTGCAGCAAACATCCCTCGGGCTCGGGGCGGGCAGGAGTTGGGGGGAAGAGCCAGGGGTGCTCAGGGTGTCCCCACGCCAAGCCCGAGTTGTGGTTGTGTGGCACCCGGCGTCACTAATTGTAGCAGATCTCACAAAACCAGATCAAACAGTAAAATGAACATTTCCCAGGGATGGCTTGAGGAGCCAATCAAAACCTCACCCATTCCTGAGAAACACGGGTGTAAAACTGAAAAAAAAAAAAAAAAAACCCAGCTCAAAGGATGGGTAAAAGCAACAGGGCAAGGAAGCTCCTGGCTCCGTTCTGCAGGACAGACAGCACCCACAGACACATGGACGTGCTGATGAACGGGCCCCTGCACCTGTCCCAGCCCAACCACCCTGCAGCTCCATGCCAGCCCCTCGGGGGGGTTGGCGTGGCAGTGCCCCCCGCGCGTGGGAGCGGCCGCGGCGCCGTCTGAACGCGCCCCGCGTTCCCCACGCTCTGCCCTGCTCTGCGCAGGGAGATTTGTGTGCCTGTGGACACAACATGTCTGGGACCTGACAAAAGGCATCTGATTGACACAGAAAAGGGGGCTGACAAAAGGCCGAGCGGGGCTGCAGAGCCCTGCACAATGCTGGGCGCCGGTACCACGCGCAAGGGTGGGCACAGGGTGGCTTTTAAGGACACCTCTGCCTTCCACGTTCAAAAAAATGAAATAAATACGTTAAGAATCTTTCAGCTTTGCTGATGTGCAGAGTGGGAGGTTTGTAAGACCATCCCCAGCGGTGCCAGGGACGGGGGGAGCCCGCTGTGCCAGGTGAAACGCACACCCAGAGACAACTGCAGGGCACCATCCTTTGCCCAAAGCATGCTGCAGCTTTTCTAGCTCTTCCACGGGGTAAAATCCAAAAAAACTGAAGCATCAGGAGAGGTCTGAATGGTTAAAATGCCTCTGGATCTAAAGAAGCCAAGCTCCTCTCTGGAGGGGCTGCAGCCCCCAGCCCGCTGCCGTGCCCTGCCAGGGCCACCCGTCCCCTCCAAAGTCATCTGTCCCTTCCAAAGGCCTCCAGTGCACTGGGTAGTGATAAAAAACCTTGATTTTTTTGTTGTTGTTTTTGGCAGCTTGCACCTGGAGCAAGGACCCAGATGAATCCCTGGGAATACTTGCATTTTTTCTAAGAAAATTTCTCAAAACTTTTTGAGTTTTGTTTTTTTTTTTTAATTTTTTTCCCTTTTTCTTAATGAGAGACAAAAATTTTGACACTTATGGCTCCGCTGCTGGAGTGGCTTTGCTGCACAAGCTGCTGAGCAAGGACAGTGAAAGACACTATATATCTTTAAAAAGTAAAAACTTCCCACACTTTTTATTCTTTTGCTTTAATTGCAGTATGAAAATTTCAACCAGCTTCAGAACGGATTAATGTTTGGAACAGAGAATTTCAAGGATTTTTTTGCAATTAAAACTGGGTCTGGGCAGGACTGACACATGTTTAAAAACTTTTGTTCAACCACACACCTGAGATCTCCTGTTTCTGTGTATGCATGGAATAAGTTCCAAAACACAAACTCAATTTTTGGGTCAATTTTTTTTTTTTACTTTTTTTTTGTTTTTTTAAACTTTTTTATTTTTCCAAGAGAAAAAATGTGAACACTAAGAAAAATGTTTAGCTCACAATAAAGAATCAATCCAAATTCCTAAGAAGAATAGGAAATACCCTGGGATGATGCTACACAAAGGAGCTAAATTGGTTCCCACCAGCTCAGCACCCTGTAAAAGCCTTGTTAATTTTTTTTTTTATGTGTATATTTAAAATTGTAATTTCAAGTATGATATTTTATCAAAATAATTTCTAATTAAACTTGGAAATTTTAATGCACTCAAACATTTTTCAAATACTGTTCATTCTATAAATGAACAAACATTAGTGGCAGGAATAATAAAGTGGCTAAAACCCCTAATTTTTTTTTAACTTCTGGGGGCAAACGATCACTGCCATTTATGCTCCCAGCGAAAAATTGGGGTTTTTTCGTTTGCTAAATTACGAGGCAAAGTGGGAGAATTACATTTAGTAACTGGCTTTAAACGGGATCCTGCTTGACCCGACAAATCCCGGGTAACAAGACGGCTTTGTCTGAGCGTGTGGCAGGGGAGATTTCACATTTCCTCCGGCACAGAGCTAGGAACAGCCCCAAAACCACCCGAAATTCCCCCAAACTTTCCCTTTTGCCTTTTAGGGGAGATAATTCCACTTCAACGATTTTTAGTGGGAAAAAAAAATAATAAAATACGGGTTTGATCAATTTAAAGAGGTTTTTTTTTTTTTGGTCTATTTGACGGGATGGAAAATTGAGAGGAGAAAAGGCAGAAAACGAAGCTGAAGTTAGGCTGGGAAGGGTGGGGGCGTGGGAAAGTTCCCGAAACCTCCAAATTCTCCCCAGTCCTTCCCAGCGCCGGGGAGCGAATCCCACCCGGGACGGTGCGGGGAGGCTCCTTCGTGGGAAATAAATGTCAAAAATTAAATAAAATAAAGAGAGAAAAAGAGAAAGAGAAAAGCGAATGAATATTTTAAAAGGAGGGACCGCGGGTCGGGCTCCGCGCTTTGAGTCCAGCGCGGCACTCCCTTCTAAAAATGTCCCTTTTGAGCAGATTTTGGGTTTAACCCGGGATAAAACAACTCCTCTCCTCGAGTTCAACGCGGAGCTTTTCGCTGCCGGCAGAACCCTGTTTGCAAATGAATTATTTGAGTTGTTGCGAGCCGGCTGCACCCCCGCACCCCCGTTCCCGGCTCATCCCCCCCATTCCCGTCTCATCCCCCTCATTCCCGTCTCATCCCCCCCATTCCCATCTCATCCCCCCCCCCATTCCCGGCTCTGCTCCCTTCGGGACCCCCCAGCAGCCGCGGAGGTGGCACCGAAAGAGGGACGAGCAGACAACTTTTGTGTCCTTTGTTATTTTTATTTGTTGCCTCTGCCTCGCTCATAGTCTGGGGTTACTCCGATCAGCTGCGTATCAACTAATTTAATTTTAAAAAGCTTGTTTTATAATCTGATTTGGGAGGGGGAAATCTCCATTTATGATTTTTTTTCCCCCCTGCCTGCTGGACGCTATCATTATTCTTGCATTTTCTAATGAAAATCAAGATTACAAATTAATTGAATTGCTTCTCCCCCCCTCCCCGGCCACCCTTTTCAGTCTGTCGTCTCTGGTAAATTTGGGGCTAATCGTAAATAAATTACAAATATCCACGGCGAGGATGGAGGGTGGTTTTTGGTTGGGTTTGGTCGGAGCAAAGCCGGGGACGGGGCTGGTTTGCAGCAGCTCTTGGGGAATTCCCTGCGTGCCGAGTCCCGCCGGGGCCCCTCAACCCAAAATTCCCCCCCAGGCTGCCCCCCCATCCCTTCTGGGGAGAGGAGTGCTGGGGAACGGCGAGAAAAACCAGCACGAAACAAAAAAAATTTTTTTTTTTTTTTATATATAAACCTCGTAAACACGGGGATTTCAGCCGATTACACAAAACAAACCAGAGCAGGAGCAGCAGCAGCTCCGAAATTGTCCCAAAAGCAGCGACCCCCCCGAGCTGCCGCCGGAGCCGGCGCGGTCCCTCCTGCCCCCGCTCCGCCCCTCACCCCCAGGCTGTGTCCGACCTGCAGCCCCCCAAAAACACCCCAAAATATCAAATAAAACCCATTCCTCTCGGGAACCACCAGTTTGTCAAGTTACAGCTGGAAATCCTGGGAAATAATGCATGATTTGTGGAGTTTAAGCTTTCCTGCCCCCCCATCCCTTCTGGGGAGAGGAGTGCTGGGGAACGGCGAGAAAAACCAGCACGAAACAAAAAAAATAAAGGTTTGAAGGGCTGGGAGATGGAAAACAGGTTTCTCTTTTTGTATTTGGGTTTTTTGTTTTTGTTTCTTTTTGGTTTTAGGGGTTTTCTTGTGTTGGTTTTTTTTGGGGGGGGGGTTTTGGTTTTTTTGGGGTTTTTTTGTTGTTTTGGTTTTTTGCGCTCCGCCCCTCACCCCCAGGCTGTGTCCGACCTGCAGCCCCCCAAAAACACCCCAAAATATCAAATAAAACCCATTCCTCTCGGGAACCACCAGTTTGTCAAGTTACAGCTGGAAATCCTGGGAAATAATGCATGATTTGTGGAGTTTAAGCTTTCCATTTGATCCTCTAATATAAATTTCATTTATTTAAATTTTGGTTTTATTTTTTTTTAACATACCTAAACACAGGTCCTATATTTATAATCATAAGGATTAAATCTGAGGGGTGTTATTATTATTTTTATTTTTATTATTATTATTACTATTATTATTACTACTATTATTATTACTATTATTATTATTACTATTACTATTATTACTATTATTATATTTTTAATTTTAATTTTTATTTTTATTATTACTACTACTTCTGCTTTTTTTTTCTTTTTTTTTAACAGCACAGGTCTGTTAGAAAACACTGCACCTCGATTGTTTTTATTTTATTTTCACAAAAATCTTCAAATCTGCCCATTTTGCTTGCTGGTATATTCAGTCACTATTTGATTCGACTCACTGTAAACATGGCATCAACTAGGTCGTTTTATATCACGTAAATAATTGCTAAATTCAATGAAAAGTTGTTTCTCCACCACATAACCCATCACTGAAGCACGAGTGAGGGCTGTGCCTCCTGTGCTGGACTCTCTACACTCACGGCAGAGGATTTCACATTTCTCCCTGATTTATTCCCTTGGCCTCGAGTGAGCGATTTTTCACCTTTAACCAAAAACCAGCGTGTTCCAGGCTAGAAAATCCCTTCATAAATATATAAATTGCTGGGTTTTTTTGGTTTTTTTTGCTGCTGCTTCCCCGGGAAGAGCCAGGACCGTCCTGTTTCCACTCTTCTCTTGCAAGCAGCAGAAATAAAAGTTTTCTGGCAGAACCCTCCCCCAGCAGAGACGGGAGATGTCCCCGCGGTCCCGCTGCATCCTCCCAGCTCCGAGGCTTTTCCAGCCCCGTGGCTCTCCAGGTGCCTTTGCAATCCCTTTTTTACCCTCTCTTCCCTCTCCTTGTTTCAGTACAAACCCATTTTCTACTAAAATCTGTCATCAATACATAGATTTTAGAGAGGGGGAAAAAATTAATTAAATATTCCGCGTCCTGCAGCACCAGGGGTTTCCCAGCTCTGGGATGGGGAGAGCACACTCAGGGCTGTTTTACTACAGAGAAATCTTCCACCCCACAGAAATTACACTGAATATTTGCTTTGGAAGTAAGAAAAACTGAAAAATCAGCAAGTGTCGTTTGGGGAAGCACTGGAAAGGCAACATCTCCAAAATTTCCAGGAATTTAAATGTGAATTTTAATCTTTCCTTTGGACAGTTTAAACTTTTTTTAAGCTGAAAAAAACCCAGAAGTGACTTTGAAACCAAGCATTTCTCTCAGCAGAGCTCAGCTGAGGGGTCACCAGTGCCCCCCAAAGCCAGCCCCACATTTTGCCCTAAAATGAATTTTTAGAAGAGCCCAGACTCAAGCTCACATCAAGCTCTGCCTCAGCCTGAACCCTCTTTTCCCTCTCTGGAAAATGCCAAGGAAAATGTTTCACCTGGTGCCAGGCAGGGATTTGGGAGGCTCTGCAGCCCCCCAGGACAGTGAGGAAAATCTCAGGATAAAATCAAATCCCTCTGAAGCCTCACTGACACCCACTCCCACATTATTGTTCTCCTTGGACTGCTCCTCCTTTTCTGTGCACTGAACCCCTTTTTATCCCAATTCCCCCTTAGAAGGGAAATAAAATAAAATAAAAATCCACTCTCATTTGGGACAGGATGGAGTCACACATATATATATCCTTTAATCATATAGAAACAATTTGAGATTTTAATTTCTTTCTAACTTTGATTCAGCCTTTCCCTCTGGCACCACCTTCAGCTGCAGGAGCAGCCCAGGCCTGATCCTTCCCTCCTTGCAGGTGACACCAACAAAAGCAGCAATTTTTGGAGCCAGAGGATTTAAGCAATGAGGCATTTGGGATAAATGAGCCTGCCCTGGCATCCCAGGGAGGTGTCCATGAACAGAGTGAGGTTCTGATTTCTCTGCAGAACTGGTGGGAGGCAGCACCAAGACCTGTCTGGGGAATGGATAAAACCAAAATTATAATTTACACCAAACACAGTTCTGAGCAGTGTGCTGCTACACTGGATATTTCATATTTAACATCCTCTAGAGGCTCCCCCCTCCCCACAGCGCTCCTGTTGCAGCAGCAGCTCTGGGGTTTAGCACACAAGGGCTGGGAAGATCCCTGATCCTATTGAACCAGGCAGGGAGAGGGGACAGGGCAGCCCCGTGACCCCAGGAAAGGTGACACAGGGGGGCTGGAGGAGCCTCTGACCCCGGAGCCTCAGGGAAGGTGATGTCACTGTCATATTTTCTGAAAAATCCTCTGCCAGGATTTTCTCCTGAGAAGCTGAGGAGCCTCAGAAAAGAAATGTAAACAATAACTGTCTGATGGCTGTGGAACGTGGTCTGGAGGTGGTTTCCAACAGGTGCATCTTGGATTGGTCTCATGTGAGTTGTTTTTACTTGATGACCAGCCATGGTCCAGCTGTGTCGAGGCCCTGAGGAGTCACAGGTTTTTATTATTCATTCTTTTCCTCTCCTAGCCTTCTGATGAAATCCTTTCTTCTATTCTTTTAGTATAGCATTTTTGATATCATATCATATCATATCATATCATCATATAATAATTCAGCCTCCTAAGAAATATAGGAGTCAGATTTGTCTCCTCCCTCATTCTGGGACCCATGAACAGCACAAGGAGGAACCTCTGACCCCAGAGCCACAGGAAAGGTGACACACAGGGGCAGGAGGAGCCCCCGACCCCAGAGCCCCAGGAAAGGTGACACACACGAGCAGGAGGAGCCCCCAACCCCAGAGCCCCAGGAAAGGTGACACACAGGGGCAGGAGGAGCCCCCGACCCCAGAGCCCCAGGAAAGGTGACACACAGGGGCAGGAGGGCTGGAGGAGCCTCTTTGTCCCTGCTCACCTGCCCCAGAGCTGGTTCACAGGGCCCTGCTCATGGCTGGGGCACAGCTGTGAGTTCCTGGGAAGATCCCGGTGCTCAGCTGAGTGAAGGGCACGGGCAGGGTCACTTGGTGGGGAGGAGGATTGCCCCAAATCCCAGGGCACATCCACACCCCTCTTCCCACAGCTCTGGCACCACCAGGCAGGCACAGGGGTCACCCCCTGAGGATACCCCTGAGCCCAGGCTGCCCTGGGGAGCAGCACCACGGGGCCATCCCTGCATCCCTCAGACACAGCCCCAGACCCCCTCCAAACAACAGGGCAGCTTCACTGACCACCCTTGGACACCCCAAAAGAGGGGAAGGGACACAGGCACCACCCTGAATGCCCACTGGATCCTTTCTCTCCCTCAAAAGAAGGGAATGGATGCAGGCACCACCCTGAAAGACCACTGGATCCTTTCTCTCCCTCAAAAGAAGGGAATGGATGCAGGCACCACCCTGAAAGCCCACTGGATCCTTTCTCTCCCCCAAAAGAAGGGAATGGATGCAGGCACCACCCTGAAAGCCCAGTGGATCCTTTCTCTCCCCCAAAAGAAGGGAATGGATGCAGGCACCACCTCGATGGGGGCAGCTGGCCGCTGATTTTTCTTTATTTTTTTAAAATTCATCTTCCTTTAAATAAGATTGTTCCAATTAACAAAGTGCTCGGCCAGAACAGGTTTGTGAGGAGAGGAGCAGGCGCAGGACGCGCCAGCCCCCCACACAAACAACCTAAAAAAAGAGGAGCCCAAATCTATTTTTACGTGTCTGTCTCTCGCCTGAGCTGCTCCACGAGCCCGGCATGGAGGCTGCGGGGCGGGATTTCAGATTCCACCTCCGGGAGGTGCCCGGCTCCTTGGCAGGGCCATGCCCGGGGTGGTGCCAGCCCTGGATCCCTTTCCCACCCCGACTTTGCTGTACCTGCCACAGCTTTTTGTCTCGGCAGTGCCCGGCGTTTTAGTGCCATTAATGTCCAGAAAATAAATGGGAAATAAACACTCTGCTCGCAGCTGAATCGCCACATCCCACCCCCAACCCCATCAATACAACGCTGAGCTGCTGACAAATATTCCCTTTAAAAATGCCAGCACTCTTGGAAAGGGATTTGTTTTCATTTAGGGGAGATGGGGAATTTTTGCCTTCATAAATATTTTTCTTCTTTTGCACTAGGATAAGATATTTATGAGGGGTCAGTCGTGGCAGCAGCAGCTCAGGCTGCAAAAAGGGTGGCAGGGCTATGGTGACACGGCATCGCTGCTCTGTGCCACAATTTTAAGCCTCAAAACCAGCTGAACTCTCTGATGCTTAACTCAAAGATTTATTAATACTTCATCATATGTAAAAATTAATTATTTTTTATTATTTTTACCTAGGGAGCACAGGGAATTGCACAGCAATTGGTTATATTTAGATCTGGTCAAAATATTTGCAGCTTTTTTTTTTTTTTTTTTTTTTTTTTGGTGGTGTTTTTCCTATATTTGTGCCAAATGATAAGTAGCACTATGTGGATGTTACATGACAAAAAAAAACCCCAAAAAACTGGTTTACTCAAGGAGTTTTTTTCTAGTTTAAATACAAGAAACTATTGACTTTTTCTTGACAAAAGTTTACCAGAATTCCTGTGTTCCATTGAAAAAATTTGACTGACGTGCCCCTTTCTCCTCCATGCCACTTTTTTCCTGACTTTTTTTGCAGGTGAAGGCAGGGATCTACTGCCTCACCTGGAAAAAGTTATTTCAGCAATTCCAACGACATTCCCAAAGCTGCTCCCTGCGCAGCAGAGCCCTCCCTGCTCACAGCCAGAACAAGGGAAATAAATGTATTTAATTGGATATTTTAGGTTGGAGAAGACCTTTAAAATCAATCCAACCGTTAAAAATTCAGAAGTATTTGAGTCCTCACTGACAACCCCTCAGGCAGGTCAGAGCCCCGTGGCACAGGGAGGGACACGGAGGGACAGAGGGACAGGGGGGGACAGAGGGACGGGGAGAGACAGAGGGACTGAGAGGGACACGGAGGGACAGAAGGGGACGGGGGGGACAGAGGGACAGGGAGAGACAGAGAGGGACACAGAGGGACAGAGGGACGGGGGGGACAGAGAGGGACAGAGAAGGACAGGGAGGGACTGAGAGGGACTGAGAGGGACAGGGAGGGACAGGTGGCACAGAAAGGGACAGGGAGAGACAGAGAAGGACAGGGAGGGACAGAGGGACAGAGAGGGACACGGAGGGACAGAAGGACAGAGGGGGACGGGGGGACACAGAGGGATCGGGAGGGACAGAGAGGGACAGGGAGAGACAGAAAGGGACACGGAGGGACACGGAGGGACAAGGAGGGACAGAGGGACAGGGAAGGACAGGGAAGGACAGGTGGGACAGAAAGGGACAGGGAGGGACAGTGAGGGACAAAGAGGAACAGAGAAGGACAGGCAGGGACAGGGAGGGACAGAGGGACAGGGAGGGACAGGATCTGCAGCCCCTGCCCCAGCAGTGCCTGTCACAGAGCCAAACTGTCCCCCCTGTCCCCCCAGACACCGAACAACCCCTGCTTTACACTTTTTTAAGCACGAAACCAGCGATCGTTTAACCCTTTAAATGCTCTCCCAGCAGCCTCCTGAGAGAAGAGCAGAGCTGGCAAAGGCAGGAGCTGGTCCCCAGCCCATCCTTGCCCAGAGCATCTCTGCCCATCCTGCCCCGTGGCACTGCAGGCTGGCCTGGCATTTGGGGTTTCTTCTCTTTTCCTCTGGAATTTGGGGTTTCTTTCCTTTTCCCCTGGAATCTGGGGTTTCTTTTCCCTAGAATTTGGGATTTCCTTTCCCCTGGAATTTGAGAGTTCCTTTTCCCTGGAATTTGGGTTTCCTTTCCTCTGGAATTTGGGGTTTCTTTTCTCCTGCATTTGGGGGTTCTTTTCTCCCGGAATTTAGGTTTTTTCTCTTTTCCCTGGCATTTGAGGTTTCTTTTCTCCTGGAATTTGGGAGTTCTTTTCTCCTGGAATTTAGGGTTTCTTTTCTCCTGGCATTTGGGATTTCCTTTCCCCTGGAATTTGGGGCTTTTTCCCCCTGACATTTGGGGTTTCCCCTCATTTTCTCTCTGTGAGCATGCAGGGCTGCACTGCAGTTCCAAGCCCGGGGCCAGCAGAGGCTCCCAGAGCCACCTCCTGCCCTGCCCTGCCCTGCCTGATGCTCTGGGCAGCTGTGCCACCTCCCCAGCCCCCAAAGTGGGGTCCCACCACGGGGGACCCCAGCACCAGGCAGGGTGGGGGAGCTCTGCAGCACAGGACAAGCAGCCAGCACCTCCTCGATGGCACAAAGCCACCACTGCTGCTCTGCTCCCCACTTTTTAAACCTTTTGTTGTCAGCCAAAGGGCTCAGATATTGGGGAATAGGAAGGCACAGCCCCATCTTCTTCCCATCTGATTTTTCGGGGGCAAAACCATAAAATTATGCTTTTAAAAAATAATCCTGTCTCTGCACTGAGTCAAGCATTTGGCAAGAAGAAATGAAGGAATGCTGGGCCTTCCTCCTGAGAGCTGCTCCTTGCTCTCTAGAGATGATTTATTTACAGCTTTTACCTTCTCCATGCCCAGTTTTGATTTGGGCTCTTTCAGAAGGCTGGCAGAGGACACACCTCACCTCTGCTGGGGCAGAAAAGGAGCCTCCTCTGCATTCTCAAAGGTGCCCAGACAGGCAGGAAATGGTCCCATCCCTTTCACCCCAAACCCTGGAGCACTGCTGGGCTCTGAGGTCACACTGGGGACACCAGGAAGTATTTCTTTTGCTCACCTGGGTAACTTCAGTTGTCCATTAGAGAATGAACACAAAAACCTCCAGGAATGCCCTTCCCCGAGGCTGGAGCTGCTCAGTTTTCCCAAACCCTGACAGAGGCAGGGGGAACCATCACACCCTGCACCCCTGGGGGAGCTGAGCGTTCCAGGCTGCTCCAGTGGGGTGGGGAAGTGCTCAGGGACAGCCTGGAGTTCAGAGGTGAAAATATCTGGGTTTGGACACAAACACCCCAAACCCAGCCAAGCCCCAGCAGCCAGAAATGAGCCCAGCACTACTTTGGATTTTGCTGGTGTCCACTGAAGGATCCAGCTCCAGCTGGTGCAGGGATGGCAGCAATCTTTTAATCCTTCCCAGGGGAATGACGAGCTCCCCTCTGCCCTTCTGCACAAACTGAAGCTGTTGGGGATATCACCCCTTGGTGGGTGGAGCTGGCTGGACATTTTCTGATGGGAAATGACAATTCATCAAAAGCAAGATGTCATGCCTAAACACAGTCCGTTCTTACAAAGAACTTGTTTTGAAAGAGGAACTGTGAGGGGAGAAGCACTGAAACGAGATCAACACATTTTGCTTTGGGCTTTTCAAGAAGGAACACTGAGCTTGTTGAAAAAAAAAATCACTTTTCATTTTAATATTTCACATTATAGAGTCTAAAGTAATTTACTTTGCAATTTCACTCTGAGAAAAACATTGAAGTTTCATCTCTTGTTCTTCCTCAGAAGTGGAAGAAAGGGGGAAGGAGAAGGGAAGAAAAACTCCAAGTATTTTCAATGAATTTAAAACATCCTCTTCCCCTTCCGGCTGTCTTAATGAGATCAGCCCTGAATCTATGGAAAAATCTCATTCAAAATGTTTTCTCAACAACAACAAAAGATTAGAGGTGGAAATACCCTCGGGAAAGGAGCAAGTTTGTGATCAGTTTTTTGGTGAGGGAGAGGGAGCTTTTGGTGAGGATGATCATGAGGAGGTCCCTGGGAGGGGGGAAGGGCCCATCTGGAACCACTTGTGGTCGATGCAGGATCACAGGGAGCAGCAGCAGATGAAGTCTGCACCTAAGGCCCTCCCTCGGCTGGGAGCAGCCCTGAACACCCCACAAAACCAGCCCAGGGCTCCCCAAACCCCTCCATTGGGTGGGAACAACCCTGAACTCCCCACAAAACCAGCCCAGGGCTCCCCAAACCCCTCCATTGGGTGGGAGCAGCCCTGAACACCCCACAAAACCAGCCCAGGGCTCCCCAAACCCCTCCCTTGTGTGGGAACAACCCTGAACTCCCCACAAAACCAGCCCAGGGCTCCCCAAACCCCTCCATTGGGTGGGAACAGCCCTGAACACCCCACAAAACCAGCCCAGGGTTCCCCCCGAGAGCAGCCCTTCTGTCTCTGGCTGCTCCAGCTCCAAACCTCCAGCCCAGGGAGCTGCAGATGGAAGAGGAAGCGTTGGAGAAAAGCAAAGTGCTCCTGGACGAGCTGGAGCAGCAACTCAACCTGCAGCTGCTGGAGAGGCAGCAGCTGAGCAGGGCTGCTCCAGCACCTCCCTTGAAGGAGAACTGAGGTGCACTTCTCCTTGAAGGAGGACTCCACAAGGTGTTGGAGATCTGTGGCCAAATTGTGCCCAGATGGGTGAGCACGAGCTGCTGCAGCCCTGAGTGGGACTCCCTTCCACCCAAAGTGCCACTGTCACCACCTCCTCAGACCCTGCCAGGAGAAAGCAGTGGGGACAAGGAGGTGCTTGCTCCTTCCTCCTGAGCATGCACTCAGCACCAGGCAGCCCCAGGAGGAGCCATGGAACCAGAGAAACACCAACACCAACCCTTTCAGCTACTCCTGTTTTGGGAGAACACTCCCAGCCACAGGGAGTACAACAGGATGGAGCTGAGGGATGGCCAAGCCCTGGCAGACACCGTGCCCTGCTCCTTCCCCCCCCGCCCCCCCCCCCCACTCTGAGGATTTAATTTTGTTGGATAATTCCTCCCAAGGCTTTCCATTCCAGCAAAAAGGAATCAGTTTTGCTCAAATTGATTGGCCTTTGTTTTTAGCCAGAGCAGTCCTCAACCCTAAACTGACCTCACTCCTCATTGCTTACCCAGCACCCACAGAGGTGCCTGAGCACAGTCCCTGCCTCAAATCTGCCGTGAAAGCATTGCTTAAATTTAAAAAAAACCCCTCGCACCAATTTAATTTTTAAACCATTTATTTTACCTCCACTGACAATAAAAGCAGAAAGGATCAAAGCCAAGCCCTTTTGTGGCTCGGGGTGCCCCTTCCATCAGCGCGCTTTGTTCGAAACACCCTCAAAGAAACTCTCATTTTGGTCAAGAGCCAATTATAAAAATTGGGTTGGGGGTTTGCTTAGCTTTAGAGGTGCAAAATTGTCATCACATCTGTAAAGCTATCAAATGGGCCTGCCCAGGCGGTGCAGGAGGCAGAGGGAGGGGAGCCTGTGCGTGGAGGGGATGCTCAAAGGCCGCTGCAGTTTCTCCCCTGTCCTCGTCCCTCCTGCTCAGCATCCTCTCCCCTTCCAGACTTGGCTCCTCAGGACCACAGCACGGCGTTTCTGGCCTCTGACAGCCCAGCTGATCCCCACAGACACCCTGGGGTCTCAAGGTGGAAAGAGGTCCCACGTCACCCAGCAGAGCCCTGCAGACTCCAGCAGGAATGGCCTGGACCGAGCTGGCACGGGGGCTGGAAAGAGAAACCCTCAGAGCCACACGAGGGCAGGGGGTTCTGGGTGGCACCATCCCATGGCCAGACTCGCTGCCGGGACACTTGTACCCCAAATGATTTGTTAACTCGCCCCCGTTGTGCCCACACCTGCAACCCCCACCCCACGAACCCGCAGAGGGCAGAGCCCGGGGTCCCCCCCGTGTCCCGGGGGGGCACAGGAGCCCCACTCGGGGCCATGCCGCCACATCGCCCGGCTCCACGTCACCGTGGGGGGACCCTGCCACGCTCGTCTGGCCGCTCTCTGCCGATCTGCATCACAAAAGCGCCATTCTTGTGAACTTGGGCGACCTCCCGACCTCGCCAGCTCGGGGAGTGAATGGCTTTAGTCTGCCACGACCATCATGTCACTTTGATTAGTGCGTGAATAAACTCTCAATCCCGGCCTGGGGGAGGCAGGGCTGGCAGCAGCCGCTCTGCTCGCCGTCCCGCACCCCGGGGTGGCCCCTGGGGTCCCCCACCCTCAGCACTTGGTCCCTCTGCCAGCAAAACCAACACCACCCTGCCCTGCCCCGCCTGCACCCATCCCCTCCTCTGCCAGCTGCCCACAGCACCTTCACGGTGGGCAGAGTGATGTTTAAGGATGTTTATTTTAATCATTTCTTTTAAATCAATTTATTCGTTAAAAATCAATTTCTTTATTAAAATAATTTATTTCATAAATTTATTGAAAAATGTTTCGTTTTAAGGGAAATGCTGTGAGTTTTCCCTGTTAGCTCAGGGCTCAAAACCCAGGCAGCAGCTCCAAAATCATCAAGGGAAGCTCCCTGTGCAAGCATTGCTGGAGCAGACCGGGCTGGAGCCACCCAAATATCCCGTCAGCACCTGGAGGGGTTTGCCAAGGAGCCTCTGGAACATCAGACTGCCAAAATTGCCCAGGGAGAGGGCAGCAAGGGCATCACCTCTGCCCACGCCAGGGCAGGATCTCCTGGGCACACACGCTCTGGGTCTGGGCGAGGCTCGGGCACGTTTCTGTGGCAGCAGGCAGCCAGTGCCCCTCAGCCCAGCAGGGGTGGGGGCTGTGGGTGCCCCGAGGATGCTCTCAGCTCCTCCACACCCAGCAGCCACGACCAGCTGCACGGGGATGGCTGCACAATCCTCCCCTCCACCAGCTCCAAGCATCGTCTGGGGGATCAAAAATTCCCCCAAGAGCTGCTAGCAAGCTTTTGGGCAGGCAGACATTCGTGATTTTGGGGGGGAAACCTGGGGGATCTCATCTGCACCTCGATTCTGTAGAGTGGAAGCAGGCTGCTTTTGAGGAAAGCTGAACTCCTGCGTGTCCCTCCCACACGGCGCAGGCACCACATCAAATAAACCCCGAGCCGCTCAGCACCCATCAAACCCGCCAAAATATCACCAGTTTCAAGCCTAAAAATGCAAGATCTGTAGGAAAGGGTGAGGAAGACAGTAAATTAGGCCCTGCACGAAGGGTTCTACATGGGAAGCTAATGACCTTTTGTCTCTCCTGTCTGCAGACGGGCCTCATTTGCATGTATGCAGTTGGAATAATCTCGTCCATATTTCAAGCGTGTGGCTGCATCCCTGCGTCCTCCTCCAGAGAGGTTCCCTCCCGCTGTGCATGCCATTATCTGAGTGCAGCCACTTCAGGCTGCCTTTAAAGCCACCTAGACACCAGGCAGCCTTCTCCAGCCCCACGGGAGCCTCTCCCTGGGGTGGAGAAAATGAGGTTTGAGGCCTCATGTGTGGCAAAACAGAGAAGCCCTGATGGGGTGTGGCTGGGGGACCCCAACAGCAGAGCCCACGCCTCAGCTCTGGGGAGCATCCCTGGGCTTTGGGGAGCTGCTCCAGCCAGCAGCCACCCCTCTCCTCCTCTGGGGACCAAGGCTTTTTTAGGCTGATAGGTTTATGGACTCCAAACATTTTACCAGATCCCTCTGCTGCAAGCTGCAGTCCTGGCATGCCCTTTGTCTGGTGCTCTGAGGATCATTTTGATGCAATTCCCAAAGGAAGTAGAAAATCCGGGTGTCACTTGAGGTCTCACCTGTCCCTCCTCACACTGCTCCTCCTCACAGCCTGGAGGCCTCTCAGAGCTGGTTTAGCAGCCCAAGGGGAAGCTGTGACCCTGGCTGGGGACAGCTGCTGTTTTCTGGGGCCAGAGCAGCTCCTTGAAATGCCCAGAAACCCAAGGGGAAGGGCAGCCAGGTGATTTTGGCAGGGTACACCTCGCCCAGCAGAACCAGTGGCAGATTTTGGCCTCCCCCACCTGGCACAGCTCACCCAGCAGACCCAGTGGCAGATTTTGGCCTCATCCACCTGGCACAGCTCACCCAGCAGAACCAGTGGCAGATTTTGGCTTCATCCACCTGGCACAGCTCACCCAGCAGAACCAGTGGCAGATTTTGGCTTCATCCACCTGGCACAGCTCACCCAGCAGAACCAGTGGCAGATTTTGGCCTCATCCACCTGGCACAGCTCACCCAGCAGAACCAGTGGCAGATTTTGGCCTCATCCACCTGGCACAGCTCACCCAGCAGAACCAGTGGCAGATTTTGTCCTCATCCACCTGGCACAGCTCACCCAGCAGAACCAGTGGCAGATTTTGGCTTCCCCCAGCCTCACCCAGAGAAGGATCAGCCCCAGCTCAGAGCACCCTGGGCTGCAAGAGCAGGAGAAATGCCCCCCTGTGTGCCAGCACCCCAGAACTCTGAGCCCTGGTGTCTCCCCAGTTCCTACCCAGCCCTTTGCAAGGCTTGCAGCAATAAAGATAAAATCTCTCCTGTTTTGGGGTGCTCCAAAGAGCCCCAGGAGCCGGGCTCTGCCTGGAGCACCCTGCTAACAATGACTCCTCCCTGGGAAGGCAGCGCTGTGGCAAACACAAGCCCTCAGACAGGCAGAGCTGTCAATCCAGCCCCCATCTCTCAAAAGATTGATTTGATTGAGGACCAAAAAAAAAAAAAAAAAAAAAAAAAAAAAAAAAAAAAAAAAAAAAAACAAAAAAAAAAAAAAAATAAACAAAAGAGAAAAGAGAACTTATGGACATGAGCTGAGAGGCGGGGAAAGAGGGGAGGGGAAATGAGCTGGGCCAAGTTAAAATTCCGACAGAGAAGTTGCAGCTGAACTATAGAGTCTAGACAAGCATTCACAGCCCCGGCCCCGATTGTTATAGAGCCTCTATTGTCTTAATTAACCATTTTAGCTGCAATGGAAGCAGACAAACCTTTTCTTCTCCATCCCACCCCTCCTCTGCTGCACACTCATGCAGACAAACACCACCAAGTCAAGTGCTTTGATTTAAAAACCCCTGGGCATATCCACACACACCTTCTTTTGGGGCAGAGCTTTGCAGGGCTCGTTGAGAAAATCACTCGCCAAACAAGCGAGGGGAGAGGGGCGAGCTGGAGGTGGGGAAAAAAGAAATGCAAATCCTGACGCAACATGAATGGGAACAAATGGGTTGATTCTTTTAATCTCCTAATGTGCTTAATAAAGCATTATTGCAATGCAAATTTTATTTTAATGCTGTACATATTTTATTTGACATGCTGGTAATTTTAGTTGGCTGAACAATCCGTTGCTTTGTTTTACTGAGTTATTTCTGTTTGGGGGGATATTTTTGAGGGTATCATGGGACCTCTGCCAACCAATACCCCCTGGGAATCTCTGCAGCACTCTCTTCAGAGGCTTAAGCTAAAATAAATAAATAAATACATAAATAAATAAGAGGGTCAAATTCTCCTCTCGTGACCCTGATAGAAATGCAGGAGCACATCTCACCCCTCTCTCTGAACCCTCATGAGCTTCACAGCCAATTTTCACTCATCCCACCTTGCCCTCCTGCCATCCCATCCCATTTGCACTCATTTCATAGGTTTACTGGGAAAAGCCTGACCAGCAGAAGGTTCCTCTTGCCACGGGCACCAGCGTGAGGGGCTGCCCCAGGCGCCCAGGGAAGGGACACCCACACAGAGCCCTGCTGGTCCTGGGGTGCTCCAGCCCAAACCCAAGGCAGGGACGAGCCTCCCATTCCTGAATCCAGCCTTCTCTGGGGTGGGTTTGGGATTTGTCTGCCCGTGAGGGTGACTGCCCCTGCAGAAGGGGTTTGCGTGAGGCATTTCCAGTCCCTGCCCATATTTTTATTAATATTGTCCCTCTCCCACCACCAACCAAAACTTGGCATCAGCAGCAGCTTCCCTGAAGGAAATCAGGGGGCTACAAACATTTCAAGAGCCAACCTCTCCTGGAATGGGGGGAATCTGCCTCGTTTTATGCTACAGTGTCAAGGTACAAACCTGATTGCTAAAGAAAGAAATTAGTGACAATTATAATCATCGTGCTGGGCTGCAGCTCTCTAATAGAAAACTGTCACTTTGGAGGATAAATACAGCTCAGGAGCTCTGTGTGTGTGTGTGTGACTGTGTGTGTGTAAGCCTGGGAGCACTCCTGAGTCCACTCAGAACGGGGCTTTTTTTAAGGACAGCTGAGCATGAAACAGCCTCCCACATGTCAGAAGAACTTTATATTCAAGAACTTTATATTTGATATAAGGAAGGAGGTTTTTACAATGAGAGTGGTGAGGCTCTGGCACAGGTAGCCCAGAGAAGGCTGTCCCACCTCTGGAAGTGTCCAAGGCTTGGCTGGACTGGGCTTGGAGCAGCTTGGCATAGTGGAAGAGTGAGATGGGTTTTAAGGCACCTTCCAACCCACACCATTCCATGGTTCCAGGCAGTGAGCCCAGGGATTGCTCTTCTCCCCCACGAGATGAGCTGAAGGGCAGAGAAAAACCACATGAAGCACTTTAGGAGACACGAGGTGGAGAAGCACAGAAAAGGGAGGCAAAAGCACTCGTGGGGTCCCCATGGCAGAGTCTGCAAGCCCTCCCCGTGTCACTGAACTCCTCCTGCCATCTCCTCAGGGCAGGTGGGAGCACAGATCTGATGAGAGCTGGGGGAAATGCAGACCCCAAATGTGTGTGGCAGGTTTGGGGGCAGTCAGGAAGCTCTCCCTGTCCTCCACTCAGGCCTACAAGAGCCCAAGCCTTTGCAGCAGAAGGTGTGGAAACCAGAGGCACAAAGGGAGGCAGTGCTGGTCCCACCTCTGAGGAGCTGGGATCCCTCTTCAGCCAGCTGCAGCACTTTAGGGATGTGTCAGGAGCCTTTCAGTGCCTCAGCACCAGCAGGGAAGGGCTGCAGGAAGGATTAAGGGGATTAACGTGGTCTGGGAGCTACTTCCAGGAGATTTGCCACATTGGAGAAATCTGGGCTGCAGTGCAAGAGGCCGAGCAAGGACCCTTGCCCTTGCTGAGGGAGCAGGGAGTTTGAGAATCAAAAGAGGTCCAAAATACATCCTGCCCTGTGCTGGTCCCCCTCAAGACCTGCCACAGCTGTTCCAACCCACTGAGCTGCCATTGGTGAGCCCAGGATGCAGAGCAGCATTTCTGGGGAGGAAAAACCAGCTCTGTCCAGCCACGTTCACAGCCAGGTCTGCAAACTTCTGAATTCCCACCCACTTCATTCCTACAGGAACAAGGAGCACAGAGACCCCTCACTTTGTGTTGGGAGGCCTGGGGGGCATGAGCCCAAAGGTGTGAGCTTGACCTCCAGCCACTCACCAAAGGGCAGCCAAAAAGCCCAGCTGGCACACACATCCCTTCCCACCCACACCACCTTCTCCAGGTGGTGACCACTCCAACCACAGCGAAAGAAATTTCCTGATGCTCTTCCAGAAGTGGAAATCCTACAGAAATGATTGGGGTCACCAGCAGCCTCAGTAAAACCTTTGACACCATCCTCAACACCAGCCAGAGCCTTTAGATCATAGAAATAGCAGGGGCAGAGCTGCAGTGCAGGACAGGCTATGGCATGGACACCCACCACAGCATGGACATTCACCACAGCATGGACATTCGCCACAGCATGGGCACCACCACAGCATGGACATGGCATGGACACCCACCACATCATGGGCACCCATCATGGCATGGACACCCACCACGGCATGGACACCCACCACGGCATGGACACGGCATGGACACTCACCACGGCATGGACACGGCATGGACACCCACCTTGGCATGGAGACCCACCATGGCATGGACACCCACCACATCATGGGCACCCACCACGGCATGGACACAAACAATGACATGGACACAAACCACAGCATGGACACCCACGATGGCATGGACACCCACCACAGCATGGACACCCACCACAGCATGGACACCCACCATAGAATGGACACCCACCATGTCATGGACACCCACCATGGCATGTACACAAACCACAGCATGGACACCCACCACAGCATGGACACCCACCATGGCCTGCAGCATGGCCAGAGACCCACCATGCCTTCCTGGCAATCAGGCTGGCCCCTGCCCTGATGGCTCATGGGTCCTAGCTGGCATCTCCTCAGGCCCACAGGTGGATCACGGCGTTTTTCTGCCACCCAGCTGCTGGCACTCTGCTCAGTGACCACCCAGAGGGGTGCTGGGTGCCCGGAGCACGTGGCCTGGATGTCACATGCAAGTTCTTTTGTGTGCACACTCCAACCATCACATGTGTTCCACCTGCCCCGTGTGTCCTCCAGCCATCACGTGTGTGCTCCATCCACCACGTGCACGCTTGCTCACGTTCATGATCCATCCATTACGAGTTTTCCAGTCCTCAGGAGCCTCCTCCAGCCATTACACGCACTTCCAACCCTCACGTGCAGGCTCCATCCATCACCTGCATTCCCCATCAATCACATCCATCCTCCAACCATCATGCACATCCTCCAACAATCTTGTGCATCGTGCAACCATCACATCCATCCTGCAGCCATCATATCCATACTTCAACCATCACATCCATCCTCCAACCATCGTGTGCATCCTCCAGCCATCACATCCACCCTGCAACCATCATATCCATCCTGCCACAATCACATCCATCCTGCAAGCATTGTGTGCATGCTGCAGCCACCACATTCATCCTCCAACTACCATGTGCATCCTCCAACAATCACGGGCATCCTCCAACCATCGTGTGCCTCCTCCAGCCATCTTGTGCATCCTGCAACCATCACATCCATCCTGCAACCATCACATCCATCCTGGAACCATCACATCCATCCTCCAGCCATCACAGATATCCTGCAACCATCACATCCACCCTGCAACCATCACATCCATCCTGCAACCATCGTGTACATGCTGCAGCCATCACACGTGTCTTCAACCACCATGTGCATCCTGCAACCATCAAATTCATCCTCCAACCATCACATCCATTCTACAACCATCACATCCACCCTGCAACCATCACATCCATCCTGCAAGCATTGTGTGCATGCTGCAGCCACCACATTCATCCTCCAACTACCATGTGCATCCTCCAACAATCACGGGCATCCTCCAACCATCGTGTGCCTCCTCCAACCATCTTGTGCATCCTGCAACCATCACAATACATCCTGCAACCATCACATGCATCCTCCAACCATCCACACGCATCCTGCAACCATCATGGACATCCTCCAAATGTCACATCCATCCTGCAGCCATCACATGTGTCTTCGACCACCATGTGCATTCTCCAACCACCACATTCATCCTGCAACCATCACATCCACCCTCCAACCACCGTGTGCATCCTCCAACCATCCAGGCCTGGCCTGGGGAGGGTGCAGACAAGTCCTGTGCCCTGGAAAGGGACTGGAGGGGCCTGGAGGATGGCAAGGCTGTTGCTGGCCCTGCACGGTGCACGAGACGCTTCATCTTTGTTAAAGCCTCCAGGCATGCTCTTAATGTTACCCCTCTAATAATAATATTTCATCTGCCTTATCTGATTAGGTTAGGCTCATTTGATTTTTGCAAAACACCTTTAATCACCTTGCAAATTCCCCATCATTACAAACAGAACCACCACAAACATTATCGGCAATCTGAGTTTTATTTTCAGCAATCGTTTTTTTTTTTCATATGCAAGAAAGACAGTTGTAAAAAAAATAATTTTAAAAATATGAACAAGACAGAGGCTGAGAAAACATTAACAAGGCCCTATGCTTTCTGCTAAAGTGCCTTCATTTCATTATCATTAAATTTGCCTAGTAATTAGATTTCGGTGCATGAATATTTTAAAAAAATGTAACAGACAGGCTGTCAAAAAAAAGCACGACAACATCAATTCGATAATTTTTTAGACAGAGACATTCATAAGCAATTAACACAGATTTCCTGGGGTTGGAGACTCTTTTTCTTTCTTTTCTTCTTTTTTTTTTTTTAATTTTTCCTATTCTTCCAGCCTTATGTTCTTCACCTGAAATTAAAAGAAAAATAAAATTACTGTAAACATCAGCTCTTTCTGCCCTTTTTCCCTGTTTGCTAACATGATTTCAGTGCCATTTCCCCCTCGCTTAGCATGCTCCAGCACTCCTCCCCCCGCCTCCCACCCCAGCCTTGCTAAACACGGGCAGGCACAAGGTTGGGTCATCCATCAGACCTCCCCACTCCTGCAGGACCAGATTAAATTAAGGTTGCATGAAGCTTCTGTCTTGATCTTCAGGCATTTCTGCTGAAAACAGTGATTTTGATCACTATTTGCATAATGTACAGTTACGTATTCACTGGGTCCCTAATTATACGATCTGTGTTCGACACCGCTCCCGACGCGGGGAGGCTTGTGCAGGGCATACCAACCACTGCTCGCAGCATTCCTGCTCCTGCTCGGGCTCCAGGTGAGCCCAGGAGGATCCCTCCCCTCCCCACAGCTCCCTGCAGGCTGGTGCCACCGGCCGGGGGTGGCACAGCCCCGTTTGCCCTTCCCACCTTGTTTGTGGGGCACACACTGACAGCAGTGCCAGTCCCTGCCCTGCAGCTGCCAAAACAGAGCCATTGTCCTCTCATTCTCATCCTCTGGGATGGACATGAGGCCCACCAGCCTCTCTTACTCATCCTGCTCATTTCCAACAGCATGAAAAGGTGGATGGAAAGCGGCACAGTCCAAATTTCCCCCCTTTTTTACATCCTCAACAGTCCCAGAAGAACCTCACATGCCAGAAGAAAACCCAGCCAGGGGCTGCTTGCTGAGGTGATTCAAGGTCTGAGCTGCTTTGGAGGTGGGAGAAGCACATGGGAGGTTTAGTCCATGCCTGGAACCAGCACAGACCCCAGACCACATTTCCCACATGACGGATGCAGCACCACTGACCCCATGGAGATGCCCAAGGAGGAGCTGGTTGCTCACCAGCAGCTTCTTGCACTTGCAGGGGACAAGTTCCCACTCCATCCTCAACCCTTCATTTGGAAACCAGCAACATTTGCAGGGATTTTCATAGAATAGTGGAATGGTTTGGATTGGAAGGGACTGAAAGCTCATCTCATTCTACCCCTGCCATCAGCCCTGTCCAGCCTGGCCTTGGACACTCCCAGGGATGGGGCAGCCACAATCAGTTTCATTTCAGACAGAGCTTCCCAAGTTCCTGTGTTTAGTTCGAAACCAGGTCCAACCCCTGAAATATTCAAAGACACTCTGCACAGGTCCAGCCCTAACTTCAGAGGAGCCCTTGGGATGCCAGCAGACCTGGTGTTAGGGGCGTGCTCTTACAAGAGAAACATTATGCAGTGAGCCCAACCTGGGCCAGCTCACCTGCAGACAGAAAGCCAAAATTACCTTTTCAGGTGTTAAAGAGCATGAGCCAGAGCTAAGAGGTGTGCTGGGAAGGCAATAAACAAAACTCCAAACCACAATTATTTGACCTAAACATAGGTGGATGTTTAAAACTCATGTCTGTGTTATTTTTTTATTGTTGTTATCATCATGATCATCATCTCTGGCAAATTAGGAACTCACAAAACAGCCACACACAAAGAAAATCCTGGACCTCAACTCAGGTCATGCCTTCCTAAAATCTCCTTTGCAAGGTTTTATCGGCAAGAGCAGGGAGTAGAAGCAGTTGGTACAAGCAGCTGAAAGACCAAATCAAAAGCATGTGAGCAGATTAAAGAATCAATCTCTCCGTTTGATGCAGAGGAAATCCCACTAATTATAAAGAAGGGGCTTATTTCCTGGAGTCACTCTGTTTGAAGTCATCAAAACTAGTAATACTTAATTACTCTACTTTATGGAATATATAACATCGAGGCCCTTCGCCACTCGCCAGCCCACTGCTGCCATGGCTGGCGCTGGGTTTCCAGGGGCTGTGGTGATGTTCCTCCTCTACCTGTGCCCTTATTTATTCAAATGAAGCCCTTAACAGCCCTCACATGAGCCTGCAGGGAAGCATTTAAATGTGCTTTAAAAGGAGGTTATAATGAAAAAAAAACCCAGAGTGATTTAGCCCTGCGAGTTACCTGGCTATTACTGAGATGTGTGTGCGCTACGTGTGTGCCAGCAGCCTCCTGCAGAATCAGGTATTGAGGATTAAACCAGACTGAAGGTATTTGCCTCATCCTAATCCTTGAAAAGGAAAGGGAGCTGACAGGGGTGTGACTGAAACACGGCCCTTTGGACTTTGCTGAGCCAGCTTTGAAGGTCCAAGAGCGAGCTGCCAGCTCCTGGTTCATGGACACGTCCAGATGGCATCCGTGGATGGGTGAAAAAGCACAGTCAGGTGTCTTGAGGAAATGAAAGGAGGCACGGGATCTTCTCAGAACTGCTATGAAGAGATCTAAAATGGAGCACTCCCTGATTGTCCTCATCTCTCCGGGGCAAATCTGGTCAGGATGTGCTTTGCTCAAGGGCCAACAACCCCCAGTCTCCTCAAACACCATGGTAAAGCTTGAGTTACTGGCACTGGGTGACTCACATGGAGGGGAATCACAGATTCCATTAAGTAGTGAGAATTCTATTTTTACAGGTTGAGAGAAACCTTGGAAAATCCTTGGAAAATGGGAAAAAAACCTTGGAAAAATGGGAAAAAACCTTGGGAAAAAAAACCCCAAGAGGTTCAGGCAGGGAAAGGCGAGTTCCTTTTTGCCATTCCTGGTGTGGTCTCAAGCTGATCTGAGTATTCCCAATTGCACCCCTGGCCCCAGTGCTGCTCCCAGCACCTGAGTCTGCAAGCAAAGATTTTCCTGGTCAGGAACAAAACCCCAAAGCTCTCCCTCAGGATACCATGAGGTTCCCTAAACCCAAAACTCTTCTAAAGGCAAACTCCAGGGAGCAAGCGTGGCAAAGAGCTGCCCAATTTCCATGGCTGGGGAGTGCCAGGAGAACCCAGGTATGGGTTTGACTTGCTCAGGTCTGGCTGGTTATGAGACTTTTTTCAAATTGCTCTTTTTCCAGATAAGCTGGAAAATGTTGAAGGGGAGGAACAGGAGCACAGCTCTTCCTCCATCAGCACCTGCACACACCCACGTGGGCTGTAGGAGCTGCACAGACACCACCATGGGCAATGGCAATACCAATTATTACCAATGGCAAAAATGAATCTCCTGCTCCATCCTGGATCTTCTCCCAAATAACAGAATCCAGCAGGGAGAGCACATGGAGATGCAGAGCCATGAGCCTCTGTTTGAAATTCTGCACATACCATGGCACCAGGAATGCCCCAGGAATGCTGCTTTGGAGTCATGAGGCCTCACAGCCAGGAATTGTGGGTGAAAAGGGTTTGTTTCCCCTAAGACAGAAGGGAAAGAAATCTGCTAAGCCTTGGTTTGACCTGACTGGGAAATGCAACTGGGCTCCAGACTGGCTCAGCTGGCCTGAAAAATCCCTTTTAAGATGTCTGAGCCTTATAGAAGCATAACATGTCTCTAAAAATCCCTCTGCCTGCATCCCCTTGCAATTCTGCTGCTGCTGGGAGAACAGGTGGGTGCCGTGCTGAACAGCACCCACAGGGTAGGCATCAGCAGCATCTGCTGCTCCCCCTGCTCTTGGCTGTGCCCTTCCTTGGTGGAGATCAGGCTCCAGAGAGGCCCCAGCACTGCTGAGCTCTGGGGGAGGATGGGAGTGCACTGAGGCATCCACACAGATCTGGGGGATGAGGGCTCAGTGCTCAGCCAGGTCTGCTCTGGGGTCCCAAGGGCTGCACAGCCCTGCCAGGACCTTCCCTGCTCAGTGCTCTGTTTTGGAGAGCAAGAATCCACCCAGAGGGGCACAGCTCAGAGCTGTCTTTTCTCTTTTACAGACTTGGGGGGCGTGAATCAAAATATTTCCCCAAGCAACACCGAGAATTCCAGCATTTCACCCATTGCGGGTGGTGGGAATAGTTCAAGCAGGACCTGAAATAAAACTCTCACATTTCAGTCCCTCTGGAACTGAGAAACACCCACAACAAGCCTATAGCTGATTTTTTTCTTGCCTCATTTCTTCAGCTCTAAGATATCAAAGGAGAAAAAGGATCTGCTGCAAGGCAAATATCCCTATCTTTGCTGGCTGGCAAGAGACCGGGAAGGGACTGTGTTTTATCCAAAGAGGCTTTACAGGTCTGGACACATCCTCCCCTGTGATCTCTCATGGCCCAGGCAGCAGCAAGGAGCAGACCCAGACTGCTCAGACCTGGGACTCAGCCCTGCATCTCCATCTCAGCCGCGGCAGTGATGACCTGCTGCAGGTGGGCTGCATCCCCAGAGCCTGGGCTGCATCCCTCAGGGCTCTGGGCAGAAGGATGGGTTTAACCCCCCTGGTCCTAGCTCTGTCCTAGGTCAGAGCTCTGAGCTGTTCTAACAGCAGAGCACAAATTAAACTTTGGGAGCTGCAGCTTTGCACGCTGCTCTGAGACCTCAGGCAATGCACCTTCTTCCCTTCAACATCAAAACGTGGGCTCAAGCCAAGGTGGGTTCTGTGCCTGAAAAATAAACACACCCACAAGAGCTAAACCTTCCTGTAAGAGAAGGACCAGGGCTTAAATGCTCTGCTCGGAGGAGTGTGTGAGGGGGTCTGGCTCTCCTGCTGCCTGTCCCTGGAGGAAGGGGTGAGTTGGTCCCCACTGCCATCACAGAGCGAAGACCTCGCCACAGCCTGGCTGAGGTCTGTTTGTCACTTTTCCTTCATTATTTGCAGTTTGTACACAGGCGTCATTAGGGATTCATTCGGTTTCCCTAGCAGCAGGCATTAGTCTGGCTTCCCTTTCCCCCTTCTCTCGCCAGCGCCCTTTATTTTTAGTGTCTTATTTACAGTTTGACAGAGTAACTGTAACCCTTGCAAGCTACTCCAGCGGCTTTAATCGGGGGAATAATGAGTCCTGTCTGGCGATGAATAGAATTTAGGGGACAGATTGTTCCACACTCGCCCGGTGGGGTAATTTATTTATGTGCGCACTTGTCAGGAGGAGAAAGGGACGGGGGATCTGTATGCACCGAGGACATTGCCGGCGCTGAAAGGGAAGGGAGAATGGAGCCAAACGCCCCAGATCCCGCTGCCCACCCCCCCGCGCCCCTCCGGCAGCTGAATGCCTCCGGTGGCCGTGAACTTGGATGGGCCGAAAGCCCCATTCCCAGGCCCTCGGCACGTCAGCGGGGCCGCCGGGCGGCTGGGCTGCGGCAGCGGGCCCGGGGCTCCAGATGGGTCCGGCCGCGGCGGGCAGCCCTCCCCGGCACTGCCCCGCATAGCCGCGGCACGGGGAGCAGCCCCATAGCAACCGTACAGTAGCGGGAGCACAGCGGGGGTCTGGGAAGAGAGGCAAAGCCCTCGGAAAAATACAGGATGGGTCCAGACAATGGCTCTCTCTCATATCATAAATTACACGGCAGCCACAAAAAGCAGCGGATCCTGCCCGCTCTTCCCCGCTCCCACAGCCCGGGCGCTCGCTGGAGGCCGCTGGGCATCCCCGGGCATGGGGACGGCGGCGGCACGAGGGCTTTCAGAAGGGGAGGTGGAGGCGTTGTACCTCCAGCCCACGGCATCCCCTTCACCCTTTCCCTGTCCCCTCAAAGCACGTTTCCTTTGCTCCACAGCTTTTCTGCTTTCTGAGCACCACCTCGCCTGTTGAGCCGCGACTCTGGTGCTTCAGCCAGTGCTGGCCGTGCCCAGGATCGGAGAGGAGCAGCTCCTGGTCCAGAAGCAGGAGGGTTTTGCTCTGGAGGGAAAAGTCCCTTTCACTCCCTTTTTCGTCTCCCTGTCTCGAAGCTGGGAGTGTTTTGCACCTAGAGCTGCCAACAGCAAGGTCTCAGCTCAGTGACTTCCAGGAGATGGCTGGAGCTGGACAAGGCTGCACCGCAGCCATCCCTGGGCTCCCGTGCAAAGCCGGGCACTGGGATCCACCAAGCTCCGAGGCCACCCCAGCAGGGGATGGCCCCCGTTAGCAGAAAGGATCCACCTTGCAGAGCCACTGAGAAGAGGCAGCACAGGAGTGCAGGGAATCTCTTTGCACCCCAACTGCCAGGGTAAAAGAGGGGGGCTCAGGCTGCTCACCCCCACTCAGACATGGAGGTGCTCAAGCTCCACCTGAGTTTGCTGCTGATGTCCCTTAAACCTCTCCCTGCTTGGCCCAGCTCCCACCTACACTTGGTAACTTTCCTTTACAAGACCTCAAAGTTAGTCTAGAATTACATTTTCTACCTCAGTGAGGACTCATTTTAAGTAGCCATTGTGGCATCAGGACACTCCAGCTCTGTCAACACCCTTTTGACACCAGTGTAGCCATTCTGGCTGCAGGGGATTTGCCTTCACTGCCCTGTCAGTAGAGTCAGGAATGAGACTGACCCCCGTTACTACGATGGTGCAGAGCATTTTCCTGTTCCTGGAGTTTTACCAGTTTACCAGCATACTGGGAGAGAACTGGGTGAGCCACATGGCTCTGAGTCCAAGCAATCAGCCAGACACACCTCACCCAGCCTGGTGAGGGGCTATAAGGACCACAGGTTCTGGCTACCTTAGACTTCATGGAAGCAGCAAGTTTGTGGGCAGTGCAGAGGACTAAACCAGGCAGAAAGCACTGACATCACATCTCCAAGCCATGGAACAGAGAACCAGTCTTCTCTGAATGTGCACTGGAGCAGAACTCGTGTGATGGTCCTGGCACTTTGTCACCATGGCTGAGGCCAAGGGTGATGTGCTGGCTGCTTGGGAGCAAAGATCTGACCAAGGATCCTGCAGCTGGAGAGAGCCCTCAGCCAGCACAAGCACCTGAGATGCACCTGGGGGTCTGGCAGGATGGGGACAGTGTCTGCTCAGACCCCCAGACAGGACCTCACCCCAGGGACCCTGCACCAGCCCCCGGCCAAAGGATGCTCCAGCCCAAGAGCTGATTTCAGGGCAGAGGGGCTGAAACCTCTCCTTGCTCAGCTGAACTCAAGGCGGGACAAGAGTCCTTTAAAAATGCCAGAAAAGGTGTTTGCAGTGGGAACCTGTCTCTGCCCTGCCCAGTGCTTTGGTGGGTGCCCTGCCCTGCTCCGTGCTGCCGAGGGAGCAGAGCGGTGCCGGTCCCAGC
Source organism: Montifringilla adamsi (assembly GCA_017590115.1). Taxonomy (NCBI): domain Eukaryota; kingdom Metazoa; phylum Chordata; class Aves; order Passeriformes; family Passeridae; genus Montifringilla; species Montifringilla adamsi. Next base: position 606,809 of record JAGGNK010003447.1, read on the forward strand.
CAAACCTGCGGCACCGCCGCGTCGGGCCTGGGGAGGGGGAACCTCCTCCCGGGTACAATGACTGTCTATTCTGCTGATCACAAGCCTAATCCTCTTTGGTTTTTAATTGGCATTTGGGCTAAGCTGATTTAAACCTCTTCACCTTGTTGGGTCCCCCCTCCCCACTTCTTTCTTTTCTTTTTTTTTTTTTTCTTTTTTTTTTTTTTTTTTTTTCTGACCAAATAACAACGCTGCCATCACCAAGTCCCCGGCACAATGACAGCTTTGTGCAAGGGCGAGAGGAGAGGAAAGGGAAAGGGAGGGGGAGAAGGGAAATGTGCTGAACACACTCAGAAACAATGCAGAGTTTGTGATTCAGACTTGACCACTGGCAAAGGACCCGCTTCAGCTGCGCCTCCATAATAAACGCACTGTCCCTTCCCAGCACCTCTCCCCTGCCCATCAGCTCCTCCTCGGGCCAGCTGCCCACCGGTGTGGGCTCTACCTGCCATCCCCATCCCTCGAGGTGGATCCCTTCCCCACGCCCCAGTGTGACCCACCACGGTGGTGCCACATGCCCAGGCTCACCAGCGAGTGCCCCACAGTGGAGTGGGCAGGGTGGGCATGTCCTGGTGTCCTCTGCACCCTGTCTGTTCCTGCATGGTGCTGTGTCCCCACGCTGAGGCCGGGTGCTGGTCAGCAGCTCTGGTCAGCAGTCCTGGTCAGCAGCTCTGGTCAGCCTGGACAGGCTCTGGTGTAAATCAGGATCCACATCATGCTCCAGGCCAGGGTCTGCCAGCAGAGCAGGGAGAGGAAGAGGAGGAGGAGGATGAGGTGGGATCAGCCGTGGTGAGGGGCTTCTGCTGAGGGTCCCTCTAGACAAGGTCCTGCTGGCAGCTCCTCATGGCTTTTGGAGGGTGGGGTTTTCCTTATAACCCCCACTCCTGATTCATGTAACAATGAGCCAATCTGAGCTAAAACCAAACACAACAGAAACACCTTTATTATTTCCTTTCCATTTAACAGGAAACTCCCCCCTCCCCTGTTTTTGTTTATTCCTGTGGATGAGACAGACACCTCTCCCAGGGCTTGGACATTACGAGTTAACAAACCCACAAAAAAAGGTGTTAAACACAGAAAAAAATCCAGATGTTTGAGACTTTGGGCCAAGTGGTCAGCAAGGAAGGTTATGGTGACCATGGAGAATTTGGCTCCTCTTTTCCCCACCACATGGTCACCACGAGCTCTCACCAGTCCCCAAGCACTTGCCATGGAGACACCCAGCCCATCCTGGCAGCCTGCAGGTGCCAGACCCAGTGTAAGTTTAGGGAAAAGTTTTTTAAAAAAATCCAACATTTTTAAAAATCTCCTTACCAGGATGTTCCCATGAACTCTCACCAGGGCCAGAGACAATTTGTCAGTCAGAAAATGAGCAGCAGGTAGGGTGAGCCCACGTCCAGCCTGGCAAGAGAGAGAAAAGAGGATGTTAAATGTCAGACCCGTGTTCTCTGAGTGGATTATATCAGGACAGGGAAATCACAGCCACACTTCTGACACAAAAGGAGAATGAGGAAGAGAGAATTCATCTGGAAAACTCTCAGCATCCTTGAAACTGGGCTGGTTTCCTAAATTACGACGCCTCTGTGGGGCCTTAGCCTTGTAGGGAGCAAGAGGAGCTGGGGTCTGCTCTGGGACAATTTGAAATGGCTGTTTGAAATTAAATGAAATTTGAAATGAAATTAAATTTAAAATGAAATTAAATTTAAAAATTCTCATTGCACCATTCCCTGTCTCTGCCAGGTGTGGTGCCAGCCAGCATCTCACAGCAGTTGTGTGGCAACACCATCTCCAGGTACTCAAAAGCTACAAACAGGACCAAAAACCTCCAAATCTAAGTAAAAAAAAACCCACCTTCTTTATTTTTTCTTTGTCTTCTGGGGAGCTGTGCTCTCCAGGTCTCCCTCCCTGCCCAGGGCAGTGATTGCTACACTAAGGCCCAAAGCCAAACCCAGAGCCCCCTGAGGCTGGGGGGATTTATCCCGGCTGATCTGAGTACTTTGGTTCCCATTGAGGGCAGAGTCCTGGACCAAAGGAGGAGCCTCTCGGGATGCACTCTCTGACTGCCACCCTCAGTGCAGCAGGAACCAAGTGAAAAAGCTCCAGCACTGCTCATCCCTGCTTGAAAATACCAAAAGTGAGCAGGCCTGACCCTTTGGAAGCTTTGGAGTATCCTTACAGTATTGTTTAGATTTTAATAATATATTAATATTGTCTTTATGTACTTTCCATGTGTATAAACTCTCTGCAGTGTTTTGGTTTGCTAGTTTAAAATTTCTCTGCCTCCAACTAATGCTACTCACAGGTTACACATGGATTTAGATACCCAGTGCAGAACTGACATGGTTTAACTGAGGAAGAGCCAGAGAAAGAGCTTGTTCTGCTGGCCATTATTCCCATAAATCATCTCTAACACTACAGAAATCAGAGACAATGTAATCCTGTGGAAATTCAGTGGTGCCAAGCCAGTGAGTGGCACTGGTGGGAGCAGAGCAGAAATGCCCAGACCCATCCTCTCCTTCCAGCTCTGCTTCCATCACATTCCTGTGCCCCATCCTAGGGAAAGAACCAGAAAAAAGGAAGGGAAAAAAAAAATCCCCCAGCACAGCCTGAAGTTTATAAATAAAAGCAGTGAGAAATGGACTAAGTAGCTGCAGCTTAGTCCGGGAGCTAAGAGCCTTAGCGCATTTTTGCAAGTTTTAGGGAAGTATTTCCCATTCCTGACTAAGCACGTTTGGCAGGCAGAGTGGAGCGCGTGGCCCTTCCCAGCTCCAGCAAAAAGGCTACAACAGTGACAGTCCCCCCTTCCCCAGCCCCTTCCCACCCCACAGACCCCTCCAGGAAGCAGGCTAGAGCCAAGCCCAGCCACGTTCCCCACAGGGCTGCCCCCAGCCAGGTGTGTCTGGGACTCCAGCGCCAGCCCACAAGGAAAAAAAGTGATTTATTTTTCTTCCAGGGATAAATTTTGAGTTGGTTTTAATCTGCTTTCAAAATTCCCGTCACACCAGGGTTAAACTCACTTAGCATATTTAGGCTTTTAAGTTTCCAGGTCTCATGGCAACAGAGGGATGGGGAGAAATTAAAAAGAACAACAAACGCGGCCTCATGGAACACCAAGATTTTCACCTAAACCACAAACCTCTTGCAATGAGTCTTCTGATAAAACACCCCAATATATCTGAGGTGCTGTGGTAAAATTAATCACATCCCACCGGTTGTGTGAGGAGATTTTTTTCCCCACTCTAAGATTAACCTGAGCACAATAACTTTGTGCCCACAGATCACCTGGACCAGGCAAAACCTCTCATGCCTCAGCCCATGGCGCACAGGAAGGGATGAAGTCACTCTTGTTTCACATTGATTCTTCCCCCCTTTCTTAAACAGCCATGAAATGGTTTCAGCAACAGAAAAAATGAGGCTATTGAATTTTTCTAGTCCAAAAGAAGGAGGAGGGGTAAAAAAAAATAATTAAACAGCTGTTTCACTAATGTTATCACAGTACACAAAGAATGAAATGTCATCTTGTGCATCTAGGAAACAATTCTGCAGCCAAGTCTCAAGCCCCACACGGAGAGTACTTTGAACAATATTTTTAAAAAATACGGCAAAAAAAAAAAAGATGATAGACCTGCCTTTGGTGGTGCAAAACCTGGAGACGAGGTGAAAAGAGGCTGGTTTTGGGCTGTGGGTTGGCTGGGGCATTTTGTGGCTGCCATACTTCAGTGACAGCGGGAAGAAAGAAATCCCAAATCCTGGAGAGACCGGGATGAGCCCCTCAAGGCTGAAGACTGGGATGAGCCCCTCGAGGCCGAAGGCCCCGCAGCGAGGCTGGGATGAGCCCCTCAAGGCCAGGATGAGCCCCTCGAGGCCGAAGGCTGGGGATGAACCCCTCAAAGCTGAGGCCTCACAGAGAAGCCGGGATGAGCCCCTCAAGGCCAAAGGCCGTGATGAGCCCCTCGAGACCGAAGGCCCCATGGCGAGACCGTGGCACCTCAAGCGGCTCCGTCCCGTCCCATGGAAGCCGCCAGAATGCGATGGAAGCCGCCGGAACGCTCCTGCCCGCGTGGCTGGGCCCGGCCGAGGGGAATCGGCCATTTTACACAGCAGCTGCCTAAAATGGTGGCTCCCACCTTGCCTTCCCCTCAGCACGCATGCACCCACGGGGAGGGGAGGGCTGGGGCCGCAGCCCCCCGCTCGCGAGGGCGCCAATAACGGGAGCCAAGATGGAATTAGAGGCAGAAATTAAAGGAGGGGAAGGGGGGCAAGCGGGAGAGGATGCGCCTGGCCTCGCCAGGGCCTAGCCAGCGATGGCTGGCTTTGTGTCCTGCGGAAGGGAGAAGGCAGGAAGGCCTCGAGGGGGGAAAATGGGGGGAAAAAGGGGAAGGAAAAGAGCATTTGGGTGAGGATGGCGAGGGGCAGGGATGCGCGGGGGTGCGGGGAAAAAATCTTCCCTTCTTTCTTCACCGACCCCCCTTCACCCTCCCCGCAATCCCGCTTTGACTTTTCCCACAGAAGTAGCCAACCTCCAAGAATGCAAATGACATTCATTATGCAAATGCATGCAAATCAGGTTTAACTATCGGAAGAAGGGCTCGGAATTTCTAATGGGTTAACTCTTTCCTGCACGGCCCGGATAACAAGAGCCCTCGTGTCTTCCTTGGGGCTTTGTGCTTCCCTATCCATCGCGGGCACCCCGACCCGCACCCCTCGATGGGCACCGAGGTGGGGAGGGTGGAACAAAGCATCAGGAAAATACCAACAACAACAAGAAAAAAATCCCTACTGGCGTGGGAGCGGCTGGCCCTTCGTTAAGCGTTCCAGCAGGAGACAAGACAAAGCAGGCTTAAGCGCGAAATTGGGGGGAAAAATGGAAATTAAAATGGGAAAAGAAAACAAAGGAAAAAAATAGGAAAACAACAGCAACAACCAAAAAAAAGGGGAAAAATAAAATGAAAGGGAAATGAAATATTAAAAAGGAAAATTAAAAGGAAAACAAAAAGGAAATAAAGAAAAAGGAAAATTAAAAAATAAAATTGAAAAATAAGATTGAATAAATATTAGGTAAGAAAATACAGGAAAGGATAGAAAAGGAAGGGAAGGGAAAGAAGAGGAGCAGGCCGCTCTTGGCAGAAGGTGAAACCCTCCGGTGGTACAGCAGAGAAGGGTCCTGGCAGCCACAAGGGTTTGGCTGCTCACATCGAACCCGCTCACTGGTCTGGCCTTGGCTCTTCTTCTGCTGGGAACAAAGTCACAAAATGCACCAGGACTCCATTCTTCCTCTTTTTTTTTTTTTTTTTTCCCTCCCCCCCCACCAGTATTTTCATTGAGGAAAAAATTAAATTACGATTTTTCCCAGTGCTGGGTGAGCCCGTGGTCCTCCGGGGAGAGTGGGAGGGAGGAGCAGAGGGTGGCAGTGGTGACACTGGGGTCCCAATCCACATCCCTGTGACCTGTCCAGCATTCTGGCATGTCCACAGTGCGTTCAAAGCATGTGTGGCATCAGTGCCCCACTCCTCCAGACCCGTGTAAAAATCCTGATTCCCGATCCCTGCCCCAAAGATGAGAAGGCCCCAGTGCTGGGAACTGAAACAAGGAAATTCCAGGTAGTGACCTCGTGCTCCCTGAATGTTGGGATTGCAGGAATTATGAATATTACCGAGAAATAGATGCATGGCAGAATTCTGAATATTTTATAGCAATATTGTATTGATTCACAATAATAAAACACTTTGGGATTATTGCTGCATTTTGCCCGAGAATTATTTCTTATCTGTTCCAAAACCTCCTGATTTTTCTGTTATTTTCTATACCTCCTTTTACATTTGATCTTTTTCTCAATCTGCTCAAAATCTCGTTATTTGAGCTGTAAGGTGTTAATTGCAGCAGCAATAATCTGTGCAAGGACAAGAATTTCTGAAATTTTAGGGGTTTGCTTTGAGACACCACAAATATTATTGGTTTGGAGTCACTTTTCTGTGCTCTGAAATGCACGAGCCCAGAGCTACTGGTCAGTTATAAAAAAAACAAATGCTTTTATTTCATTAAGCTAGTTCCAGCACAATAAGGCCTCTGCAGAGGGTAAAATATACTTGAGGTGTGCAGTTTGGCAAATCCCTTTCCCTACTAAAAATAAAAAAAAAATTAAAATAGAAAAATAATAGTATTAAAAAAAAAAAAAAAAAGACACCAGTAATCTGGGTTTCTTTATGTCTTCTGGCCTCCAGCCCATTGGAGCAGGAGCCTTGCTCTGCTCTCCTCATTTTGTTTGGACTCCAAGCCCCAATTTCCAAGTTTGCACATCATTCCAAAAGTGAATGGGTGACTTTTGTCTTTATTTAATTAGCTATTGGAAAACATATTTAAAAAAAAAAAAAAGAGAAAAAACCACACACATTCCCCTCCCCCCCCCAAAAAATTTTATATATATATATATAAACAAAAAGGGCTGGAGGATGCTGGGGGTGCAGCAATGCCCAACCATAGCCAGGAGCTGCTCATCACTAATGACCAATAGAAAACTGAATTATCCTGGCGTGGGGCTGACAGCACAAACTCCTCAGATGCACAAACTCCTCATGAGCACCCAAACACCCAGGAATTGTCATTTCCTGGCACGGGAAGGAGTCAGGATGCATGAACAAATACCTGGAGTGCTGCGCGTCCCCCGGAGCTGCTGCAGGACACACCTCGGGCTGCAGGACACAAAACCAAGGTTGAGTTTAGCACAGTGTTGGCAGAAAGCAGTGCAGAAATTGCTGGGTTTAAAAACTCCAAGTGGAGTCACATGCAAAAAGGGTTTGGCTACGTCTCCAAAAGTGATTTTTAAATTTTTGATAGGTTTTTTTTTTATTTAGAAGGCCTCCTGTTCATTCAGCTCTCTTTGCCTTCACCTTCCCTTTCTATCAAATTTCCCCAGTCATGTTTCAAATCCATTTGTTCTGGTTTCCCCCCATCCTTGATGCACATCTTTGGCCCTGGAAAATCCCTGAAGACACCCAACTGCAGCCTCAGGGCACAGGGTGAGAAAAAAGGTGCCGTGAGCATCACCCCATTAAAAACACAATTTCCAATACATTTTAACCCCTTGTCATTAGAAATCAATAACACACCCTGTGAGGGTTTATCCACACAGGGGATGGAATGGACCCTGGCAACTTCCACAGTAATTTCTTGTGTGGAGGGACCTGCAAGATCTCTGGAATAAAGGAAGAAGGTGGGGAGGTGTTGAGAAATTACAGTGGAAATACATTTATTAAAAATAAATGGACAATTATTTCAGGTGGTGCAGGGGCTGCACATCCCATGGGAAATAAGCAACAGGAACAAACCGACCCCATACAGCCAGTTTCTTCCCCATTTCTCCCACCTGCCACTTCAAAAGCCATATTTGCCAGATGCCAAGAAGTTTTCTGCCTCAAAAGCCCTTTTTCCCCCCAAACCCCATGTCCCCTCCTTGCCAAAGGGTGTTTTCCAGGAGAGACACTTAGCAGTAGGTTTTGAATAGCCACACCATGGGGAAAAGACAGGCTGGAGAAGATCTTTGAATGACTTCAGTATCATGGAAAATTAGCAAAGGCAGCAAGAAAATATCCCGGACACACGGAAATGCCAAATTCTCATGATGGGAACAAAAATGCAGCAGGAGATACCTACAGGGATGACAGTCCAGGTGCCCCAAACCAAAATTCCCAGTGGAAAAGAGCCTTTAAATTCCCAAATTTCTGTGGCAAAACCACTTGGTTCTCCTATCCAGCAGGATGTTGGGTGCTTTAAGGAAGATGTGGGGCTGGTGCTGTCACAGGTAGAAGAAAGATTCCTTCCTGCGTGCCCACACTGCCACTGGTGCTGCCAGGAGCCACCTGGGCATCACCTGGCACCAATTAAAGCGCTTTGAGGCAGAATCCAAACTTTTCAACGCTCCTGAGAGGAAAAAAAGAATTTTGCAGCAGCCACTTAAACTGTCTTGTGATGGCTGTGCTCATCTCCTCTCAGGATGCAACGGGATGTGAAAACATCCTTGGACCACAAAGGAATTTCCCATGGAATCCTAGAGAAGATTTGGGGTTGGATTATCAAGCCTTAAAAGCTGCAGGAGGCACAAGCTCTCGATACTGTTATTTTTGGAGGCAAGGGCTCTCGATACTGTTATTTTTGGAGGGCTTCTGATGCTGTTATTTTTAGCCAGTTTTAAGTCATCTCTCCAAGCCCTTTTTTTTTTTTTTTTTTTTACAGCCAGCTCGCCAACCTTCCAGGGCCAGGGTGGTTTTTTTTTTTTTTTTCTTTTTTTGCCAGACTCAATACTCCAGTGCCCGGGGCTGCCAATAGTGCTTGAAAAAAATAATAATAATAAAAAAAAAAAAACCAAAAACCCAAGAAAAAAATAAAAAATCACCCCCCAAAAAACCCCACATACAACACAAAAAATCCAATCCACCACTCTTTTTTTTTTTTTTTTTTTTTTCTTCTTCTTATTTTCCCAAAGAACTGGGAGGCGTGAGCACTCGAGAGTCAAATTTGCCCAGGACCCGCGTTCCCTAAGAAAGCAGGGCTCATTCGCCTTCCACAAACTCCGCAGCGGCAACAAAAGTCCCTTTCAAGCCCTTCCAGACGCAAGTCCTTCAGCTCAATTAGTCAGGCACACAGAGACACAAAAAAGCCTCCCATTCAGGCTAGTGGCTGGCTGTGGAGGACAAGGGCGAAGAAAGGATCTTTCTCCCACGCTTTCACTGGGTGTCATAACAAGCAGAAAGCCCTCTTACGGGGGGATTATTGGAGATAAGAGTCCGATGGAGGGGCTGGGGCAGCAGCAGCAGGGGAGGAGGGGATGGGGCTGGGGTTGGAGGTTGCAGCTCCCAAGGTCGGGTGAGCACGGCCGCTGACGGCATCACGCTCCATCAGAAATGGGGTTTTTTAAAAAAAAAAAAAAAAAAAGAAAAAAAATTACGATATTCCCCCCCCAGCCTGTACACACACACGCGCAGAATAATCCCCGTTCTCCATGGCAACCTGCTCCGTGGCCATCCCTCGCACCAGAGGAGGGAGGCAGCTTGCTTTCACTCCAGAATCTCTGCCAGCTTGTCCCGATCCTGTCACAGCCTCAGCCGAGCTGGGCAGAGCTGGACAAGCTTCCTCCTGCTCCCTCGCCTCCAAAAATCAGGGATTTTCCACAGCAAAGAGCGTCCAGGGGATGCACAGCTCCGTGGGAAAGCTCTACCTCCAGAAAGAGCCAGCCCTGCTCCTGCACATGGGTGGGTCTAATGTTGGAAAGACCTTTCTTCGTGAAAAAGAAGAAGAAAAATATGTGTGTGCGTTTGTTAGCGGGGTTTGTTTTTCAAAGGCAAAACAAAGGGAAAGAAGAGAGAAAAACCTCCAAGGACTGGAGTTTGTCTGCAAAATTGTGGGGTGGGGTGCTGGCCCAGGGCCACCCGTCCTCCGTGGTCCCTCTCCAGTCCCGAGCCCTCAAACCTGCCCCCAGCCAGAAGGGACAATTGCTGCACCTTCTGGCCAGGCCCCAGCAGGAAGAAAACTCCTCTGGATGCTGAGAGTGCCCTGCAGGACCAACCAAAGTTCCTGAGTGAATTACGTGCCTAATTCCCTTGAACAATCCAAGTTATATTGTTAATTCCCTTTCGCTTTTCATTGGCTCTATACGTGGCTGTGGGAGCCGGTGCCCCTCCAGATCTTTTCAAAGATAAGATTCCTCTGCCACAAGAAGAGTCAAAAATTTCAAAGCAAATGCCAGAAAATTTGGGGTTTTTCCCTCCTGCCCAGCCCCACACGCTGCCAGTTGCTGCTGTGGGATTGTCCCGGCACCATCAAGGAGCAGGTGACAAGAACATCCAAGTTCAGCAACATTTTACACGGATCAGGGAGGGAATAGAAACTCTCCAGCCCAGGAAGGGAAAGCCAAGAAACTCTCTTGGAATACATTATCCCATAATTGTAGGGTTTCAAGCACTTTCCTCCCAAGCAGCTGGTGCCTGCTGATGCCAGGGGAAGGTTGTTTGGCTCAGACACATTCCTGCCCGGGAATTCCTAAAACAATCCACTCCTATGAAATAGTGTAAAAGCAGAATATTTCACTCAACCAAAACAGCAGGAATTTACTACAAGTCTTAGGGGAAGAGGTAGATGAAACAAAGCAGATTCCTTAGGGACAACTCTTCCTCCTTCCCAAAGAGAATTCTGTGCCTCCAAAAGGGTGAAGACGATCTGAAAGATCCCCTCTCCCTTTCCCAGAGCTCACACACTGATCCACAAAAGCTTTTGTGGTTTGGTTGGGTTTTTTGGTTTGTTTTTTTGTTTGGTTGGTTTTGGTGGTTTTTTTGGTTTTTGGATTGATTTTTTCCAATAGAAGATGAGTTTCCAGCAGGCAGGAACCTGCTGAAGGTCAAATTAAACCTGATTTACCTGCCTTGACCTAAACAATGCAAGGCCACAAGATGAGCCAACAGCCCCCTGGAGCCACACAAGGCTCGAAACCAGGCCAGTCCACCACCGATGAGTATCCAGTCTTTTTCACTCCCAACACTTATTAATCAGCACTTTTCCCCCCTTCTGAGAACTGCATTTTCTCTTTATCCCAGAGCAAACTCCACCTCATGTCCTCTGCTCGCCTGTAAAAATGCATCACACGAGACCAAGGAGTTAAAGCCAGCAGATGCACCCAACATGGATGCTCCCTCCTCCTGCACCAGCATCCTGGCACTGCTCCTTTTGTCCCTGCTCCAGCAATATTCAAACCCCTGGAAGTGGAATTGCAATTATTTTTACACCTAGCCTGGGCTGTCAAAGCCGAAGCTGAAGCCATGGCCGTCGATGCTGGGTGAGGATTACACAGCTTTAGCTGTACAGTTACAGATGCCAGGTCCCAGTCTGTTCTCAGCTGTAACAGGATAAATCCTGGAGTTAAACACTGAGCAAGAGACTGTGATCCACTGATAACACATTCAGCAGGAGTGTTGGTCCAAGACCTCCCCACCAGCCCCGCAGACACACGGACATCCCCAGGATACTCCCACGATTCGGACATCCCTCTCCGCAGCTGGCACCCTAAAACAAAGTTTCCCATCTCTTTTCCTGTGAAACTGCCCAGGGCCATGCCAGCCTTGCCCGCAGCAGCTCCTGCCCGCTGCCACCGCCCCTTCCCCGCCCGGCCAGAGAGAGGTGGCGGGGCTCGCCCGCACCCGTCCCTTTCTATATCTGTCCCTGAAAATCCCGCCGGGCAATCCGGAATGTGACCCCAGGACTGTATTTAGCCCCCCACCCCGGGCACGCTGGCAGCACAAGCCTGGGCCAGCAAAACCTGCCGCGGTGAAGGGAGAGCGGAGCTGCCAGAACCGCGGCTCCGCTTTCACATCCGATCACACCGGCTGCATCTGAGCGACCTGCCCGCTGGCGCCCGTCTCCTCCCAGCAGCCTGAGGACCACAGAATCATCATTTTGTCATTTTCCTCCTAGCTGTACCCCCCTCGGGGCACTGTCACCCGCTTCCCCCGGGCGGGGTGGGGGAGAGCCGCCCGGCCCCGTGTGCCGGGCACGCAGCACCACGTTTGGGTAATTCAAGAAATCTCCTTCTCTGCCATACAGAGATAGGCACCGGCCACCCCAAAATCACCCCAGGGTGCTGCAGAGCACCCTGCGAAATGCCAGACCCGACGGGCAAAGCCACGTTGGGGACAAGGACAACACGACCCTGCCCACTCTGCTGCAGGCTGAGCCCCGAGCCGGGGGCACCGGGGCCCAGAGCCCAGCCCGTTAATTCCGAGCATCAGCCCAGCCTCCGTTCCCACACACCGCCACTCGCTGAAATTAAAGCAGGGCCTGATCTGATTCCTATGGCGGCTTAGCGCGCCCACTCAGCCGGTTTATCATAATCCCGACATAAAAATCGCTCCCTTGAAAACGCTCAGGGGTTTGAAGCCCTGATTGTTTGAAGAGGAAAGACTCTGTTCTCAGCACAAAGATGTGCTCCCCTCTCAGCCCCGGACCGGCAGCTGGAGGCTTCCAAACAGCATTTCTGACCCTGAAGGTGCCCACGGCAGAGCCCTCACGCTTTCCTTGGCACAGAGATGCCCCTCAAACCCAGCTCGACCAGCTGGGGCACGCAGCACCCCAAAAAGAGCAGAGGGAACAAGTCACCGCTGGCTGCCAGCCCTGCTGTGAGAGCATCTCTAAAAAGCATCACCTCTCCCTCCAAATCCAGCTGCGACTGCTTGTGGGAAGGAATTAAATCTGTGCATTTCAGAACGAAATAGATACATGCAAATTTCTGTCGTATCGGTGGGATTCCTTTGTGGTGGCACTGCAGTGCTATTCCACACCTGCCCAAGCCAGGGTGCATGGGACTGAGCTGGGAGGAAAGGAACACTTCAGGTACTAGGGAGACCTCAAAGGGCTTGAGCCATCAGGGCCTCCTTTTGTTTTCAGTTTAAAACTGTAAAAGGCTAGTAAAAAATTCCCTCAATGGGGAAATATCTGTTTCCCTCGAACACCATAAAATCACAATTTTTTAAAAAACATTTTTTAGCTACTTTTCATCATTCTAGGCTGATTAATTTCAAATACGAAATGTCAAAAATACACATATTTTATCCATCACAAAGTAAAAGTTCACATCCACTGGCAGCCCCAACCAGCACAAGAATTTCTGCCTTTTTGCCAGTCCCCCGACCCACAGCGCTCGTACAATGAGAACGGTGCAAAAGGGCTTTGGCCTCAGCCACAAACTGCTCTGCTGCATTTCTGCACTGCCAACACAAGCATTAAAGACAGAAGCTAAAGGAGATCCACTGAGTGAAATTAATAATTTTCAACAATTATATTTGTATAGGGTCATTCTCCTCAACAGCTCACTGAATCACGGAAAAATCAGTATTGCAGTTTTGCCTTTTTTTTCCCCCAATTCCAAACTGCTGCTAAGCAAGAGAATGATGTGGAGAGCTGATACCTCGCTCCCAAACGAGTGTGTCTCCTATTAATGTCTCCAGCAGTTATGTGGCCAGAAGGGAGAGCAGAGTAGACAGTGCTGAGTGTTAACCAGTCAAATCATAGTGTCCAAGCAAGCTTAAACGGCCACATGTAAACTGCAATTTGGATCAATGTCACGCAAACACGCAGGGCTTACTGCTGGAGCACTCCAGGAGTAAATCAGGGAGAAAAAAAAGGAAAAAAAATTAAAAAATCAGCTATTTGCAAGACTATTCCAAAGCCCTTGGAGAGAGCCCAGCTCACAGTCACACAGACACTCCCACCACTGGAAATGATTATCCCTCACAACAAAAACTCAAATTAAAAAGAAATTCCACCTGACCAAAGAGTGAAATGCTCCAACAGCACCCAGAGACCGCAGCAAAGCTTGTGGCACCAGGAACCCCCAGAGACCCATCCAACAGCTGAGGGGCAATGAGGGAGCTGGAGCTGGTTTCCATTTTCTCCCCAGGCTAGGAGCACAAAGGGACGAGTGATGGACATGGAGCCCCACAGTGTCACCACGTCCCTGAAGGGCACTGGGGGTCTCAAGCATTTTAAAGGGAGCTTTTTGCAGCTGGGAACGAGGTGCAAAAGCTCCAGAGAGTCACCTTGGGCCTGGTGGGCTTTAAACACACCCTCTCCATCACCAACCAGCACAGGCACCTCCTGCCCCTGGCTCCAGGCCCTCCACACATGGTTTGCTAAATTCTTGGAGGAGTTTCATCCCTGTCCCAGTTTACATCCCCTCGCTCCTGCTCATGCCTTTGTTACAGCCAAGAAGTGACACCATCCAAACCAGCCTATGGCAACGCCGCACATCCCGGGATTGGTCACCCAGGAGCACCAAAAGATGCTCCCACAGCCCCTGATTGGAGAAAAAGCATTTTCCCCTCCTCAAGGGAAGCCACGGGCCAATGGTGGATGGCACATGGCAGCTTCCCAGGGCTCACCCTGAATAAAAGTCCCTCGTCCCCCTTGGAGCCACCGCGCCCCTTCACGCCCGGCCCTCGGGCCACCGCTCGGTGCCAACATCTGCCCACAGACACACCCTGGAGCTCCAGCCTGGCTGGGTGACCCCCACCAGCTGCACCAGCAGAGCTCTCCTGGCTCCGTCTGCCTGGAAGGATGAGTGAGGAGAGCTCCGTGCAGAGAGCTTTGTCACCGCTTTGTCACCAAGGCCACGGGTGTCCAACCTCACCCTGAGATGCTCAGGGTGTGAGCATCCATGGAGATGTCTCCCCTTCCTTGGAGGCTGCTCTCCCATCCACGGAGCAAAGCTCCTGGAGCTGGTTCCCTGTTGCCCTGTCCTCCTGTCCCTGTCTGGCTGGGGACAAACAGCCAGGCCAGGAGAGCAGCACCTCACTCCCCTGGGGAGGAGCAGCAGGATGGCAAAGGAGAGCAGGGAATCAAACCAAAAATAAAAACTTCCCTGCCTCCCTGCTGCTGCCAGCACCAGGAACAATGGCAGAACCTCAACGGGAAGAAGGAAAGAAGGTTTTCCCTCGGCTTTCCCCAAGCAGATCATTACAGAACTCCACTTAACACATGTGCTAAATTATTCTGAGTTACAGGGCCGTGGGTGAGGGGGGATAATATCTTGTTTATTAATTTCAAGCATTCATATGAGCAGGAGAAATCTTTTCACGTCACACCCAGCACTACAGCCCTTCCCTGAAGGAAGTGCCAGGGACAGCTCCTTCTGCCCTTTTGGTTTTTTTAAAGATCCCAATGAGCACGTGAGCGAAACGAGCGGGTCCAGCACAGGTCAAAAGTCAGCTCATTTCTACATCTCTCACAAGAGGGTTTTCATAAAATCACAAAGCTATAATTGCTCCTTTCCAAAATTAGTTCAGGTGCCATCACCCACATTAGCTCTTTATTATTATAAAGTCTTTTTTGGTTTTGGGTTTTTGGTGGTTTTTTTTCCTCCTTGGAATCACTGTTCTGATATTATTTTATCTTAATCCACCGCGAGATCTTTGTGTTCTTCTAAGCAACATCAAGACACCTTTTCAAATAGGTTGCTGTGATTTGTAGGTGGCATCTCAGGCACCTGATTATTAAAAGCAAGTGGGAAGCACCCAGTTCACCTCTTTGACTCAAAATTCCCTTCTACAATAGAGCAGATTTAAAAATCCCAGTTTCCATAAGGAGGAGGTTGACAAATAATCCATTAAAGAGGGATAAGAACCAACATCAATTTGCAGAGAAGATAAATTAAGCAAAATCAAGTTCCCCAATTAATCTCATGCGGTTCCACATACAAGTTTTACATATATATACATATATATATTTACATATATATATATATATATATATATAAAATCTCCCTTGTAAATCCCCAAATTAGAATCTTGAGTCCATTCAAAGGAACATTCATAAACAAAGGGTTAAAAGAAGAAAAGAAGCATTTGGATAGAGACACAAGGGAAGAAAAACAAAGAAAACTGCAAGAAACCATTTTACAAATCACCATATCCTTCTTTCTAATACTGATATCAAGTTATAGCTGTCAGGGAGGAAAATTTATGTATCTGTATAACAGATAGGGAAGAGGGGGGAGGGAAAGTAGAAAAAAAGAAAAAGAATCCAGCACTCGTATTTGCAAAACAACCATTAATAAACATTGCTCTGTTGCTGCTTTATTAAACAGATAATCCAACACAGTAATCTGTATTGATTTATGGATTCTCTGATGCTCTACGACTGGTTATGCAATGAAAGTTCATCCTTGATCTGTAGTCTGGGTCCTGGACTTAACTAATTCATAATCTGATTGGAAGTTTTACTTTGTTAATTCAATTACAGTTAACGGCCGAGGAGAGAGTGGCAACATCTTTGTCTTTCTCAACACAGACGGTTTCTTCACATGCCCAGAATCAGTAAACTCTTAAAATCAAAAATCATAGGAGGTAAATAGGTTCTTAAAAAAAAAAAAAAAAAAAAAAAAAAAAAAAAATCCTACCTCGGGTTTTAATTCCAGTCTCTGAAAGTTGTCTTTTCCCCCATTTTTTCCGCCTCTCATTTCCTTTCTCTTCTTTTTTTTTTTTTTTTTTTTCTTTTTTTTTTTTTTTTTAATATTTTTCTTTTCCTCCTCTTCCTTTTGATGAATTTCCTTTCTTCTCCACATCCTCCTCAGGCGTGTAATGGGGTTATTTTTACTTTCGGTTATCTAGCTTTATGAAGAATCGACACCACTCATACAGCTAGATAACCAAAGATAACAACCAACCCCTGGAGTCTACAGCATCAGCAGGAAAAAGCCAACCTCCTCTTCTCCAGGGGCTCGGGGGCACGTGGCTTTTAAGGAAGGAACGAGGGAGGAAAACGAATAAAAAGAGATGCAAATATTAGCAGCCAGATCCGTAATATCTTCACATAGCTACAGCCCTGCTCCTGCAGCCCAGGGCACAGAGTCCTGAGCATCGCTGGGACAGGCAGGATCAGGCCCCTAGGAAACACGATTTGGAGCAGAATTACAGGATAACCACGCAAGGGCTGCCTATTTTCTGCCGAGTTTCAATTTGTTTCATTTGCAAACCAAATGATATTCTGCAGGTGCCGAGAATTAAGCCCACATTATTTTTAATAACTATCAAATTAATGCATTCACACTGGTAATAATCAAAGCAAATATAATTTGCACCCACAACTTAAAATATGCATAAAAGACCAAAAGGACATTTCCCCACCCACGAATGCGTTTAACGCTCTCTAAACAAAATGACTGCGAGAAAAACCTGCCGGTTAATATAAATAGTAACTTGTGATGCTTTGGATTCAGCCAAGATCGGGGGGAATAGCGATGAATAAACACAGAAAACACAGAGGAAATGATGAAAGGGATGGAAGGGAGGAAAGAAGGAAGGGAGCGACTCCTGCTCGCGGCTCAGGACCCCGGCCCTGAGCGAGGACCGCGCATCTCGGGCAGGGACCGGGACCGGCATCCCTCCGTTCGTTCAGGGGAGAGCGCAGCTTTCCCCGCTAGAGAACCGCATCCCTCGCTTCCTCTCCCCGCATCCCTCCGTCCTTTCTTCCTTCGCGGGGAACACGCATCCCTCCGTCCTTGCTTCGGGGGCTCTGCTTCCCTCCATCCCTCCTTTCTCCGGGGGCGGTGGGGAACACTCATCCTCCTTCTCCAGAGTGACCCTCGTCCCTCCACCCTTTCCTTCCTCTGGGGAGGACCGTGCATCCCCCCACCGTTCCTCCGCTCCAGGGCAGCCCGCATCCCTCCATCCCTCGGGCAAGGAACCCGCATCCCTCTCCTTCCCCGTGGCCCCCCGCATCCCTCCCACCCTCCTCCCCCCCCGCGACCCTCCCCTCGCCGAGCGACCTGCTCCGCTCCAGCCCTCTTTCACCTGCATCCCTCTT